>WBMV01007221.1:197089-483031 GCA_013396655.1 Campylorhamphus procurvoides
GGCCGGGGGCGGGGCCGTGAGAGGAGGGGGGGCAGGGGGAGTGTCCGGGCCCTGAGGGGAGACACGGACTGGGGGGACACAGCGGCGCACGCTGACACTGGCACAGGGACACACCGGCACACTGTGACAGTGTCACATTGTCACAGTGTCACACCATCACACTGGAACACCGGCACACCAGCGTAGCGTCACACTGTCAGTGTCACACTGTCACTATTGCAGGGCCACCGCGGCTGGAACTCACCTGCAGGGCCATCCAGTCCAACCCTCCAACTCCGCACCGCCGCTAAAGCCGCTGAACGCCCTGACCCATTGCCAGCCCCAGGTGCCTGTGAAACACCCCCAGGGCCGGCCACCCCACCACCGCCCTGGGCAGCCTCATCCAGTGCCCGACCAATACCCCACTTGTGGCGGATGTTTTTTAGGTTTAAAATGCAGGTTTTGGCACCCTCACAAGGCAAAGCTCAGTGGGCCCTGTGGGCCAAGGGGGCTCGGCGTTAACCGGGCCAGGCCCTGCCGGGAGGGAACTGCACCACCTGCCCCTTCCCTGCCCTTGGAAGGCTCCAGGCTGCCAGTGGTGCCCCTCTGAATCATGTCAGCGGGAGGCGGGGGGTGCCCTGATGCCAGGCAGGTGTAAGCATTGATGCTCTGTGTTCTCAGAGTGCCATAATGCCAGGCAGGAGTCCTCATTGATGCCCTGTATTCGCAGGTGCCCTGATGCAAGGCAGGAGTCCTCATTGATGCCCTGTGTCTGCCACGCTGCATGCCTGAGAAATGACCATGCCACCTGGGGCAACACTTACATGTGCCCAGACCTAAATATAGGTCGTTCAGCAAAAAGCAGATGCTGTAGAAGGGAAGAATGTCTAGAAAAGGTTAGGTTCTCTAAGTTAGCAGCGTGGCACCTCTGAAAGTTAGTCTGGTCAGCCAGAAAAAAAAAAAATCTAGGTCCCAGATGCCACAGGACTGACTGAAAAGTTAGTGGATTTTGAAACTGAAATCTGGGTCAAAACACGTCTTGCTAAACATTCCCCAGAGGAAGTGTATGGCTTAGCCAGGAAGAGAATTTCTTTCCGGTGACTCTTAAACTGGACTCCGAATACCAGGGCACCATGTGATGTACATTTTGCATCCAGCTCCATGTACCCCCATCATTGCTGTTTTCCTACAGGTGCCTGTACACCGCACATGCCCTCAGGACACAGAAGCAACATACCTTCTCTGAGCTAGTTTGCCTTCTGTAACAGTAATCTCATCAGTCTTGTCTCCTTTTTTTACAAACACTTCCCATTGGGACGATGCGTGTTCATAAACAACATATTTTTTAATCTTCTGATCAGGATTAAGTACATACGCCTAGAGTAGGTGTTATATAACAGCAACACAATAAACAACAATTGCAACATGACTATGCAATAGGAACGAGGCCTTTTTCAAAATTATAGTATAGTCAAAATACAGATGAAACAAAGATGAGATGCGAAAGATTGCCAGTTGTTCCTATGAAGAATATGGCTTACACATTGTTTCAACATAATTTCAGTCTCATTTCTCCTTCTAAATACTTCCTTTGCCAAGTGAGGACAATCTCTTATGCTAATATGTGGGGTTTTTTTCCTGCTCCATGACAGTTAAGATCAAGTAATTTGAAAAGGTTTAGCTTTGACTCTTCTAAAAGGAGTTTGCAGAACTAAAGTAAAAGTCGATCTGTACTAGAACACAGAGTTTTTGTTTTGAACACGTCACAAGAGTACTTTTCAACAAATTTAGTGCTGTTTTCAAAACCCAAAACTTTCCCCAGAAAGCATTTTTGAGGAACTGGCATTTCTTCTTTCAAGACAGAAGAAACCTACTTTTACCATACCCATTACTACAGATCGCTCTAGATAAACTTCTCTAGTTACTGCTTCTGTGCTTCCTGATACTGGCCTTATGCTTATGGCAGCCCTGGACCACCAACCTCTTTCCTTCTCTTCAACTAAGTTGCTATTAATGCACATTTTTTATCTGAAAGTGGAAGAGCGCTGACTCACCCTCAGCCACTGCTCAGGCACAAACACTCAACAAAAAATAAAATTATGCTCCTACCAAGTGGTCTCAATTCTCTTGTGCAATAGCTTTATTTTACATGTGGACTTATAGCTACCACACACTAGCACGAGTACAATTATCAATCTAACTTTATTACTAAAAGCTGAATCTGCAGTCTGAACCTTCTTTTTGTGCATATTTATGGCCCACTGGGTCATATCTGCTATCCACAAACTCCTCCGCAGCTCCTCCTTTTGTGTCTGAGTTCTGTTCTGTGACTGTCCAAGGTGGAGGCGATTACTGTTCTTTTAGTTCAAATTTTCTATTTCCATACATAATGTATGGAATGAGGTTTCACTAAAAATTAGCCTTTGAGCTTACACAGAGAACTAATTTAGATATTTGTTAAGTGCTTATAATGTTAATGCCAGAAGGAGGATGGGCAGGTGGAGGGCAGATTAGTATAGGAAGAGTTGGCCACCCTATGGCTTAACAGGGTCATTCCAGCTATCTCCCATACATCTCATGTCCTTCTGGTAGTCCATCCACGAGGTAACAGTTCTTGTGCACAGGAGTGGTTGCCCTTGTTGGAAAGGTCATATCTGTTCATTCCAGCAGCCTTAAACCCACTTTTAGTGTTTTTATTTTTTCCTGAGGTCCTGTCAGTCCTCTGATTTTAGATATTGATGATATCCCTAAATAATAGTGGACTTTGCTCAGGTGCCTGCCAATCCACACAGAATAGCTCCACCTGAATGACACGTCACTGTCTTTCTGTCAGCACAGGAAGCATGGTTACAGCAAATCTTTAATTATTTAAACACTGGTTTTATAATCTGATTTATACCTTAATATAAAATCTTAATCTTGTGAAAATGTATCATCTTAATCATGTGAAGGGCGTCAGAAATTTTAGAAGAATATAAAGTGCACATTACATTAGAACCAATCTAAATTTACATTTTTATAATCAGGCCCTTAAAAGCTTTAAAAATCTTTAAAAGAACATAGTTCTTGTTTAACTTCCAGAAAAATGTGTGTTCTATATACCTAAGAGAATACAATTTCTTTATTTCAAATGGTGACTTTTTGCTTGCTAGGGCTTAGTTGTCCTTCACCAAAGCCAGGAACCATGACCTCTTTTTTTAAGATAACCATCCCTTCCAAGGAATTGTATATACATATTCTCAGGTCTTCCTTACATAGTCCCTCACCCCTGCAACCATCAGTGATATTTGATCACTGAAATACAGAAGCATTAAAAAAAAAAAAAAAGTATTTCTATCACAGCAGGAAGCAGAATGACCACATCCTGGTCTACAGAGCACCTAAAACTGCAAACACAGGGGTAAGCATTTCAGGGCTTGAACTCACTGTAAGGCCAAAGGAAAAGAAACAAAATAGCATTTGTTTATGTGGTGGGAAAACCAGTAACCAGTGAGATTCCTGTCTGTAAACCCCAAAACTGAGAAGGGGAGAAGGGGGGTGAAAGAAGGGATGGGAAGGGAAAGGAGGAGCATCCCTTCTTTATTTTTTTTTGCGCTGTTTTTTCTGTAAGTGCCTGCATTACTTTGCATATGATGGTCACTTTCAGATTTGCATGGCTGATATGTGACACAGTAACTGTATGTATAAGACAGTCCCCTCACTTCCTTGTGTTACTGTTTTGGGAGATACAGTAAACAAATCATTCTTTTAACCACAATTCCTGCAACCTAAAGAAAAATGTGTGTGTGTGGATGTGTGTATATATATTTTTTTTTATTGTAACAACACATAGATATCCACCAGCAAAACATTCATCCAATGAATGAACCACAGAGTGGCTTTTAGTAGATCATATTGAGGATTCTGCCAAAAGCAGAATTTTACTCCCAATCACTGAAAACACAAAAAGGTTCAGGAAAACCGGATAAATGTATACTTTTAGTACCTTAATTCCTTCCCTGCAAATCAAACTAACTGACTGATTTGTGCAAAAGGTTCATGGATTTCAATAGGTACAGGGAAAATAAGGTCCTGTAAAAACAAGATAAACAAGATCAATATTCAGAAACATGTTTTACCAGAACACTACTACATTTCTCTTTGAAGGAACAGAATAATTTCAAGGCATAGTGTTTCACATAATTTTTATACATTCAGAAACCTTCTTTTCTTTCCTATATGTCCTGGATGAAGAAAACTTGGTTTTATTTTCCTCTGTTACTGCTCCAGAGGATTAGGCAGAGGTGTAATTTACCATAATAAAGCTACTTGCATATCAGGCGAATTTGTAAGTTTAGTTTGCTTTTTTTGTTTGGTTTTTTTTTCCCTTTCTCATTTCTTCCTTCTATGGAAATAACATACATACTATTTAATTTGCTTTCAAAAGGAGCAGAGTTGGGGTTTATTTTTGGTTTGGGGTCTTTTTTGACATGTTGGAGGCAGTAGAGGTGGCTGAGAGGCCTGGGGTTGCAGTGAAAGGCTGTGGAGTGGCAAGACAAGAAGGAGAACAAGCAGCATAAAGTTATTTGCTTGCTCCTTCATGGAAACTTGTTGCCTGGAAGATGTGGCTGGGCTGTGTTTAAATTTAATTTCTGTTGCATTTAAATGCTACCACAGAGTAAATGCTAAAAGATGACAGTCCAAACAGCTCAACAGTTTCAAAATTAAATCGAACTAAATTACTCTCAAATATTTTTGCAAGTAGGAAGAAAAAGAGATGTTCACGTACTGTCTCAACACTATTTTTTCTATTACTGACCTGATTGACAGACAAACCCCTTGCTGATGGGCACAGCTTAACCCAGGCTCTTCCTTAGAGCCCTGTATCGCTTTCCACCCCATCAGGCAACCCACAGCAGGGTCCACCACCACTGGTTGCACAAGATCTGCCTCTAGCACCGGCAGACTCAGACTGAACTGTTTACAGGCAGCGTACTGAGGACTGGCAGGAGAGATGATGAGGTTGCTGTAATGAGCACATCATGTAGTGGCATATTTCAAAAACAGGTCTAACCAGACAATGCACATAATAACCAAAATTAATGCTGTCCAACCAGAACTGGCTTCAACATTGTTGGAATAATACTGAAGTTCTTAACAGACTAAGTTAAGTCTCAGTTCAAGTGCAAACTCACATGTCTAATGTGTCTTTGACAGTGATCTTGCACAACATGACTGTAAAAGACACGAGCAAACTCATAGCCTGTAATTCACCAGCACTGCAGCTTCCCTAATGGTGGCAATTGCTGTAAGAACTGGACTATCAGCTTCTTTCACAGTTCCTTTTTGGTCATATCAAACAGGGACTAGAGCAGTACCCTGTAGCTGTATGAATATCTGTGTCTTCACTACACTGTGACTGCTACAACAGGGGAGGCTCTCAGATCAAGAACAGGCAGACTCTTATGTTACAGCCCCATTTTCTAGCTGTGAAACCACTTCTTCACTGTCAAGTGGGGAGTTTAAACAGGCTTCAGTAGTGGAACAGGAGATTTGGTTGGAACAAGTCTTTTGTTCAAGGCTAACATTAGAAGAAAAAAAAAAGTCATGCTACAATATTTGCAATCAACAGTGAAAGCTACAGTGGTGCAGTAAGACAAATAGGTAAGGTTCAGAAACTTTTCCTATCACATCACAACAATCTGCTCTTAGAGGTGAACATGTGTACATATTGTGTCAGAAAATAACCTCAAAGAACCAGATGCTTCAAAACACTCAAAGCAAATTTTCAGGAAAAAATACCTGTTTCTGTTAGAAATCATGGAAGAATATATTGTGCCCTGACCCAAGCTGAAAGGCTGCACAAGTACTATCATACTACACAAAGGTTAGAGGTGACTTGATCTTGGCATATAAAGCACCCACATGGGAAAGTACTGAGAGTACTGCCATTTAAATCAAGGAGGAAAAGACAGCCCAACAAATTGGTTGGAAACTGAAGCAAGATCAAAAACAATGCAACACCAAAGATAATTCTTTCTTACAACTATTAATCTACATATGTGAGAGATCCTTTCTTATTCAACCTGTCAAGTGAAGCTTAGTAACTTGCTAAATACCAAGTCCAAGTGGGGTGAATTGAGTCAGGACTAGCCAGTAATGTCACGTTCTTCCAGAAGCTCTGGATTTACTGAGGCACTCACTTCAGTAGTAATACCATCGGCAGCAACTGGCACCATCTGCAGATGTGGGTGGGTAATGTAGCCTTTTGGGAGCATTCACCTGCTCCTTTGCTGTGGCTGGTGGAGAATGTCTGAGATGGCTGACAAATTTTTATTCTGATGAGATCTAGTGTCTTACTAGCGATTCATTTTCTGTGGGACTGGAGGAAGTTACTTTGAAGGTTGAAACACATTTCACGTTTTTCATGGTTACACTCACCAGAGATTACTTTATTTGTGGCTGTTAGTGACTTTCACGCCTCAACTATTTTGACGTTTCCTGTTTGCTAAGTGACAGAGAATTGCTTGCCTTGCATACTTAAAAACCCTGTACATTTTGGCCTTTTCACTTTGAGGTAAAAACTCTAGGTTTCTCACATGGCAATTTTTTTCTTCTAAAATATATGCGCTGTTTCAAAAATCAGTTCTGCATAGGAAAAATCTCTAGCCAGATACAGTTTGCATCTTTTCAGATCCTTTACAGTGCCACAGAAAGCCTCGTGCAGTAAAGTGACTAATCTTCAGTCTTGGGTCAGGTATTTAGTGCAGAAGCAGCTGTGCCAGTTTTAGATGTGACCAACATCCAGGTGTTTGTCATTGCTCCGCAGCAGCTGTACAGTCAGCCCCATGGCAGAGTGTAAAACAATTGGTATTTAAATTCCAGTGGAAAGTCAGGTGGGTAAACTCACAACACTCCTACCAGCACTTACCAACCTGCTGCCTTTGCACTGAAATACATGAAAAATGCCCAGATGATTTATTCTGACATCCAAGCTGTACCAGGGAGAGGGTAATATCCAGTCTATGGCTGGGAATGGACATTTTCAAGTACCACAAAGTCAATTCTACAATGATCATGTGACCATAGCCTCAGAAAACAGTCATTATTTTACAGACAGCTGGTAAACATCCTCTTCCAGACCTGGTTCTGCAGGCTAAAGATGTCAGGCATCTGGAATGGGCATTCCCAGAAACCATGGCTCACTAAATTGGAATTGTGCTACTGTTTTCTTAATCTGCCTGAGACAAAACATAGTGGTTAATGCAACCTGCCTTTGTCAGCTATTTGATCTGACCCAGGAGAACTCGCCTAAAACAGAATAGTGTGCATTTATTCCCCTGGATACACCTTTTTGGCAGCGTGGTGCTGGTGGTAACTCCTGGCTCTGGTGAAGATGCAAAACTGGAAGTAGAGGGAGCAAGACTTTCAGCAAAGAGGTTTGCAAAATGGTAATGGCACATGACCACTAAGAAACACATTGCATAGTACAACTGCACATTTTTTTAGTTCTGCTTAAAAAATGTGAAAGATCCATGAAAAACACAACTGTCCTTCAGCCCTTAAACAGCTCTCAACTCACAAGGTTGAGTTCAATGTAAGAAGCGATCTTTTAACAGATTTTATACCATGACAATAAATTCAGACAGGATGCCTCTTTAAACCCTAAGATTATTGCTGCTATCTTTACTGCACAGCTATCTAAGAGCCAACAAACAGTACTTATATCTGGCACTAGACAAGCACAAAAATTAGACAGTGTTCTACAAAAAGGCTTGCAAATGATACAGGTAGGGCAGGTTGTGGGAAAGATGTGGTGGGAAAGAAGGTGTGTTTTCAGGAATGGGATTATGGTTCTTGGACTTCCGGTCTGAAAAGAGGCCTAATGCAAACGAAGGGGGGAAAAAAATCACATACCAGGTATCTTGAACCTGGTGTGAACGTGCATGAGATCACCTATGTATGCATATGTTTCTTGTGCAGGGAGACCAGTGGGCTTGGCAAAGCAGGCCCATGTGTGCTGAGCCTGGCTGTTTGAAAAGTCATGACAAGAATGCAAGGTAAAAATAAACTTTTGATACCAACAAGTTATTTGTTTGATCTTCAGGAAATACCTAAACAAATAATGTCCTTGGTGAGAAGGCATGGTATCTTAATACTTGGAAGCACAGACCCACTCTCATGAAATGGGAAAAGATAAAGTGCAGAAAAAAAAATGGAAGAAGATCCATATACAGTAGAATAAAAATCTTTATGCAAGACCATTTTCCCAGGATGAGAATGGCAAAACCTAATATGAATCCAGTGTATTGAGAAAAGTTCATTGTTACTGATGTACTTTACACAAGCCTGCTGTGCTGACGTAAAAAAATAAAATTGAGCAAACAGTGACACTTTTCCCAGGTGATATTAAGGTTGGCAATCACATTTCTTAGTGTCTCTCTGACCCAAATTCTTTCTAGGGATTGAAATCAGCTGTGGCCAAATCTTAAGGTTTATTTGGCTCCAGCTACATGGCTAGGGGATGTTTTATTCATGTCATTACTAAAATCACTACTTCCATTTAAAATGCTGTCAGACAGCCTGCAGATTCTGCCCACATAGCATAAGCCAAGCAATATTCCTCAAATGAGCTGCATTGCACATAGCACTCTTGAAAATCAATTTTTATAGCATATACCATCAATATTTCTTAATTTGAGCAAACAGCAAGTTTAATACCACGGTAAAAATATATATATATAAATCTGTAAAGCACTTCTGTTTCAATACAGAGAGAGAATACTACTAGTAATTTTAAGGCAGGCAATAAGAATTACTTCTGGAATGTAATTATCTTCTCAGCTCAATGGGACCCTGCCAATATCTAGGGAGTGGAAGAATGAAAAAAAATTCCTACCAATTGCTTAACTATAATCTCCCTCACCAACTTTTCTGGTTCTTCTAATTGAGAAATTATAACAACTAGGGATAGGTACATGTTATTACAAGAAGCCTTCTGTATCCAGTAATATGGATTCAGTTATATGCATTATTACTTTCTATTGGTTTCATGAGTGTAGTATTAAAAAACAAAACAAAACAAAACAACCCCAAAAAAACCAACAAAAAGGAGGTGAAAATACAAAAGAAACACAATGTTCTGGCATTTTCCAAATGATACAATTTTACTTTTTGGTCAACACTACTTCAAATTTTCTTCCATTTTACTTTAAAGGCCATTGCAAAGACTATTCCTGCTGTCTCCAGCATGCAGAACTCTATGTGCGCACATTTATGGGAAACGCTTCCCACTCGTTTGGCTGTGAAAAAGCAAGTTTATCACTAAGGTTCCAGCCCCTGTTCCTGGAGTCACTGGCAAATATTTCCTTCAGGCTGAAGAGGAGCAGCAGCAGGGCCAGTCCTGGGCTGGAAGGGCTGTCCAGGAGTCCCAGGACAGCAGCATCCATGGTCACTGACTTGCTGGAAGGCAGCAGGTCTTCCTCCCCTGACACCCTGCACCCCTGAGCCCTGTGTGCCCCCAGCAGATTGCAAGGGCAGCAGAGTCCAGCTCCCCTTCCCCCAGCAGCAGGTTAGCAGAGGAAGGGCCACCTCCACCTTCCCCTGTCCCTGTGCAAAGGTGCCCACCAGCAGCAGCCATGTGTGGAGAGGCTGAGGCGTGCCAGGGCATTGCCTTCCCTGCCACTGTCGCTGCCCTCCAGAGGGTCCAACCAAGCTGGCAGCCAGGGCTCAGACCTGAGCACTTCTTAGCATGTCCAGTCCCAGAACCAGGCACTGGCTGCTTTCAGATATAAAAAGGACTGAGCAGGATTTCATTTTTTCCCCCTTTTCATTTTCTTGAACATCACCTTTGATCTATGCACCCAGAGTTCCCCCCAGAAAGGCTCGAGTTCTTTTGTGACCTTGCCATCAATCCACCCGCCTTTAAGAAGGCCCTTAATTAACTTGTAAGGGTTTGGGTTCACCTTAGCTAGAGACCTTCAAGAATTCTCCCCCTCAAAGACTTCCAATTTCATTTTTCAAATCAAGTAGGCATATTAGCAGAACACCAGTTTAACAAATGTGTGCATTAATGAATTGGGATGAATATTAACTGCAAACCTTGTCTCTAGTACCAGATTGTTCAGGAAAATAGAAGCAAGTAAATTCCAGGGTAGTCCTGAGGTGTTTTAGAAATAACAGTAGCAACGCTTGTGCTATTTTAGCCATTTTGTTGTCAAAATGCTATCACAGTTTAGCAACTCCTAGACATCAGGCAACAGTTCAGCAAACCTCTCTTAGTTTGCAGATTTCTTAAAACCAGGAATGCCAAAGAGTTTTATTCTGCCAAATTAGGCAAAGTCAGCCAAATGGAAAGGTGTAAATCCTGTCCTCATGTCCCCAGCGTCTCTTGCTATTCTCAGGGCCTGGCAAAGATTGGAGTTGCCTGCTATTAGCAACTGTAAAGAGCAGCTTCTAAATTAAACAAACAAAAATCCTTTTCTTGTTAACTTCTAAAGACGTGTATATTTCTTTCACACCTAGTGCTCAATACATGGTCTTATTTAAGTGAGTGGCTGGAAAAGTACCAAAGACTTATACATGCCTACATTGCCAAAAGAAAGACTGCATTTTTGAATGTAGGATTTATGAAGACATCCCCCCCTCCATCTCTGGGCCAGCTGGGCTATTAGGACTTGGGAAGATTTTTGACCAGAGCGGAAAGTCCTAAAGATCATTTCACAAGCCCCATCAATCAGCCTAATGCTGGGCCAGTTGCCATAGTAGAAACATGTCTAAAGAATTTTTTGATTAGTTAAAAGGGTGATTCGTTTAATTGCAGATTTTCACTCAGGGAAAGTAGCATGCCTTTGGATTTTTGTTTTGGTTTACTTTGTTTTGTTTAATTTTGTTTTATTTTGTTTTTTTTTTTATTTAATGCTGTTTTCACATTTCAGAACTGCCTTGACTTAAAGGATTTATCCCAATGAACAGGCTCCCTAATTCAAATACATCTCTTACCTTTAATAATATATTCCAAACACTTCTTCACCATGGGCAAGAGAACACATATACAAATGCATTTCTGAAAGGGGAGAAATGATTCAAAGTGATTTGTTTGCTGGAGGTTTTGTAATGCATAGCTGGTACATCATATACAGGAGCTGTGGTGTTACTAACCATGCACACTTAGGTCCTAGTAAATACCATGCTGAACTGTTGAAAGAGTGGCATACAGGGCTTACTAACAAGAAAATTTAGTTGCCTATGAGAAGGAATGTTATGATATTCCAGAGCTGTTTTTTTTCCTACAACTGTAAAGTTGTAGGAAAGCATCCAGGAGGAAGAGAGGAGCATCAAAATCTGGCTCTGCATACCTTCTGTCAAACTCTTAAAAATCTCCAATGATCTGAAGAGGGCTGAATAGCTGAAAAAAACCCACATGATGAAACAGGTGCAGTTCATTCCATAGGGAACAACATTAATTTTCTAGTCACATGTCTCCAGAACCCAAACCATTAACACTTTCTATCTCTCTCTGTGTCCTCTTCCACTTGTCTCTTTCCTAGATATTCATCACCAAAACCCTCCCAACCAAGCCAGCCTTCCCTGCACAGAAATCTACACCGTACCAAGCAGTCCTGTACATAACTCTGCTTAAGTCTTTCCATGCAGGTCAGTATTAGATTATGACATTAGTTTTAGGATTTTTCCTTCTGATTAAAGCTCTTTGCACCGGTGCTTGGGACTCCCTGCTTCTGGGCGAGCTGCCCCAGCCATCAAGGTCTATGGAACTGCTGCAGTGCTGGATGCAAACCACAGCAAGGCAGGAGGCTCTCATTGCTGCAAATGTGTTCTTGTGCCAGAAGTCTTACTTTAAAAATATACATTTTTTAATATGTGTGGGTGTATATATATATCTCCCTACGTACACATGTGTATATATATATATATTTATTCTCAGTAGGGAGTTTTAGTTTGCTTACAAACCATACATAGCTTAAGAACTACCTCCTCATTCATAGCAGCATGCATATTACTGACAAATATCTTGAGGAGGCCTTCTAAGTTTGAAAGTTCATCATTTAATTAAAAATTAATATGCCTTTCAGGCCTATGTGCACATGAGATCCATTGGAGCCCAGTTGCTGCGTGTGGTGAGGTGCAGCCAAGCTGGCTGTCAGATGCACAAAGTGCTTGATCAGACTCACTGCTGACAGGAGCTTCATTCAAGGTCTTGTTTCTGCAGCCATAAGGAAAAAAGATGCCTACTTTAGGTTGGCAGGAATTTAACCATTAGAGCAGGATTTTTACTCATGGTGTTTTTTTCTCAGTATTACAGGGTGGGTGAAATACAAAGGATTTTGCTCTGCATTTTAATGAAGACCTGTGGCAATGGCAGAAATTTTTATTCCAGGACTTCCCAGGCCCTACAAGAATGACTTGGCGTGAAGGGTTGTGTGTCCAAACACAGAGATTACCCAATACAATCTGCTACTTTGCTGGTGCTCATTAGTCCTAGTCCTATGAATCAAGAGCTCTGTTGGGTAATCTTAATTATATTTTGGTGACATGCATGAATTCAAAAATTCTTCAGGATTACTTTGAGCACAAAGTGTTACTGGATGGCTATTTAAGAGCTCTGCCTCATTTTCCCTTTCTAAAAGATTGTGAAAGGGAATATTTGTAGTGCAGAAGATGACACAGGAATTACAGGAACAATCCTGAACATTGGATGGATTTTCAGGCAGTCATTCCATAAGCAGGACTTATGGAATAAGTCACAAAAGCCCAAAGCCCATGCAGCTTGCATGACAATAGTGACTTTGCTACTTGGGGGCCAGTCAGTGTTTTGGCATCAACAGAATTCCATTGCTTTTCCCATTTCTTTCCCCCAAAGAATGGAAACCAAAGCATATAGCTGAGGATGTTAGCCTACATTAGAAAAGCAGCCTCAAATGTAGTCTAATATTTCTTACTCAATTAAAAATTCTCTCACTTTAGGCATGGAAGCAGGCAATGATATCTTCTCTTTAATCCCATTGAAGCGATTGCTCTTTCATGTGAGAAAAGAGGTGTTGCCCTAGAATGCCAGCAAGTTCCACACATAGAACTGCATTAGAAATTTTGATAGCTGGATGTTGCCACAGGGCAAAACAAGGAGCGAAGCTGTTGGCTTACAGGCAACAAATGGATATCTGGTAAGCACTGGAAGCCCATGTAACTTTGTTATCTCAATGTCCAATCCCTTGAAAGACTTGTCACTATAGATTTGGGTTGGCTTTACCTGTGATATTCCTTCCTGCATCTCTGCTTTCATCTGCATTTAAGATTACAGTAACTAGCCCATGCACGTTACTGGACAGCAGGATTATTGTTGTTTTTAATGTATTACACCATCAGGCAAGCTGTTGGGACAGAACAGCTGTACAAGTTGGAGCTAGCCTCCTCCCAGTTAGCTGCTTGGTCGTTCTGCTTCTCAGTTAGAAACTTGCATCTCTCCAGCTTTGAATGTGTACTTGCTTATTTCAGCTAGCAAAAGAGGGTCCAGAGTGTAGATCTGACGGCCAGCAACTCTGGAGTTACATGCTGGATCATCTCCCCTATTTCACATTGCATCGATCTTCAGTTTTCCCTTGGGAAAATGTGGATACCACTATTCACCTGCATTACAAGTACCACTTGTGCAAAGCTTCGAACAGGGAGTACAGGATAGTCTGGTAACTGATGTTACCTTTATACAGTGCCCAAGCCCATCAAGCAAAAATAAATTATTAACATTTTAAAACTAATTCACAGATTATTCTTAATCTATTTCTCACAAACACTGCCACTGGCAAAGTAGCATGATGATCCCTGGTCCTTCAGGCTCCTCACCATCCTGGAAGTCTTTCCTAGAAACTCACAGGTCCTTGAGGGGTTGCAGGCACTGCTGTGCATGCAGCAGGGAGGACAAAGTGTTCCAGCAGCAGCATGATCCTGCATGCTCTGAAACAGTGACATCCACACAAACAAATTACAGCGTGCTTGCTGGCCACTAATTCCACAGCCAGGTCCAACCCTAAGTATCATTCCCTCCACCCTGCTCCATGAAAACCAGGATTTGGATTTCCCTGCTTTGACCAGTGAACGTATCAGTCCTGGTCAGGAAAAAAACAGGAGCAAAGCTGGCATTCACACAGCACTAAGGGGTTGGCTGTACTTGCAAACCATTTCTCAAAATGCCCTGATTTGGACATCTTTCTGCTATGTCCATCGTGGGGACAATGCCAGTTTCTCAGTGTGTGACAAATCCACACTGGAGCATGGGACACACATACACTAATGGTCTGGTTCTGATCCTACTGGTGGCCTAGAGATGAGCTCAAGTGATTTATCCTACTTCTTGGACAGCTTTTACAACCTTTGTCAAGTTTGTGTAGCTACAACTAAACTGCTTCATCCATCTGGGGCAGAACTAGTTCAAGCAGACTAGACAGGGGTGCAGATACACATTGTTATTCTAAATAAAATAGCCTTTCAACAAATAATTCATCTTAAAATAAGAGGGAGACATTTATTCCCTAGCCTTACCCAAAGACACAACGTTTTGATGAAACCAAGAGATTCAAGTAAAGAATGGAAAACACTGGTTTGGGCAAAACAAATTATGAGAGGAAAAATCAATCTCTAGGGAAATCAATCTCAAATAGATGTAACTCCACATTTAACAGCAAAACCCTCAAAATCTCAATTTTAGTATATCTAGTATATCACTGCAAAGCCAAGTACAAATCCAAAATCAGAAAAAAGACTGCTACTGTCCCTGAATTAGTCCATAAGAGGTATTAGACAGCCACAGCAGAGGGCAGAAAGGTGAAGTGCATTTTCAGTATCCTGGGCTAGTAAGACCTTTTATTTTTTAACTATTGCTTGTTTACAGAATGGTAAACTGAGGATTAGTGAAATCAGCTACAGCAGAAGTCAGACCAACAATTTAAACTGTGTGGTGAATATTTTTAAGCATCTAATGCTGGCTCCTCTGGCTATATTGTTTTGATTGGGGGTGTGTGTGTGGGGGTGACCTTCCTGAAGTACAATATAATTTCACTCCATAGAAATACACAGGGAAATCAGAATACACAATAGACATCAGAAAGTTCATCCTCATGTTTGCTTGGTAGCATAGAGCTTAGCTCTTCTCTCTGCACTTCATATCAACACACTGGGCTTTTCAAATTGGTTCATCCTTTATTGGATGGGAGGAGGTGGTTTAAGGCTGAAAGGAAAATCATGGAATTTTTTGGGTAATCTTCTGAAGGGACTTCCCAGGGTGACAGCCACTCCCCCATCACATGATGTAGTTGTCCTCCAAGTACAAGTGTCTGGCTAGTCAGGTGCTGGTTAGATCATCACCAACACCTCCAGTTTCGAAAGGAGAGATCAAAAAGGAGATTACAGTTGTAGGAAGAGACACAGGAAACACCGGGCTGCCTCCAACTACTCTTACTCCTGCTATCAGCTAGTCTGTATCTCAGTTTCATACCCCATCAGCTCACCCTATACCACAGACAAGTGGGTCACTTTAATTCTCCAGTTAAGCCCTTACCCCTTGTACAGCCGATTACAAAAAATAAAGCTGCTCTAACAGTCAACAAGCACCTATCACCTTCCTCACTCCTGATCACAGCATTTCTCCCTGTGCAGGAAGAATAGGAACCTTCATCCCACTGGGCTTTTAAAGACCAATGGGCACAGAACAAGCATTTCATGCTTTCAGTCTTCCTTTTCCTTTCACTTCACTAGAATCTAAATTTCTTCCTTAGAACTCACATTATTTTAACTTGTTAGTTATCCTGGCTTAAACATTTAACTCCTGCTTAATAGCCCTTTGACTTGACAAATCCACAGTTTCCTTAGAGTCCCTTAGCCACCTCTCTCAGGCCTTTGAACCTGTCTTGTATTACCACCACAGATTTCCACCTGAATTTTGCAGCAAAGCTTACTGCTCCCTGTTTAGGATTCCCTACTTACTTTAAAACTTTACTTCTCTTGCTTAAGCTTGGGAATTTTTCATATACTTCCTCCTTTTCCCAAAGTGCATTGCTGTTGAAAACTCAGGTCCAATTCTTCTTGGGGATCATGGGAGCTTCTTGTCCTCTGAAAACTCAGACCTAAAGCTGTATAATGACAATAAAGGATAACAAAATTCACCTTTGCATAGAATGACTCCAAGTATTTGTCAAAGTTACCACATGGGATATAGCTCATATATTCAGTTGAAATGAGGAAAGCTACAGTAAACATGTATTTGCTAATAATGGTATGAGAAATCTAAGCATGCTGTATAATTAATACTATTGCAAAGTATTAGTCAGAGGAGTAAAAGCAACAAGGAAGCTGATTGTTACATCTAAAACACCAAGAGAGCCTCAGTGGTAGGTGGTTTGGTGAAACAGGGTAGTCAAGGAGAAAGCTCACTGGAAGACAGAGCTGTTTGAGTTGAACAAGGCTGGATGTGATGGAAGCTGAGGCATAACTCAAGCAACAGGAAAGTAAAACCATCAACATACTCAATAAGATTTACAATTTAACAGTTTCAGGCCTTACTACCTGCAGCCACAGGAAACCTGAGTGCACCTCTTAAGCACAACCCCCAAGGTATTTAATATGACACAATGGAGGATAGCTGGATTATCATTTCCAAAAGTAGAGGAGCAGTGTCTCATGATATGAAAGCCAACTAAAACCAGAGCCAGAATTTACCATTTGTTGATTTGACATTATCAGGGATATGCTGCTAAATTGCTTTGGATTCTTAAACTGGGTTCTTGGAGTTTCTTGAGTTCCACAGCAGATGATAGGTGACATGAATGTTATAGGAAAGGGCCTCTCTTCAAAGCACAGAGGGATGCTGGTAGGACGGAAGGGAAATATACCACAGACCCTCAGTTACAACCTTGTTTAACAGCACAGGCTGGTACTACTATTTCTTCATTTGCCACAAACACCTTAACATTTGTAGTTACTTTTCCAAAGGAACAAGATGCCAGAAAATGACCAAACAGCTCCATATGCTAATGTGTTCAAGCTACGTGGCTCAGAGTACAATACAGATGCAATAGCACAGCACCAAAGATTGATGAGCCTTGGCTTTTGCCCAGTTTTGCATTATTCTTGGCTGCATTCTTCCAGTCTCCTGGATAACTGTGCTGTCTGTCAGCTGCAGCAGAAATGAGCCTGGCCCAGGCGGTTGAGACAAATGATTCTTTGTAGCTTATTGCAATGATGTTAAAGCTGGAACAAATTTCATTAACTAGCAATCAGAGAGGGAAATACAAGTAATGAGCAATTTTCTGTGTAGAAAACAAAGATATTGGATGATAGCTCTTGAAAATAAGTAGCAATACAAGAGGCAAGCTAAAGAAATACCCAGAGGAACATGCACAAAGATTTTAACCAGAAAGTTTCACACAAATGTACCTCCAGGGCCTGTTTCTCCTTTGCATGAGACGTATTTTCACAGAGGCAGCCCTGACTCCCCCACCTCGGAGGAGTGCCTAGGAAGGGAGGTGCCAGTGTGGATCACATACAGGGAAAGCAGAGCTCCACGGCAGCACACTTGGAAAGCGGGGGGAGAGGGAGCGATGCCAAAGACTATCGAGCATTCAGAGCAAATTCATTTCTTCGGCTCCCTCACAGTTAGTGTGCTCAAGGGCACCTGTGACTAGATTTTGGACCTGAGCTGGTAACTCTTCCCGTCAGTTTGGCAAAACTGATTTAAATATTATTCACCTGGTCTCCTACCTCCAGCTCAGCTTACCAGATAATCAGAGGAGCTGGGGTTTTGAAGGCCATCTTGAGGGTAAAGCCTGCACTATTAAAGTTTCTCTGCTGTTGAGTTAGTCTACATTAATGTTACTTAAATTTTGCCCAGGGTCTTTAATAAGAATTCAAATATAACTGTTGGGGGTTCTAAATATGTATTTGGAAAATTGGAGCCATCCAAACTATGCAGGGCAGAACATCTCCTGTGTTTATTTTTATTCCTAATCTAGACTCTGCATCAGCTGTCTTCATGGTTTGGTAGTGTGAAGTACTGGAAGCCTACATATATATATATACACACAAGACTTCCTTTATGGTTCCCATCAGTAGAAGGACAGATTCCTTTTCTCTCTGAGTCACTAAGAAGTCACTGTTCAGGCTAATTCAAGACAAATGTGAACACATGATCTCTGAAAAACGGATGTGAGGCTGTGTTGGAAGGAAGTATGCTGAAAAGGCCTGCGTCCTTAGGGGTATTCTGTAGGAGAGAGTGCTGGCAACCACTTGGAGAAAGGATTCTGTTACTGCAGTGGTATTTAGGGCTCCAGACTGCAATGTTTAGAATGTGCTCTGCTCAGACGGTTATGGGAGCAGCCCCCCCACCGTGGCAACTAACATACAGCTTTACCTTGTTGACAATGATCACATAACAGAGAATCAGAAGAAAAAGGAGGATGGCCTTGCATACACAGACCATGACAGTCTATGACTGCATTCTCCAAGGCTGTAACCAGAAGTTATAAATTGCTATATTGCATATTTTCACTTCTCATCTAATTGAAAAAAGTGTATACAGCTTTGCAGAGTGCCCATTTATTTTCCTGAACTACGTAGAGCTCAAGGATGCTGTTTAGAAATTGCTGGGTACAACAAAAGGCCAGGGGAAATTTGCTCTTGATATAATTGTCAGGTATGATGAGTATCTTTTTTGCAAGGCCATAGCACCCCTTTCCAAATTAATGAATCTTTTGCCACAAAGGCAGAAAAAATATAAGGCACACTTGCTCACAAACTGCCAGGAGGTTTGCAGAATTTTACAACAGCACAGTCCTTAGGCTGCTGTTCCCTCCTCAGCACTAGACATTGAGTGGGTTATGGGAGGAAGGTTAGGCCATGTGCAGGTGAAACCCCTTTTCAGCCATACTTCATCTGAAGGTGTCATATGCCCTCACAAGAGGAGAAGGACCAGGAGAATTCCAGCACGCAGTTCTTTATGAACCTATCCCCATCCACCCTATATGTTCTGGGAAATAACAAACCCTCTGAAACTAAAGCCATCCTGCTCCAGCCTCTCCTTTACACACTCAAATATATCCACTTCACTGCAGTGGGTGGCATTTTGTGTCAATGCCAGATCACTGCAACAAGGTCCTGTACAGTCTGGGAGATCTGAATTCACTGTGCCAAGGGAGACCACAAACACCATCACTGGAGCACAGCAACAGATTGGAAAGGGGAGTATTGTTGTCTTCATTTTACACAGAGTGGGCTGAGATACAGAAACATGTTGGGTGTTGTGTCATTGGTTAAAGACTGGTAATTACACATGGAGATAGCTGCTGATCTCAAAATTCTAGGAAATATTCCATTGTGCCACAGGAAGAAAGAATTTTTTAGAGTCACCTCAGAAATGTATTATGATTTTTCTCTCTTGCTTTCTGTTCCTTTACTTCTTTTACTTCTGTTATCCAGCTAGAGATGACAGAGGTGGCCAAGGGCACATAACTGACCATGGACTGCAAAGAGTGAGCACACAAACAATCCTTACTTAAAGAGTCTTGTTCAAATTTCTCTCATAATGACAAACAGACCAGAAAAAACAATAGGATCATTTCACTAAACAAAGAAGGGCTAAAACAATAATAAATTCAATTCCAATGTAAATTACCATGTGCAATATAGATATAATTTACAGGTACTAATGTGAATTTTGGATAGCTTAGATGAATAACATATTCAAACCTTTTTGATAGATGCTAATCTTTGTTACTAAAATCACTGGATTGCTTATTTATGTGTCATGCATACAATAAGAAAAAGAAATGTACTAGAAAAACACTAAATTACTAGAAGTCAAGACACTAAAGTTCTTGCTGTAATTGTAAATCCCTCCAGTGACTCAAGTTTTATAAACCTGAAAATTAATTTTATTTATGTATAATAGAAATTAATTTGTACACTGAAGGCAATAAACATTGCCTTCTTAGACAATTCTTAGATGATGTGGTATTTATTTCCCCTAGGTACTGCCAGCTGGGTGAGCAATGGGGATAGGACTGCGGGTCCAGGACCACCTCTTGCTCTGCAGCAGGCATGGGTGCTCCTTAGAATCACAACAGGAACAGAAAACCAGGCGATAGGTCATCTGTTGTGCTGGCCAACACTAGCTCTGACAGGTGTATGTTTAAATAAATATTTGATATTGTCCAGGAAATACAGAGGGGTTTGTGTATACATTTCTGTGCTAAACTCATCCTCTACACACAGCTATGGGAATACTGCAGTGCATGGACTTTTGTTAGTTTTCTTCCCCTGGCTCCAACCAGGCTTTGGGTGGAGAGACAGCTTTTGAGAAGAAACCCAGGTTATTATCAGTGAGGTCACAGGAGAGTCACCAATGTGTGTGGGATACAAAGGCTGAAGGGGAGTATAGAGGAGGCTGTGGGAGGGCAGGGACAGCACAGGGCAGGAAGGCTGTGATGAGTGAAAAGCAGCACTTGGGCCTGGTGTAGGACTTAGACCCAGGTTTTGATGGGCCTGCTGAACACATACAGCACTGGAGCAGTGGGGGACTGAGCAATGACAGACAGAGCAATGAGCACAATACCTCAGAATCGCAACACCAAGAGAAAACCCCTCCCAGCCAGACTGTCACAAAGCCCCAGCTCAGTCCTCTGTAGTGTTCCACTATCCCTGCACCAAACAGCACTGCCTGTGCCAGTTTGGCTGACAGAAGCTCACGTTTATCAAGGGGAGAGGGTTTTATCCCAAATGGTTGTTCATTGTGTCCTCTCCGGAGTCACTCTCAAAAGTGACCTACAAGTAATTCTTCCAAAAATAAACCTAGGAAATGAGGAAAGTGCCAAGCACTAAACCTTATTAATTCATTGCACCTAATACCAATCAGTGTTCCTGTTAACATTCCTGTTGTTTTCCTTTCCTCTTGGACAGGCTGGGCAGCTGCAGACACAGCCTGGATGATGGCAGTCACATGCAGGATGCTTCATCTGCTTCTTGTCGGGCCTGTGGTACAATGCACGGCTCAGTCCAATGGAAGATGATGCTTCTTCCTACAGAACTCCTGGCCTTGGGCAAGGGTGGCTATTGACTCCCCCACTGCTGCTCCTGCTCTGCTAAGAGCAATTCTAAGAAAGCCTTGGCTCCTTGCCCGAGCGGAGCTTCAGGAGGTTGGGACCCGGCGCTCCCGGCTGCTCCGGGCAGTGCCCAGCCGGGTCCGACCGCAGCGCATCCTGACAGGGCGCTCTGCAGCCTCCCGTGGCGGCAGCCGGGATGGGGGACGTGGCGTGACCCGCCGTCGTGCCGGCGATGCCACGGCACCGGGATGCTCCTCGGCAGCGCTCGGAATTCCTGACACGCCGGCAGCTGCGGGAAACGCGCGTTTTCTGCGGAAAGCAGCCGGGCCCGCGGGGAGAATCGCAGGGGAGCCGGGACCGCACCGCTCGGGGCCGGCGGCGCGTCCGAGCCCGCGGCCACCGAGTGTCACCCCCCGGCCACCGAGTGTCACCGCCCCGGGCCCGCGGGCGAGCGCGGCGGGGCCGGAGCGGNGGGACGGACAGACAGACAGACAGGCAGTCCGCGTCCGTCGCTGCCGCCGCGCCGCGGGCAGGATGCTGACCCGCGGACTTCGGGGTTTTAGGAGCGCATCACCCTCCGGGTGTTGCCGCGCCGGCGGTGTCGCTCGGGGTGATTCTTTCAGCTTTTCCCCCTCCCAATGTCCGGTGCCGCGTCTGTCCCCGCGGGTTCGGCAGCCGTGCGCGGCCGCTGTGCCCCCCCTGGGCTGCACCCACGGCACAGTGCATCCCTGACCCGCCGGAGCCTCCGGGTCCTCCTTCTTCGCAGAACGGGAATGACGGCTGGCTCCGTTTTACTCAGTGCTTGCGAAATGCTGAGGTAAAGGCTGTGCTGTTCACTGAAAGATGTAATGGCTGTCAAACATTATTACTTTATCTTTTGCTGTACAAAATTAGGAGTGGAATCTGAGGTAGGTGGTATGTTGGGGAAGCATTTGAAACATCAGTATGTGTTTTCCATGTTCATGTATTTGCTTTTACAGTATGGATTTATAAACACGTGCCTGAAGTCTTTGGTGGTTGAAAAGTATGGTGAAGAAACATGGGAAAAGTTAAGGTAATGTGTTCCCAATAATTGTAGTGCAGTCAAAGAAAATGCTCAGGATTTCAGCAGCAGGGGATTATAATTTCTCATTAGTAAATGGCAGTTGATGTGTATCTCAAGTAATTATTAGAAGTAACTAGCAGGGCAAAAGCTAGAGTTTCTTGCCTTGTAACACTTCGTACTCTAATACTAATTTGTCCCAATTAATTTGTCATATCAGATAATTAAAGATGACATTTAGTCTTATAGAAAATTGTGCAATAGACTCGCTGGCTCACTGTGACAATATTGAGAAGTAATTACACTGAAAAGATGTCATTCTTGATATGAAGTCAGTTTAATTCCAGTACTTTGGGAAGATCAGCTAAATCATAGACTCATAGATCATCTTGTTCCAGCCTCCCCTGCCATGGACAGGGAACCTTCCACTAGACCAGGTTGCTCGAAGCCCATCCCAGCCTTGTACCATCTCTGGTTTTGTCTTTACTTTGTGAACTATATGGTATTTTCTAAGATACAAAGATGTATAAATGATACTTAGATACAGACATACATTAATCATTGAAACCAATCTAAAGAAAATCATCAAGTTTGTAAAGCCCCAAGAGCTTGATCTTGCGGCCACACTGAGCAAACTGAGAAGAAAAACTAAGACACTGCTTGCTCTAGCACCACATAGTATGATGCCCTAGTCCTTGAAAGAGTTTACCCCAGTACCATAATGTAAAATAGAAGAAATGGGAGAGGTGAACACCACCATTCAGCCATGTTAAACCAATTTAATTTTAAACTTACATCATTAGGGGAGGTAGTGTGTTCCAGTATAACACTTGAAGGAGCTTCAGCAGTGGGTTCACAGCCAACAGTGCTGGGCCACCCAAGTATGTTGTATTTACAGCACTGCTGAGACAAGAATATTGTCTTCTCTGTTGTAGACTGCAGGCTGGAGTCCAGGATTCTTTCTTGACTTTTGAGGTTTACAAAGATGAGATCACGATGCAGCTCGTCGACAAAGCCTGCAAAGTTTTAGGTATGTGTCACCAGGCCTCAAACCCAAACCATCCTGGGTCAAGCCTGAGGCTGCTGCCCAGGTTTTGCCCTTTGGAATGCCCTTCCTATGTTGCAAATTGTCTGCCTTCATTCTTAGTCCACCTGACAGCATTTCGGGAACTTCCAAGCCTTTCTTATTAGGTATCTTTATTTTGCCAGGTGTTCCTGCTGACATGGTTCTGAGAGAGTTTGGAAAGTATTTCTTTGAATTCTGTAAACGCTCAGGCTATGACCACATGCTGAGGACACTGGGTGGAAATCTCTATGAGTTCATAGAGAACCTTGATGCATTGCACAGCTACCTGTCCCTTTCTTACCAGGCAAGTCCAAGTAGGAATTGTTGAGTAGGTATGGGTGGACTCTACCAGAGTTCATAACACAAGGACCAGCATCTCCTAGGTGTGAATTAATATAAAACCACCACATTATAACATGTTCTCTTATGTTCTGAAACAGATTACTCAAAAATATTAGGAACATTTTTTAAAAATTATTGGGATTTTGAGTAGTCCTCAACATTATTATTTAGTACATTGGCTCTAATGCACAGCAGATTTTCCTTCACAGGTGAGAATATTTAGTTTTCTGTTTTTCATATTAGTGCGTATGTTATTAAGACATGAATACTTTTGTACAAGTGGAGTTCATCAGTATTCTTTATCAGAAAGAGATTTTGATGTTTTGGTTTTGTTTGTTTTTCCCTCAGGAGATGAATGCACCATCTTTTAGAGTAGAAAAGAATGAAGATGGGTCAATGCATTTACATTATTATTCAGACAGAAGAGGTCTGTGCCATATTGTACCAGGTAATCAGATAAAATGCAGACTACAGATCAGCTGGCAGTGCAATATATGTACAGAGTAATCACATATTTGCAGATCTACTTTGCTCAGATTTCAGAATCTTTTTTCAGGTGAGGACTGGCCATGGAATTGAAGTCTGGTAGAGTTTAGTCTCCAGACACCTGAACTCAGTATTTCCCTACTGCCTGTTCACTCCTGGCTCCCAGCAGCTTCCATCATTTATGATATGACAACCCAGGCCATAAGTGTCCATTCCTGCTATAGAATTCCCTTCCTGGAAGAAAAATTGAATTTTATGGTGTGTATTGTGTCTAACTGTTTATTAGTTCTCAGTGACTCTTGCTCCTTACATTTTAGTGAAGAAATTAGAGAAATTTTATTTGATTTGAAGACATTTGTCCACCCTGTAGGATGTGCAATCTGTAAGACCACTACTGAACCCTGCTCAAAACTGAATCTTCCACCAGCATTACAGGAATCCCCACAGTTGTACTTGTGAAAGGGTTAAAGTGCTATAGGTCTGTAAGAGATGATCATATTCCTTTCTTTCACTGATGATGCTGAATTTAAAAGTTTATCAAATCTCCCCCCTTGTTGTGCATTGCAAGCTTGGAATTGTTTGGAATTTCAGACAAAGCCTTTGATGTCATTGTCCTGTATGTTGCCTAATACCTAAGCAGAAATCAGAGAACTGATTGTGCATCCACATGAAAGATATTTCTTTCCTTTCAAAATAAAATATTTTGCAATGACTGAAATAGATTGTATAGCAGATTCTCTTAGACTCTCTGCACTTTTTGGGTTAATGGGAATTCATATTATTGCTCTATGACTACTTCAACACATTCTTCAGATGTCTTGCTGAGCTGTTTCTAAGTGACAATAAGCATTTGTCCTCAGCCAAGGCAAAAGAAACAGTAACTTTTAAGCTTACCTCTATGTGCATATTTTCATCATGGTAATCAGTGTTAGTAAGAACGACATACGTTGCTTTCTTCTGCCAGAGTCCTTTGGTAAACTGATTTCTGAAGCAGCGAAATTCCACCTTGGGCCCTCTAAAAGGGTAAATGAATAGGGTTTGTTCTTAGCAATACCTTATTTTTTGTTTCCCTTTCAGGAATCATTGGTGCAGCAGCCCTGGATTTTTTTAACATTGAGATTTCAATGAAAATAGTCAATCAAACAGAAGAAGAAGAAAGAACTGGTAAAAAAGAACATATTGTTTTTCTTGTCACTCAAAACCCTGTATTTCCATGCAAGGAAAGAAATGAATTTTCTTCCTCAACTCAATGTCTTGTTGACTCTGAAAAAAAAAGTGAGAACCAGCTGAATAAAGAGGTATTTTAATGTTCATTATCACTATATTATTAAAATATATTTAAAATAAAAATTGAATTTCCCTTTGTATTTATTTCAACAGGATGTTGAAAAAACCAAGAGTGCAATTGGAGACAGAGGAAACTCTGTTTGTCCTGTTAAGAAAAGTCACTGGAAAACAATAAGAGGAATAATCACATTAGGAAAAGGTGAGAAATTGTTCAGAGGGAGCTTGTCATCATTTCTCAGTTTCTTCAGTAAGAGTCAGTAAGCCTCCCTATCCCCACCCACCCATCCATTTTGAAGTTACCATTTATATTTCCTCTGTGACTTTTCAAAATGTTTCTGGTTAAGACATTGATAATGAAAGAAAAATTGCAGATAATAAGCATGCTTAATAATGACAGATACTTGAATGGAATATGGCCTGTCACTCTTGTCTCTTAAACAGGGCTTTCATCTAAAAAGTATTCTTCTTTTAAGTGCCATTGTGTGGTGCATTCAATTCTTCCTTCTCATGTCACTTGATTTAAGATGATGAATTTAAAAGCATATTTTTAACTTGGCAGATACTACTCCTTTCCAAAGTTATCAGCTGGAGTAAATTCTGAAAGCCAAATAACATCCTCCACTACCAAAAATCTACTGCTAATCTAGTCATCTCTGTTCATACCTTTATGTATTAAATGTTTATAAAGTGAAAGGATTTTTTCAGTTAGGATCTTTTGATTCCCCAAGAGGAGCGAGAATTCTGCTCAGTATTGCCAAACTGTCTGGATACTGGGAGGAGTGAAAAATTGAACCTGATATCATTTGGTGCAGTGTCACATGCATTACAAGAGCAGATATATTGAGTAAGAAATTAATACATATTTAAAATAAAATTTTGGAATAGCATTACTACTAAAAAAGAAAGTCCTTTAGTTATAAATGTGAGAGTTATCAAGAGGCAGACTTTGATGAATGAAAAACTCACACTGATTTCTCCTGAAGCAGGAAGAGGTCTAAAAGTTGGGTTCTAAATTTGTAATATTTTGCACTGGTCTCCTGAGTGAGTTGAGATTTATTCTCAGGAGAATTTACTAGAGTAACTGTCATAGCCACCTTCTGGGGGAGAGTTCACTTGAAATAATCATCCTTTTGATTATTGTGGATTACTGGAGAATCCAAATTTACACTGTGAAGATCAAAGGGTTTGAGTGCTTCATTCAAAAGGTGAGCCCTTTTGATTATTTTACCAATTGTATTCCATTTGCAAAAGTGTTTGCTAGCAAATACTCTGTAGGTTTGTGATCATTTTGAAAAAAACTCAGGGTAAGTAAATTAGAAACCAGTGATTTGGTCCCTGTGCTATGGACTAGAGTTCATTGCATAGGAGACTAAAAC
Source organism: Campylorhamphus procurvoides (assembly GCA_013396655.1). Classification (NCBI taxonomy): domain Eukaryota; kingdom Metazoa; phylum Chordata; class Aves; order Passeriformes; family Dendrocolaptidae; genus Campylorhamphus; species Campylorhamphus procurvoides. The sequence goes on from WBMV01007221.1 coordinate 223,748, forward strand.
CCGGATCATCCTGGGGTTTTTTTCTCTATAAGTGTTCCTTAATAGCTAGCAAAGTGTATTGAGTCCCCTTCCATGCATATTTTTGTGAGATATAGCTGTGTTATATTGCTATGGCATCCGCAAATTCATAGAGCAGCAACATCTATAGTTGTTCATCTTTTCTTACTTTTCCACATAATTCCATGCATCCAGTGCTCTGTGCTTTTTGTGTGGTTGAGTTTTAAACTCTCAGCCAACTCAGATTAGTTGCTAATCAGCTGTGGATTAAACTGCAGAGCATTTAGCACACATGTGTGCACATTTCTGGGCCCACACACTGTTTTCTTTGTATTCCCTCTTTATGATCCAGGGTCATGTCTCACCAAGTGCTAAAAAGTATTGCAGTGCAGCCTGATTAAAAAGTACACATTTATCTTGCCACAGGTAAGCTCCTGAGAGGATTTGATCCTGTTTATCCCAAGAGCCTCTGGATTGACACAAAAACATTCTGCAATGGACTTCCTTTTCATATGGTTTTTGACAAAGAGGTAGGACAAGCACATGGTAAAGGCCTTTACTTTGCATAAACTAAATAATAGTTTTCCTCTGTTTTGACTGTCCCTGAGTTCACTGCTGCATGTGCTCTGTGTGCAGCATATACCCTTTTTATAGGATTTGCAGAAGTGCTCTGTACAGACATACAATAAACATAATAACTGGATCATTTCAGATAGAAATCTCCTTTGAATTCACTGAGTTTACCACGTCTGTAACAGCTGCAGATATGCCAACAAGGTTTATTGCAGCAGTCTATCCAATACCCAGCAGTGAAGTTTCTGGCCACCTTCCTGTCCCTGAGTACAGCAGAGACATGTCCCATCTGTTAAACTGGCTTTGTGCCTATAGCTGGTCTCCCTCCCCTCACGGTAACTATTCTGTCTCGGGGATTTGAGGGCTTTGCTGGCAGCTGAGGCTCCCGTGCTTCCTGAATCTACTCTTAAATGCTTCTGCTGGGAAAACTTAGCTAGCCACTCAGTCGGGCAGCATGCAGCCTCATCTAGGACCCAAAAGTCTCTTTACCTTCTGGGGAGGATGGAGTCTCCTCTCCTGTGCACACATACTCTGAAGCCCCTTGGCAAGGCTGCCCCATGGTTGGTTTCCAGCTAGCCTGAGTTCCCACCAACCTGCAGTTTCTCTTGCTCCCAACTCTATGGAGAGAGTATTAGCTTAAGACAGAAGCAAAGAAAGGAGAAACTGAGGATAGGACAGCACTAGAAAGCTGAATACAGCCCCTCAGGGAAAGTCTTTTGGCATCACGCTGATAGAGATTCCAGAGCACATAATCTGTCTCATGCCACTGCCCACATTAGCCAAAATTCATACTCTTAAACCTTTCAAGATATCTGGTCTGCATAATTTAATAAAATTACTAGTGCGCAAAGAGGGAAAGTTCTACACCCATTACTGGTAGCTAGGTCACAGCTTCAGTAACTGCTGGCAAGCAGTGAAGGACATTTCTGCAGAAATTAAGAGTTCATGTATGGTCAGCAGGCTAAAAGAGAATGACTAAACCTTTACACATCAATGGTTAAGAGAAAGTAACCCATGTCATCCATTAGAAAAATAGTATTTTCCAAGGTGTTTTGGTGTCATGCTGTGAAGGACACTCATTCAGAGCTTTGCAGTGATACACTCACAAGGCAGAAACTTTGCTCAGAAATAAACCATGTGCTATAGCAAGGCTAAGTGTGTTCATGTGTAAACAGTGATCAGCTGTAGCTTGGTCTGAACCCAACAAGACAGGAATTATAACACATGGGCCATATTTTCTTTTGAAGCTCAGAGTGAAGCAAGCTGGGGTGAGCATTCAAAAGATTGTACCTGGCCTTCAGACCATGGGCATCTCCTTGGATCAGTACTTCAGGATCATTCACCCAGAAGTACCTTTCACCATCTCCAGCATTCAGAAATTCATCAACAGCCAATTTGTTTTCCAGACTAGAAGAGAGATGATGCCAGAGTCATGGAAACAACGGCCAATGCTAGAGCTCAGAGGTACTTTGCTGTTTTCAATAGCATAAGTGTTCATATTAAATCAGGAATTATGCTGAGTTGAACCGATGTCTTTCTGTGTACTCCTGACCTCACATAAGCCCTATAAATAGCCTTTGGGCATTGAGGAGATTAGATGATTCTGTTTAGAGAAACAGTAGATGCTTGTAGACAAATTCTGCTATCATCTTACCATATTTTGAAGGCTTTCAGTCTGAAACAACTCTCCTCTCATTTGAAAGGCTTAGAAATATGGTGTTTTTCTAATGCTGCAAACCCCACATGTGAAGACGTGATTTGTGCTTAATTTATGCCTTTGAGGGGAGTTATTTGCTACTGGCTGGGTTTCAAATGCGGATAAAAATAGATTAGTTAGCTGTGCTTTTATTTTTGTAGTCACATTTTCAGATACCAATTTCTGTCTTCACACACCCCCCCAATGTCATGTAAGAGTTTACCAGTTAAAATTATCTTAGCAAGAAAGATACTGTATTTGCTTTATTTTGCTGAGAGCACTGAGGATGGAATGATCCTCTGCTTTGTGTAATTAACTGTAATGACATTTGGTTTAAGTGTTCTGTGACCTCAATTTTGCATCTCTGAACTATGTAGTATGACCTAATTTTCCCTTATCTCCTTTCACCTTTACATAATGAGTGTCAAATCTGGTATTCCTGAGATTCAGAAAAAAAAGAATTTAGGGAGACCTTGAAAAAAGTGTTGCTACCAAAATAAGGAACTTTGACTAGACACAGCTGTACTTTCTCTTATGCTGTAGAGGATAATTCACATGGTATCTCTGGTGTTTCAATCTACTTAGTTTTTTAGTTGTTCCTCCAGTTGCCCTGGGGATGAGGTGAGAGAATAAAAGACGGAGGAATTCCTAGATTGATACTTATGAAGCAAGTAGAAAATGATAATAATAAAACATTTAAAAATCAAAATCAGAACCAAATCTGAACAAAAAATACCCAAAAACTCAATCCCCCACCAAAAATCCATCTACCTTTCAGGCATTTTTGTAACTGCTTTTTTAGCTTATGATACTGACTGAAAGGTCCAACTTCCAGGAAGGAAAGTGCCATTGATATTACTGGGGTGCAAACCACCCCCTGTGAAATTAAACTTCAAATGTTTCATGTAGTCACCATGAGTCTCAGTTCCCCTGTGCATGATTCTGACTGACTGGCTTCAGGAACAGCTCAAGAACGAGAAGCAGAGGAGAGGGAAGGGGAGAGGAGTTGTGAGTTCTGGGGTTCCTCATGAAGAGGAGGGACCTGAAGCATGATTGGACTCTGCCTAGCAATGGCAGTGAGGGGGTGACTGCTTCCTGGGTCCTGACTCTGAGCAAGTCCACCTCTAATTTCAGGAAACAAATTCAGGTGGTGATCCAGGCCCTACAAAAAACACTGCCTTTAGAACTCATCCCCCCAGATTAACATCAGTAATGCTGAGCATCATGTGACAGCCCACACTGCTGAAAGCTCTTACCAGTGCTTGTTTCACACAGGCCAGATGATGTGGATGGAGCCCCTGCAGTGCATGCTCTATCTCTGCTCACCTTTGCTCCGCAGTCTGCATGAGCTGGAGGAGCGGCAGATGCACATTGCAGACATTGCACCTCACGATGTCACCAGGGATTTGATTCTTCTCAATCAGCAGCGCCTGGCAGAGATGGAGCTCTCTAACCAGCTGGAGAGGAAGAAGGAGGAACTGCGGATACTGTCAAAGCACCTGGAGGAAGAGAAGAAGAAGACTGAAGCTCTGCTCTATGCTATGCTTCCCCAGCACGTGGCCAACCAACTGAAAGAGGGGAAGCGAGTTGAGGCAGGTGAATGAACAGGCTGCATTTGTGGTGTACGATTCGTGGACCAGGAGATGGTGATAGAGAGACTGGGGTGCTGGCAGAGGCCCTTTGCCACTGCTGTGGAAACATTCTCTGTTTGGTGAGGTTCATGGGTAGGAGAACCACAGACCCTTAATCCTGCTGATAATAAAAAATAGACAATTCTTTCAAAGAAAGCTTTGGAAGCTACTTGCCAAAATTTCTCCTTAGGAAGTGAAAGGTGGTAGCAGCTGCCTATTCAGTGAACAAAATTCAGTGTTTCAACAGTAATCTGAGATTTTGGGTTTAACATGAGTATACAGGGAAATGAGTGTTCAGAAATTAATGGAATAAAGAAATTGGTCTTTCCTAGAAAATTCTCTTAGTTCCTCTATGCTATCTATAAACAGAATCATGATGATTCCCATTGTTATTGATAGCAAGAATGTGTTTAAATTCCCTTTAGAAAGCACATACAAGAAGTTAGGGGTAAAGAGGTAAGTATATCCTATATATGATGTGTTCAGATGCCTGGACTGTTTGAGATATGTGATGATTCTTATATTTGATATACTATTATATGAACATCTCTCCATCTCAGCACACTTACATGAGTATTACAACTGAGAAATTATATGTCTTAAAAGAATGACCTTTGCAAATAAGTCTCACATAGATGCTGTGATTGTCCAGCCGTTACAAGTACTCACCACTGGTCTTTCTGCTCACAGGAGAGTTCCAGGAGTGCACTATATTATTCAGTGATGTTGTGACCTTTACCAACATTTGTGCCCAATGTGAGCCTATTCAGATAGTTCTCATGTTAAATTCAATGTATCTGCGATTTGACAGACTGACCACAGTGCATGACGTGTACAAGGTATGTACTGATTGGTAAAGGCTGGAGAAATAGTCTGGAAAAAAAATTTGTTGTTTTGTTTTTCTGTTTTTAAATGCAGTTAGATCTTCTTCACCTCAGGATGATTCTTGATGAACCATAAAATACAGCCTAATTGTAGTGGCCACACAAACTGAAAAACAAGTAGAAGCCTGATTAAATGTGTTTAAAATGTTTGGACAGGAATGTAATATCTATCATGGGCTAAAGTCTCTTTCCACAACACTAATACCAGAAGGCTGTTCTTTCATACATCTCTCTCTCTCACCTTTCTCAAATACTTACCCAACATGACAGAATACCCTTGTTTATAGACTAGTTTGAATAATTTTCCTAGTTCCTTTATTCCAACCTGTTGTAAATAGATCACATTGTCATTAAGTGTTTCCTTTGGTGGGAAATAACATTATCAACAATACCCAGATAATACCTAGACTTTTTTCTCTTTATTTCATGGGGAGCTTCAGCAGTGGCATCAATCTCCTGCTGACCCCAAAGAGCATCGACTAGGTCTAGACTGTATGGACATGTTGTCTCCAAACTGTGCTGGAAGGATCAGAGCCCTGGTTGACCTATAATAGTAGCGTTATTAACATCTCCAGAGTTACCCCAATTTGATGAGCTGAAGAGCAGGTCCTAAGTTTCTGTCTGTCCCAAGCACATTAAATATTTAGGAAAGCAGAAATAGTAAAGGGTGAAATCCAAATCCCATTCATTCCTTGCTCAGACAAGGTATGCAGTTCATCCCACCATAAATTGTACTGGGAAATCAGGATCGTTGGCAAGGAAACTGTATTCAATAATTGAAGCATCCCGGATATGGCCCACAGATTTTAGGATAAATTAGCATCATATTCTGTCTAAATCATCCATCGTGACTAAATGATCTGTCCCTATAATAATCTCCTTTTGATGCCTGTATATAACTCCTATTAATATTGAAGGAGGTTACTAGGGTACAGAGAGGAAGGACAAGATTACTATTACAGGGAATTGAGAAAGAAATGAAATAGTGAAATTGATTAAAGAAACTTGGCCCAAGCTTATAAACATCTGAAGTTATGAATAAATCTTTTTAAATTAAATCTACTACAGCTGAAAAATAATTAGGGTATCTATTTGCATTAGTAGCTTTGTACAGTTGTTTTTAATTTGTTACAGAAAATTACTGGCATTACTGTGGGTTTGGCTATCTGATAGAAGGCATGGATAGGAACACATTCTTTGACATTGATGTAATGAACAGTTTTAAGTCATTATGTCAATGAACAAACCCTAGTACTAAATTGTTTCCCCTCTCCTATTGGTGTTACTTTTGAAGAAATTCAGTTAATCAAATCTAAAAGGTATCTTTTTTACTGATGGTAAATCTGACAGTGAAGTCTCATAAGAGCATTTTAGAAAATTTCCTTACCGTGTAACAGTCTTTTACAGTGAATTTTAAACATTTGAGAATTCTCTGTTTCAAACAGGCCTGTTCTATTCCAATCAAAATTTTGGGTACAGGGACAAAATTCAAAGTATTTCTCAGGTGCTTTATCATGCACTTCAAGGAGACTGTATGTCTGAAGGAGGACAAACCCTTCAACCTTTGTCTCACAGGCTGCAGCTGTTGTGGGGCAACAGCTGGTTGTAAGGAAGGATGCTCCCAAACTTCTTAGCTCACACTGCATTCTCTGACATCCCGAAGACTGGAGGTTTCTTAAGTTCATATGAACCCCTTAATCATCAGTGAATAGTCTCCCTTGCTTTATTTTGACCTTTTAAAAAAATAAATCTCTCTTAAATAAGAAATATGCTTTCAGCACCAACTGTGAATTAGAGCTAACTAATAACATTCAGCTATAACCTCCTGGCTCAGGAGTCTGTGCCTGGGAATAGCTCTCTGCATATAGGTCTGCACTGGGTAAGAAGACAAACAGTTTGACACTTGCACAGCAACCCTTACTCCTTAGGATCTCTCACACTGATATCTAAACTGAGTCAAGTAAGCAGGATCTCTGTCTCAAGGAAACTCACATCTGCTGAAGTTTTCCAGTGATTGAAACATCTCTTAGGAGAAAGGGGAAGTTGGTGCAGATAAAAAGAGCCCCTAACAGCAAAATATCAACCTGAGCAAAACATACATGCCATGCTCATATGCTTGTCCCTCTCAATTAAAGGTGGAGACAATTGGAGATGCCTATATGGTGGTAGGTGGGGTCCCTGTGCCTGTACCCACTCATGCCGAGAGAGTGGCCAATTTTGCCTTGGGGATGATCATGGCAGCTAAAGGAGTACAGAACCCAGTCTCTGGAAATCCCATCCAAGTAAGTTGTTAACACAGTGATGCATGTGTGTCTGTCTGCTTCTTGGGTTGGGCTTCTGGCTGGTATTGCAGCAGGACCTCAAAGAGCTGCTTCTGACTCCTCTGTGACTTTGGGCAAGGCCCACATGGGCACATTTTTCACAAAGAGCCTCTCTCTGTGGAAATTTAATATCTTACTGATGTCCAGTGTTGTGCTGAGATGAACTTTTAGGTGGCTGAATAGCATTAAGAAAGATGTTAAATAACATGTGATGTTTTTGGGGGGTGTTTATGTCTTTGTAAAGATTCGAGTTGGGATCCATACAGGTCCTGTCTTGGCTGGAGTTGTTGGGGAAAAGATGCCTCGTTACTGCTTGTTTGGAGACACAGTGAATATAGCTTCCCGCATGGAGAGCCACGGTGTCCCCAGTAAAATACACCTGAGCTCCAGTGCCTATCAGTGAGTAACTGTGATGGAAACTTTCCCTGTTCAAACCAGTACTAAAAACACTGCCTTGACAGCTACAGTGTGGATGGTGTTTCTTTAGTCACTGATTGAAGCAGGGAAAGCCACTGCTTGCAAAGAGTTTTATTTGTTCTGATTATTCCAAAAGTATTTATATATGGAGGCAGAGATTTGAGTCTCTCCATTCTGGAGAGCAAAATATTAAAAAAAAGTAATTGTGACAACTTATTTGGAAGTCCTGATAAAGTGATGTAGATACTAGAAAGACAGAACATATAGAACATTAAATAACAAAAGCTTTAAAATCTCTGTCATGGAGCGCAATAATTTGAAGCGAAACAGTTTTATTTACACTTACTAAGGATTGACTGCATAAATAACTATACTCTTCATGCTGTGAGTACTTTACTTTCCTGGAACTCATGCTAGTAAAAATTAAATGCAAGAAGTGGAAGTGAGGAGAAACTACAAAGGAAGGAGTCTGGGTAAGTAGAAATGATACCGGGAAAGCGAGAGCTCAGCTAGCGTTGAAATGGGTAAGGAAGGTTCAAAGGAAGTCAGAGGAGCTACTCCTATGTTAGCAGAGAAGTATAAATGGAAACGTGGACCTTCTGTGGCAGGTGATTTAGAGACACTGCCCTGAAGAAAGGCTGAGTTACTCAAGGCCTTTCTTGCCTCAGTCTTTACTGATGAGGGCTTCAAAGTCCCTACACCAAGAGTCAGGGTTCAAGGAGTAGGTGAAGTATCAGTATTGGAAGAGGATCAGATCAGGGGTCTTTTGAGTAATCTCAACCTATGGAAATGTATGGTCAATGAGAACCCTCCACCATACTGAAGTATTTGGCTATGTGGTCCATTGATTTTTTGATCAGGGTGTATGTGTAAAGCTATAAAAGTAGAAACAAACCCTCAGTTGTTCACAAATCAAGACTCTTTTTCCCAGACTGTTGTGATTTGATTTCTTAGGTCTTTTAAAATATCAGTTTAATTTTTGCTAATGTTGCATTTTCCTGTGTCATTTTGCCTCTGATACTTTAGGTGCCTAAAATACAAGAATTTTGAGATCACTGAGAGAGGAGAAATAGAAGTAAAAGGCAAAGGGAAAATGCACACATACTTCCTCATTAGAAACAAAACTGCAACTGAGAATGAGATTATGGGAAGGCCAAGCAAAGACTTAGATTCTGGCCATGAATCTGTTCAGTCTTTTCAAGAAGGCAAGACTGAAATAATACCAAGTTCTCATCAGGCAGGTAAAATCAACTCAACATATATTTTCCTCCTTGAACAAATGAATGTTAATACAACTCAATTAAATGCCCTTTCCTGTTCTTCTTTCAGTTACTCAGGCTCAGCCAGAGAAGGACCAGACCCCAGCTATTGCAATGAAGTATGTTGATGGCCCCACAGATGCAGAAAATAGCCTCCAAAGAAGAAATCTAAGGAAAATTGCAGATTTAACTGGTAGGTAGTTAGTTACCATCTTGCAAAGACAACACAACTAGGAAGCAATTGAGGCTTAATCTTTCAGGTTCCTTAACCATTGTTTACTCTGACCAGAAGTTCATGGCAACATATACACATTGATGAAACTAACCCTTCTGCACACCGTTTAGGGTCAAACAAATTTCACCTTGGGAGCAACCCCAGGTATTAATTGTGCACTACGGAGAAAGAAGCTGACAGTGCTATAAAATCCCAGAGCCCTTCTGGCAGTGCAAATAGAACAGATAAATGTTAGACAGCTCTTCACATGGACAGACACCCAATTGTTCATGTACACATCTTTTCCTAGAAAGGATGCAGTTATAGGGAAGCCTCATCGAGTCAAGCCTGAGTAAGGGTGACCTTAGTTCTCAGGCCAGTCTCCTGCAGAAGTCACAAGGATTTATTACTATGCTCATATTCTATGACAAAGGTCATTCTCCTTTGAAGTAACTGATACTGAGAGATAACAGATCTGATGCCATAACAGCCTAATCTAATGCAGCAAGTCTTGTAGTTTTATTTACATGGTTTGTGGATTTTATACAGACTAAACATGTTGTCACTAGTTACTGGAAAATATTTTACTCCCTTCCCTCCCACCTGCTTAGACATGGTAGTTAATCTAGGATATGGTGTGCTGACAAACAAAAACCTCTCTGGTCATTAAAACTCACACTGCAGGAGTGTTTCCTTTCAGGAAAAACTTGTGATTCCAAAAGCGATGGGAGTCTCCATGGCAACCAGCATGCAGATGATGGTCCTCGTCCTCTAAACCAGGGAAGAGTCAAACCTGCTGCTGAAGAGCCACAGAACAGAAATGTTCGCTCTAATTTTTGCACTTTACTCTAAGATTTTTAGTTTTACATTAAATAGAGAAATTTTATTATGATTTTGTGCATTTTGCTGTCGTGGGACTGTTTTTTTATCAAGTACCACATGATTTTGTAAAAAAAAAAATAGAACATTTCATCACAGTTTTCAGTCAAAATAAAATAGTGGAGGATATTTTTTTAATCAATCTATACATGTTATATAACACTCCCACTGGAGAAGGAAACCCTTGCAGGATGCTTTGAAGACGTATTTGTTTTCAGCCTCTGCCATGTCTTTGAGTATCCCTGTGTAAAAAGCACTTTTTGGAATCTGATGCAGCAATTGAGAAAGAGGTGACTCACCCAGCTAGAAATATTCCTACTCAAATGAGCACTTGCCATAGAAGAAACATTCCCCAAAGTGACCATCTGTCCTGACTTCAGCAGCACCAACAACTTCCCCATGGAAGGTTAGCAGAGTTCAATCTACATTTTAACTGCATTAGCAGCTTAATCTCTTAACAGGTCTTTTGCTGAGTAAAAGAATTATGCAGTACAAGTGCAGAATAGATATAATACAACCTGTATTTTTGCCTCTTGGAAAGAAAATAATGTGTACTTGATAGCATCCTACAGTAGAAAAGGCCTCTGTGACCTTTGAACCAGCTGTCCACACTGCATAGGTGGTTGCACAAGGACACGTAGGTGGTGGAGTTATGTAGCATTAATTTGGCACAGCATTGAAGGACTGTTCAAGGCCTGCAAACTACTTGAGACCTCCAAATGCTTCCAGTTTATTTCTCATTTTGCCAGCCCAGCTAAATGAAAATAAAGTTTCAAGACTGCAGAGGGAGCCTGTCAGTGCTGGAATGAATGTTGCTAATGTCATTGAAAACAGCAGCATTGAGGATCAACATCACTTACCTGGTGTCAGAGGCTGTTCAGCTGAATTTCTTCCAGGCTGATATATTCTTAGATTATGCCTGATCAGAAATGGCAGAGAAAAATTGAGGTCAATCTGTCAGGGATTTCAGACATAGGAGCAAAAATACAATGGATATAAAGGTTGTAGACAATGCAGTGCATTTTAAATTCTGCTCTCACTCCTATAAATGGAGCCTGAAGTAGGTGGGTAACTTTGACAGGAGATGCACCCTGAGTGCTGATATATTACTTTTGGATGTGGATTCGCTGTCTAAGGATGCCAGCATGAGACCCGTTTGAACTTTGAGCAAGAACTCACTGGAGAAGGTGATAATGTTACTCCTCTGTAACAGTCTGGAGCATCACATTTCCACCTCTGTGTCCACAGCAAGAGTGAGGCTCCTTAAACACCAGACAGAGAGGTAAGACTGATGAAAGGCATCTCCTCCTCCTTATAATATAAGATGAAATTTCACCCTGTTCGATTTTTTTCCAAATCTCTGAGACAGTAGCTCCCTAGCCTGGGCACTCTACAGCTCTGTCTACATGAGCAGACCAATAGAGGAGGATGTGTAGAGCAAAACTATCAGTGCTGTTGTCCACACTGCCAGTATTTCAGAGCGTTTGCTAGTGTGGTCCCACGCACTGAACACCTGTTAGCTGTTGGAGTATCTTATAAGCACATCCTCTGATATAGTTGCATCCAGAAGAGATCCATTCTTGTGCTTTGAGACCACTCCACAATGTGAAATGAAGTACAGTAAGTGGTTTGCCCATGAGATTCACTCAGGAGTGTACTCCTGACTCTGAAATGCTGCTGTAGGCACACCCTGTAACAGGAGCACTTTCCACTGTACAGCTGAGCAGCACCATTCAGGGAGAATGCAGTTTTATGAATGGAAAGGTTTATTTATTTGGATTTTGCTATAATTATTTTGGCGAGGGAGAGATTTACTGTAGGTTGATGCTGCATCTAAGGATTATAATTCTGAAGTTGGATATCGAGATTTCAAACATTCGACTGTGTGCTTAGACACACAATGTCTAAATTTCACCTTCCTCCTGAGTAACTCCTCCTCACTACTCCAGTGTTCGTTTGTATTACAATTGTAGCTTTTAAAAGACTTTCCTAAAGAAAGAGAATACACAATTTCTCTCTCACTTACAATGATGCAAATGTGAAATGACAGTTAAATCAGCACTATCCCACTGGTTGAAGTCAAGAATCATCTCTGACAAGACTTTTTTGTCTCCAGCATAGAGGAGTGTTTCACTACTCTTGACTAGTTGTGCTGCTGGAACAGAGAACATGTCATTTAACAAATGGCAGTGGTGGACTCTGTCATTTCTGGCATTCACTGTGGAGATATAAAGCCACTTTAGTCCCAAGCACAATTGTGATACAGGAGTTTACATCTTTGGGGGCCAGTGCTAATGCAGGAGGGAACCTCCTGCTGTCTCAGCTGCTCTTGCAGTCCCACACTGCTGAATACCACTGACCACCGCTCTGAAAAAGAATTTCCAGTCAGAAATTGTCCACTAAGCCTGGCCATCAGTGAATAGGGTTTAGCATATATTCTGGAGTTTAATATAGATATATTACAGAGCAGTTTTAGGTTGAAGCTCAGAGCTCCTCTGAACTTGTGTGGATCCTCTAGGGAAGAAGAAAGAAAAGGACCGTGGTGTAATTGCTGCCAGCATCTCTCTGTCTTTTAACATTTGCTTTGCTTATACCTGCCGTTTTTACACTGAACAATCTGTGGATGTTTAATGTTGGAATGTTTTAATTGCCAATAAGTGCTCCATGGTAAGTTACTTCATGCTGTGCTGTGGTAAAAATGATGTGCTAAGTGGTTTCTCTGTGGCCTCTGCTACAATCTAATTCTTCTGGAGATACAGAGTTAGGTCAAATCTGCACAGCTGCTTCTAAAAATTAATGTGCCTGTGTATCATCATGTGTTCTTAAATCTGTGGGCACTGGTAAAGATGCAAAAATATAATTGAAAAATAAATCTTTCTGTTAATATACCAACTGCCATTTGTCAATGACTACTTTGATTCCTGTCCCTTGTTTCCCTTCCATCTTTTCTGTTCTTTTCTTATAAGTATACAGAAGTTTAAGACCATTATACCTCTAATAAATGCCCAGTAGTCTAATTTCTTGACCATACACAGTTATATCTATTTGTGCAACATCAGCATTGCACTACAATTGACATTGTCATTTGCTTATGAGTATGCAGTCTCAGTGTCAGTCATATCTACAGTGAACTGACACGAAAAGGGTGGGAGAAGAGAATTCCTAGTGCTGCTTCATGGAAGCTGAGGCTTAGAGAAGTTAAAAGTTGAGACTTCTGAAAGTTGTATAAAGCATATGGATTCTGAAATCCCACTAAATCTGGTGTTCAAATGTCAGTTGTCAAAAGCTTGGGTAACTTAAAGGTCCAAGGGCCAGATTTCTAAAGACTGTTGTTACTTTGCTGACTGAAATAAACTGTATTTAGGTGCTTAACTGAACAAATATGCAGTGTCTAGTTCCCAACAATGATGTTTTCTTTAAAACATTTAAAAAGCACTTCCCTGTAATGCCTTCTAAAATGGGCTGTTCAGGAAACTTTCCAAACTGGAACCATGTTCACTGAAGTCATTAAGTTGTTACTTCTGACACTACAATACAACTCTCTATGGATCCAAGCTGAACACAAAAATACACAAATAAAATAACAGTACAATGAAAATTATTACTTCAGTAGTGAGAATATTTTAAAAGTGTACTTAAATACACAAAACATGGTGAATTTCAAAAGGAAAAAAAGGAGAACAGAGCTTTATACAAATATACAACTTCACAGAGAATCCAGGAGAGATTTTTTTTCCACTAGGTCTCTGCTTTTGCTTTAGAAAACTCAAGAGTTTAAGAGCAGACAATGAGATGAAAGTCTTCCATAAAGTTATCAGTACAAACATCTATTCTTCATGCATTCTCTATACAACATTCAATCATCAGTGCTGCCTGTACATAAACAAATAGCAATGTGCAATATTTTGATTCCATAAATAATTGTAATCAAAATAAATGCATCTTTACTCATATGACAGGAACTAACAAACACTGTTCATTTTTTACAAGCTCTCTGTAGTTCTCTCTCACATTTACTTTGCATGTTTTTGCTGAATTTCTGCTAATTATGTACTGAGAATCCATTCCTGAAAAATTCTGGTATTTACAATTCTTCCTCTTTTGGCTCAGTGTAACAGCCTTTAGTTTCCATTTGGGTGAGCACACCAAGTCAGAAACAGATTTGTAGTCATATTTTTGTACTTATGGGTACTTACTTTCCCCTGTGCTCCCTTAGAGGTGAACCCCAAGTGAACATAAACAATCACTGCCATGCTTTGCAGAAATTCAGGGTGACATTAACTGACTCTGCAATGCTTACTTAACTTTGCTGTATTAGTGTTGTGAAGTTTGAAAGTTTTACCTACAGAGAAAACCTCACAGGCTCTTTAGTAGCTCTTGTAATTTGCATCAAATAGCTTTCTGTCAAGGGAATCAGCAAACACAAGCAGTGACACGGTTTCTGCTTTTTGTGACAAATACACCAAAACCAGCTCCAACATCCTGTTTACATCAGTCCTGAGGTAAGAGGTCCTTGAAACACGTTGCTCAGGGGCACTGTGTGGAGGTACCTTTGCTTTGTGTGGCTTCATCACAGTGTATGGGTTTCCAGCCACCTTTGTCATGGCTTCAATTCCATGCTGAACATCGGGCCATGACCCGAAACACAGGCTGGGTGATGCTCTGCAGGCATCCTGCCAAAGCGTTTTGCAATAGAGGAACCTGACACACGGCTCTCATTTAAGGCCAATTTATCTCGGGAATCAATGGGCCTTTAAAAATTCACCGGCTCACATATCTTTTTCAGTGATGGTCATTAGATGTTTTGTGCTCCGATTTTGTGGGCTTTGGAGGGAACCTTGCTTTTCAGCAAATGGTGAGGTATCCATTGGTAAGAGGAAACTGACAGCCTTTACTTTACCCCTGGAGAAAAAATGAGAACGCATTATGAGGATTACAAATGCATAAAACATGCACAGAAAGTAAAAAAAAAAACAAAACCAAACTTAAGCCAGCAAGCAAAAGCTAATGCTTTCAGGCCTGGCGTGCTGCAGGGAGACAGGATTTCATGCCATTCACAGGCTTCCCAAAGGACTAAGCATAGTGCTGTCTGCTGGAAGCATCTGCCCTTTTCCATCAAGCTTCACCTCTCTCTCTGTGCCTGATGTGTGTGTACAAAGCTATGTGCACAGAGAACCCTGAGGGTGCATGTGCCTGGGGGGTCCTCCAGTGGCTTTGTGTTTATATGCATCAGCACCCAGCTACTGGTGTGAGTATGGTGGTTTCCAAGTGGCAATCAGCTGTAAAAGCTGGGGGAGAAACATCCTCCTTTAGGTGTCCCCAGACAGGTTAGTTTGGCATGTAAATGGCTTCAGTTTTGCAGAGCTTTCGGTTTTGTTCTGCCTGTCCTCTGTGATGTTTGTCAGCTCGTTCAGGCCCTTGAGGAGCACAAGAAAGGAAAATCATGAAAATATGGGAGTATTTAGTGATGGTTACAGAGCCGAGGAACTGTCATTTCCTTGCCCCTTTTCACCCACCAATCAGACCTGTCTCACTGAAAGGTGAAACCACCAAACATGAACACCCCAGTGGTGACATTTATACCAAACAGGCCTTGTACCTTTCATAATTTTACTATAATAGCCCTGAAAACAGTTCTCAGCCTCTCTTATCCTGTATTCAAATATTTAATGGGTTTTTTATTTACCAAACACAAGTGGAAACCCTTTGGTATAAATAATGCTTTAGCATATAAGAATTAAAATATTCCAGACGTGCAAATTAGTGATGATTTGTTAGCAGTGTTGTTACTTTATTACTTGGATGCAACTGCACTGTCTGTGAATTCAAAGTGATACTTCTACAGAGCTAATTTTAAAGTAAAAAAATTCAGCATCCCATACAGGATTATAGCCTTGGAGCAAAATGTGAGAAAACTACAATAAATGAGGAATAGGAAAACCTGACATGAAGCAACATGCTGGGAAGCAAAAATGTCATCCCTGTAAAAAATTAACCTTAATAAGCTTGCTGAACTCATTGCTAGAAATTATCCTACTTGTAAAAAGCTAACAAAGATTGGTGTCTTTGCTAGACCTTTGGGTATATAATGGAAGCATCTACTATAAGACTATAAAAGATACTCAATCTTTTGTGTGTAAGAATCACAGAGTTTATAATATCAGGATATTACCCAGCCTGCTGAGGGAGTTAGGTAGAAGGTAGAAACCTCTTTCCACAGCCATTTCTTCTCCTGAAGCAGCCAGCAGTGAGTGGACATGAGTCACGGTGCCACACTCTCCACTGTTCAGCTCGACAAGGCAGCTCTAATGACGGTGATAAAATCATCAGCACTGTCCTGTGGCTGCGGGGTGACTGGCAGGTCCCCAGGCATTGGATGTAACAGATATGTGCTGCTATTTGGGTTGCTTTGAAAGCTCTTTCCCCTTATGAGCAAGCAGCAGTATCTGCCATTGCCGTTCTGCTCCTGACCCCGTGTTTCATAGCACACACACCTTCCACGTGAGCTGGCTTGAGGGCAAACCTCTGGGGAGCATTCATGTGCACCGAGAGTCTTGAGTTTCCCTGAGCCCAGTGGAGCGTATGCAGAAATCCAGAGTTACAGGGTCATGGTGCTTTTGAAAACGATACGAGTTCCCTGCCAGGGACTAAATTTAGGTGTTTAAACACTGTAAAACATCTGACCCTGAAATGTCCTTACAATAAGACCTGGGTGCCTCTGGAAACTCGGCCTTGCTGTCCCCTGCAGCCTCTCAGTGAGGAGCTGGGCTCTGAACTGCCTTTACACAGGAGTGCAAGGGGTTGGTCACTGCTGTGCTCTGAGGACATATTGCTGGGGGGGTGCAGAATAAAAGCTGTCCTGGTGAGCCATGCAGACAGGTACATCCACACAAGTGACACAACCCACTGCAGGTGTACAACCCACCAGGGTGGCCATGGTAGTCCTGCCACAGGACACGTGCAGGCAGACCCATGGACTTCTCCCTGCTCCAACACATGCTTTGAGGCCATTTGGATTATTTTGCTTTTGAACACAGCACAGTCAGGCTAAACCCAGGAATTGACATGGATTCCCAGGATGCACATATCAGCATCAGGAAGTGACTGAGCTATCATGTATCACAGTCTCATTACTGCTGCTCCTACGTTTAGTTGTTGTCACATGTTGGAAAGCTTCTCATCAATGATCAGAGACACTCAGGGGTTGTCCAGCAGCCAACTCAACTTAGAAGCTGTCCTGAGACCACTTTTCTCAAGGCCAAAAGCATTAACTTGTAATGCTTCAGTTACAGGGGAAATACACTACAGCAGATCTAAATCCATGAGCCACAGTAATCACACTTCCAAAGGCATAGTTCAAAGTTCCCTGGTATCTCCATGCTTTTTGTTCAAAGTTTAAAAATCCTTTCAAACGTAGCTTGTCAGAACATCACATCAATCTGAAAACTCTGGCTTTAACAGAGTGAAGATTTCCATCCCTTTCACTCTATCTCAGCCTCTCAGTTGTATAACAAATTTAACCTGCTGCTACTGCCAAACTTCATACATTGCAAGGAGGAGCAGGACAGCTTCCCCAAAAGAGGTCTCCAGACTACTCAATGCCCATATACATTCAGAGATTTTGCCTATAACAAACTAAAACCCAGAACAATGTCTACATGTGTTATTAGGGCTGTGATGCTGTGAAGACAAACCAAGCCTACCTGCACTTAGAGACATGCTCCTGAAACAGTTTCATGTTGCTGGAGTGGCTGTAGGAGAGACAGCTGGCCTGTGATGGTTCAAGTTCTTTCTCTTCTTCCCTGGTGAGCTGTGCTGCAGCAGGAGGGGCTGGTGGCTGGACAGTGCCCGGCACCTCTGGGAACACATTGCTTGGAGGCTTCCTGC
The DNA here is from genome assembly GCA_013396655.1 of Campylorhamphus procurvoides. Classification (NCBI taxonomy): domain Eukaryota; kingdom Metazoa; phylum Chordata; class Aves; order Passeriformes; family Dendrocolaptidae; genus Campylorhamphus; species Campylorhamphus procurvoides. Next base: position 241,506 of record WBMV01007221.1, read on the forward strand.
CAGCCCGGTGGGACCTTGCACTGGAAGGAGCAGGAGCTGGTGAGATGGTGGGGTAGCGTCTCACGGTCATGGTGGTGTCTGAGAAGTGGAGGAAAAAGCAGAGCTGGAAGCAATAATTCAGATATCCTCAATGTGTTTTTTGGAGAACGACTTTTTGCATGGGCAGATAATTACAGAACAAGGAGGAAGAGTTTTAAACTAAAAGAGGGGACACTTGATGAGATGTTAGGAGGAGATTCTTTACTCCTTACTCTTTACTAGGGTGGTAAAACACTGGAACAGGTTGCTCAGGGAAGTTGTGGATGCCCCTTCCCTGGAAGAGTTAAAAGCCAAGTTGGACAAGTTTATGAGCAACCTGGTCTAGTGTAAGGTGTTTTTCCTCATAGCAGGGGAGTTGGAACTTTAAGGTCCTTTCCAACCCCAAATGTTCTATCTTTTCATTTCTAATCACTTTCGTTGGGCTCAAAAAAGTTTTGTACTTGGTGAATCTGAGACTCAGAGGCGGCCAAAAAGCCCCTTTGGGTTTCACCCTTTGCCCGAGAAGGCAGCTGAAGAGGAAGAGCCACAGGGTTAGGAAGCACTTTGCACAGCTTTCCCACTTGCCAAAACTCCAGACTGCTGTTCCCAAACTGATGGCATCCATGGCCACCAGCAGGCCCTGTTTAAGAGGCCCTCAGGGTCAGTGGGCTTGGCTGAAGCTGCTATTTGATCACAGCCCTCATCCGGCTTCACATCAATCCACTAGTGCTGTTCAGCCTCCCATTCATTCACATAGATTTGTCTCTGTGAAAACTTGTGGAGCCATTTCTACAATACATCTCACCAGGCAACATTTTGCTGTAATTCCTGCTTCATTAAATCCTCCAGAAGTCACAACCAGACTTCTATAACTGAGGAATATTTCCATTTTCCTCCCCTGATAAAACTGTGAAGAGAATTTTTTCCTATATATTGGCCCCTCTCTGCCTCAGCCAAAACTAACTGCATTATCTGCAAAACTAAACTGCACATCTGACAAGATGTATGCAGCCATCTCTTTGTTATTTGTTATTTGTTATTATTACTGCTGTTTTACTCATCTTTTATTAAGGCAAGAAAGGTTATGGCATGGTTACAACTGCTGGCCCTTTTCTGCCTGCAACAGACAGGGGACAGGCAGGATAGCCCGTGCCTGCAAAAAGCCAAAGCAATAAGTCAAATTCTGCTTAAACAAAGACAAACTGGACCCTCTGAGTTGAATCCTTTGTTTGAAAGCAGCAAAATACTCCACTAAGCTCAGCTTGGGGGGTGCACGTACCACCCTAAAAAGACCACAGAACAAGACACCCAGTTATGGTGGGTTTGGGTGTGAGCACAGGAGGCCAGAGCACTTCCATGGAATTAGCCAGCCAGCTGCTCATTCCCCATTCCCTACAGACCCGTAACAGCCAGACTGGGAGATGCTGCATGGGCAGCACACAGGGGTGCCATGGATAGCTCCAGGCAGCCCCGACTTGTCAGTACCTGTCAGCTCTTTTGGTGCTGGAGCAGGACTGGCCATGATGCTTCCCTGCAGGGATGCTGGAGAGCCAGCAGGTCCATCCCCATTGCTGGCGAGGCTCCTCACGTTGCTGTTCCCACCTCCTCTTGCTGCCTCTCTCTCTGCTGGCACAGCCCTCTGCCCACAGACCTGCAGCTCTCCCTTCAGGGCCCTGTTTTCCCTCTCCAGCTTGTTGATTTGGGAACGCATCTTGCGGATGACCTGGAGGAGGTGTGCATTTCCCTCCATGGTCACACACCACTCAAAAGGCTCCTTGTGCTGCCCTGTAGCGATACAGGAGGGCAGACCCTGCCCTTAAATCCTCTGGACAGTGGGAGTCCCTCCCCACAGGCCCAGCATGGGCCAGATCCCAGCACTGGGAGGGCTGGACTGAGCTGTCACGTTACTAAGAGAGGGCCCATGATTTATTCATTCGGGGGCTCTTGTTTCAGAGCAGCGCTGGCCTCTTACACACCACACAAATCACTGTCAACACAGTATCGCTGCACCATCGGAAAACCCTCGCTTGCCTCGGGATCGGGTTTTCTCCACATGGACCAAAGAAGACAGAGCCCATTTCCTTTGGTTTATCCAAAAAGGCTGGCGATGTCTCCACGGAACACAGAGAGGGTTGCCTTTTGCTCCACAGTGATTCCTTTCTCACTTAACACAGCGTGAATGACTCTTTTTCACTCTGCACATCTGGAAAAGAATTAGCAAATTCTCAGAGGAAAATTAAATTTCCCAATGAAAGCTGATACAGTACAAGATCCCCACTATTAACAACATATGCCAACAGCTGTGATGGATAAGCAGGTACACTAAAGCTCTCTTGGAAGGCCACAGCAGAGCCCAGGCCCTTTCTGGGCATCCATGGAAGCTTGTTGGAGTGGAGTGCCTGCACCAGCATCCCAGGGGTGTAACAAGAGACAGATCAGGCACGATTCTTGCATTAGGAAGAGAAACACAATCCCCTGCACGTCTCTCATCACCTAGTCCCTCAAGCCATCTTTCTGTTGGCAGTAAAATGCAAAAACCTGTGGAACATTCTTCCCACTCCCCAAAACTGACTTCAAAATACAAAACTGAGAATGCCAGAAAGTCGGCAGGAAAATAATTTAACACACTTTTTGCTTTGAGGCCATGCACTTCCCAATAGCTCAACAGTGACTCAGGAATATTTGAGAGAGAAGAAAAGACCTTTCAGCTGTGTCCACTTCCCCACTCTGCAGCTGGAGGCTGGGGGAGGGAAGGAAAGCTACTGTGAGATACTTTAAACGAGAGATGACTCAGTTTTATTTTTTCCAGAGGTGTGTTAGAAGGGCTGTGGTGAGGAAGCCATTGGGTCTACAAGGAGATGCTGCTGCCCAGCAGCTACGGGGAAGTTGGACAGAATCTTCTGGAATTGAGAGAAAACCAAGGATGGGGGCAAGGAGCTTTTCCCTGGGGCATGTCTCGATGTGGACAGTGCTCCCTTCTTGGAGCAGCATCCTAAAACAGTGCTTCATAAGGGCAAAGTGGTTCCTGTAGGTCCTGCTGTGCTCCCTCCCCTGCTCATCTACAGCCACCTGCTGTGCCTTGCAAGAGCAGGTGGGACTTGTATGACCTGCAGAAATACTCACCTATGCTGATTTTTTCAGTGCCACAGGCACAAGGCCAGGGACCAGGAGCTGTGAGAGTCACTGCTGTCACCTGCTGGGAACCTCTCCAGAAGGCTCTGTGAGTCCTCAGGATGCAGATGAAGCCCACAGCACAGTTCAAGGAGAGGAGCAGGTCAGGCCCTGTGCATTTGCCTGCCTGCCACTGGGGCTGACATGCCAGGCTGTCCGTGCTTGGCATGCTGGCAGTAACTTTGGCAGAGCTCCTGGTGGGACGTGGCGGCTCCTTGTGCTGCCCTGTAGAGAGACAGGAGGGCAGACCCTGCCCTTAAATCCTCTGGACAGTGGGAGTCCCTCCCCACAGGCCCAGCATGGGCCAGATCCCAGCACTGGGAGGGCTGGACTGAGCTGTCAGCCCCCCCCTCAGAGAGAGAGATGCATGCTACTGTGGGCATAGCAGTATACAGATGGGAAGAAGTAGGCAAAGCTGAGCTCAGAAAAAGCTTGGACCAGGTTTCAATAACAGTGTAGGTATCCCTGTGCTGGGGAAAACAGCTAGTGAACATTATGGGCCTATTTCTTCAGCAAACAAATCAGGTACTGGAGCAGTGACAGCACCCAAGTGTAATTATAATATTGCTGCCGATTCTGCAGCTGGTGGGTTTGGCTGGGAAGGAGACACTTGCCAGCTCAGCAATTAGTTTAGCCCTGCTGTAGCTGAAGACATCTGCTCCTCTGATCCCATGCGTGCTGCTCCTCTGGAACCAGACCGGAACAGGCACAGACTTTTTCATGTACCAGAAACTTCTGAGGAAATTACTTTTGTCTTGTAGCCTTGTACAGCTGCTCCTGCTGCAATTCCTGCTCAGGGATGGATGGGCAGGGGGCCAGATGACTCAGGAGTTTTGGACAATGGAAACCTGACAAAGCTACCTTTGCCACTGGGCTGATTAATGTGGTCCCCTTAAGCAGAAAGAGCTCCATAAATGCCACCTTGTTTTTGCAAATTTGGTGGGGTCCAACATGTCCTTGCCCTGTCAGCTCCCGGGTGCTGCCACTCCCTTTGTCACAAGTGGGAAACATTCTCAGTGCCTCTTAGCAGTGGCACACTCACAGGCTGCAGGTTTTGACTGGGTGTATCTTACGTGTGCCTTCCTGTGCCTGTTACAAACATCTATAATTGTGTGTTTTTTGCAATAAAACACTCCAGCTTTAAATAATGTAACAGAAAGGACAATTTCTCACACCTGAGCTGCTTTGGCAAGCTGTGCTTGGTAGGACATTGACCTGGGTAAAATTGTATTGACCCTCTGTCATATCCAAACCTCTCCACTAGGAAAAATAACCAGAGACAGAGTTTCTGGCAGCTGCTGAGCTCAAGGAACCCCATAGCAATATCTCTCTGTGGCTGCCCATGCATGTGCTGTCTCAGTGGACTGCATGAACTGCATACCAAGTAGTACTGCAGCAGAAACCTGTGAATAAAACACAAAAGCTTTCTGGAAGAGCTTCATCCAAAACAGCTCTTTATTCTGCCACTGCTTTATATTCTGCAGCTCCCTGCCCAGCACAGTGACATGCAATAGCTGGGCATGTACACAGCTGTGGAGGGGCTGTGCTGAGAGTGGAGAGGGTACAGTGTGAGAGCTGCCATCATCAGAAAACAGCACCTGCACACCACTGCCATCACTGAATAGCTTTTATAACCATCTCACCTGCCAAATCTTCTGTCTTTCTCCCCTGAGGTTAGAGAGAGAAAAAAAAAACAAAAAACTCATTGCTACTCTAGTAAGACGATTTCTTTTTTTATGAATTCACAACATTTGGTCCTTGAAAAATCAACATCCGTTCTGTGGATCCTTGCTGTAACACAATGCAGCTGGAGGTGTTTCATGCCTCCCAGTGGCATGGAAGTCCCTGTGGAAAGAGACAGAGCATTCCCCCTCTGGCACTAAACCCAACCAGCACAAGTATGGGGCTTCTGCTGCCATAAACTTGCACAGAAATGGTGCTGTGACACTGCACTCTGCACTACCAGGGACTGCTGAGGCTGCTCCTTCCCACCACTGCTGATCACAGCACGGCTGGGCTGTCACAGACTTTAGGAGGAAGAGAGGGATGCAGAGGCCCAAGACAACATGTCTGGAAGTGGAAAGGCTCTTTCTATTACTACTTAGCAATAAGCAAACACCTTTCCTTTTTGCCTGGCATCATACGCCTCTTAATTCACAGATTTGCATCCTTATGGTGCTCTGCTCCCTTTCTGATGCCTCTGCTGCACCTTCACCCGTGCCTGCCAAAAGGCACTGTGTCACACTGGTCCTATGGCATCTTGACTGAGGACCAGCAATGCTGCACTGCACCTGCAGCCTCACTGGGACTGGATGGGGGAGAAGCAGAGCAACCTATCTGCCCAGACAGGAAATCTTGGGGAAGAGAGTGGCTCACAGCTCCATCATCCTGGCATCAAGACCGAAGCCCAGATCTCTGTCAGGACTGGAGTCTCCAGAGGAGGTTTGCTATTATCAGTCTTGAATGTCAGCAGCACAGTATTCATGCATCCTAAAAAAATGACCAAGCAAAAGCATAACAGCAGGTCTGGTCAAGGCCAGTGCCAGACCCTTCCTATTGCCACTGTACAAGAACATCCCTGTGCCCTGAGTCCTTGCTTGATTCCTTTGACATGTTTTATGCTTCACTGTGGTGCAAAAGAGCCTGATTCTCTTCTGAATTTGATTGTACAACTTAAGGAGGTAAAAAATATAAAATTTAGTTGATTTAAAAATTAACAAAAATAAATTTTTTTTGTGCGCTGATTCTGGTTTGCTGCTGCACTTCTCACCATTCTGCTCCTTTACCTCTGAAGGGACTCATTAGATTTAATGTCAAAATTTGATCCCATATTGGCCTCCTTATTATTTAATTCTCAGTGGCTTCTTAGTTTAAAGGTAAATTAAGAAGTAAATGGTAAATTTAAGAGAGAAATTTATGGGTTTTTTTCCCAATTTTCACTTCTCACCTTTCATTCTTCTCAAAGTTTAGACATTTAGACCTTTAGGCATTTAAATTATCGCTGTATTTTACTTGGCAAGTCCCATTGCTTGCACTGAAATTTAACAGCTCAGATGTGGTGGGACATGCAACACAGTCTGCAAGGCCCTTGTTCACCTGAGCCCAGTACACTGGCAGCCACATCAGTACCCCATGGGTGCTGCTCTGCCAGGCCAGGTCACATCATCTTTTGAATCGGTTTCATCTGCAAATGCTCATCCATACAAAGAAATGCATCCTTCTTGTGAGGAAAGGATTTGACAGAATAGTTTTGCACAAATTGAAAATGTCCTAATACCTGGACAAATATCTCAGCTTCCAAAGTTTGCTGGTCTATGTTTTAACACAGTTTTCTAACATGCCCTGGCAATGCACTCCTTGGGGAGAGTGCTGCTCTCACTCCCAGTTCCCAGCCTGTGTTCACCCACCTGAGAGGTACAAACCCACAGGGCCACTGCTCTTTGCATGAGCCAGTCTGGGCTCCCTGCCAGAGCTGAGCTTCTACGGTGGAGGCAGGTACAGAAGCTCATACCAATTTCTGCAGCAGTGCCTCAGGCTTTCACCAAGACAACCAGCTAGTTATTCATTGCCTACATTCATTGCCGGGCTGTTGGAAGCACCCCCAGTTTCTGCCATGGGAAAATTTCCCCCTCCTCTGAGCTGGCATCGCTCTGCAGGCAAAAGTGGAACCTGGAGGCCCATTTTAGTATGTTCCCACAACTACAAATCATGAAAAAAACCCATCCTTATTCTGAAAAGTGTGACTTTTGTATCTTACCTATTGCACAGTGGAAATCTGCTATTCCTACGCCCATTCTGAAGGACAAAGGTGAGGTATGCCAGTGTTGGGGCACCCATGGGGAAGGGTGCCAGTGCTACCATGCCAACAGGCAAGTGCCTGCCCTCCGTGCTTCAGGATGTTCCCCAGAACCACAGCCCACCTACACTTAGAAGGAAACTCCTTTTTCACCCGTGTGAAAGGGCTGAAACAGTGCCCCTGCACGCAGAGCTCTGTAGGAGCACAGAGAAACATCCACGAAGCCGCCCAAGCCAAGGGCGAGATGCTCCTGCCCTCCTGGCACATCCCTGGTCTGGGTTGCAGCCAGCCCTGCCACCCGGCACGGGAGCCGCCTTCCTGACCGGCCACCCACGTCTCAGCAGACCCTGAACAGCTTCTGGCTCGTGTCACTTCTGTACAAAGCTGCTTTCTGAGCAAGCTTGGGCAGCAGAATGAAAACTACCCAGTGGATTGGCAAGATGAGCCTAAGAAGGCAATTGCAAGTCTGCATGAATGCTCTGTCCTTGACATTGAAGGGGGAAGAGGAAGTGCAGCAGCAAACCAAGTGGGAGGGAGACATGGGGCACAGGGACATGAGCTGCTTTGGGGCACAGCATTTGGGGAGAAAGTGGGGAGTGGCGAGGGCAGACGCCACAGAAACCCTCACCAGCCTTGCAGAAACCCTCATCAGCCAGGCATGAGAGCATACAAACCTGGCTGCATCCTATGCTTGAATGAGACCTTGTCTTACACTCATGACTAATTAAACACTCCCTTTTAACCCTGTCTGAGTAGTGGCTGTTGCTCACAGTGGGTGCAGGCAGACAGTTGTGGAGAGTGAGCTGTGCAACCTCCCAGAAACAAAACAAGATGGCAAAATTCAATTAGATGTGTAAAGCATTCTCAGGTTTCAACATGTCATTAGGTAATAATGGCACAAAGTTATTTAATTAGTCTTTTAAAAGGTAATTGTTTAACTTGTTAATGTCTATTAAGCACCCTTTTTCTTTTGCAGGGACCATTTACCTGACTGTGCCTTAACCTCCCACATGTGTATGCAGAAAATCCCACACAAGCCCTCTCAAAAGAAGCCTCCACTTGCTCTGGTGCCTGCAGGGAGCCAAGCACCTGTGCAACACACTGAGCCTCTTGCCTGATGTGCACAGCCCAATATCTTATCAGCGTTCCTTTGATTTTGAGCATTCGAGGTTTCTGAAAGGGGTCTAAATTCCAGCAGGGGATGCTCAATACTTTCAAAAAACCAGCCTTAACCTGAACATGGGAAATAGAAACACTGAGATACGTGAGTCATGTCTGGAAACCTTGGCTACGGTTTTGGACTGGGCTGGCAGTGAAGAAAGGCTACAGAAACACTTAAAACTTTTCAGAGGGCACTTCAGGGCTTTGTGTGGCATTTCCAAGGCTCTGGGTGTCTGTCCCTTTAAATGGATTCTCAAGTTAGTGTGGAATAATCAGAATTAGTCTCCTTTATGCCAGCTCCCTGCAAGCACAACATATGCTGCAGAGTACAAAACCATGCCTCATGCAAGAGAATCTATAAGCTCAGCTGGAGATTTTTATAACAAGGAGCTTGCAACTGGGCCCACAGTTACCTGCACAGAGCTTGCGACAGCCTTCAAATTAAAACAAGCCCTCGCTCACGGGAAAGAGCCTCATGATTACAGAGCAGCTCCAAGCAGAAAATCCATCCTAAAATTCAAAATGCTAATAACTATTTCTTATTCAGTTTTCTCAAACAAAACACACCATATAAAACGTATGTGAGGATATTTGTATCCCTGTAGCTATATCACACCATATTTAACCTATGCAAAGACATCTAAAACATGACTCAGAACTATAGGGAACACCACATGGCATTTGCGGGTCACAAAAACATATCGCAGGGTAAGTAACACCCTCACAGCAGTTCTCCAACAAAAATGAGTGATTATAGCTAACTAAAGTAGCACACTGGGAGCACAACTTAAAAAGCACACCTAAAATGCAGCTTCTATAAGCTGGGGGTAATTAATCATTAAAAATGGGAAACATGCATTTCTCTGCTGCTGTTCAGGGGGAGATGTTCATACTGAGAACTTTAAGATGCTTTAGTGAGTAATAAAGAATCACAAGAAGAACCTCAACAACCAGACAGAAAAGTCAGTAATTAATGTTGCACTTTTGCATTACTGAGAATGTCACAAAAATATCTGTACACTGTCAACTTACCGAAGCATTACAAGCAACCCTGCACATATCCCATGCTGGCTATGACTCCCAGCCTCAAGGACACTCATCACTCTGACTCCCACCTCACTGTGCCTCAGAGATGCTCTTGAAGGCACAGGATGTGGGTGGCTGTCCAGGATTGATCCCAAATCTCTGCTGGGCGCAGCTGCCCTGCAGGGGCAGCAGCACCTTCTCTCAGCACCATGAGCCAAAACTGCTCCAGTACCAATGTTTTTTGCATCTTGAGGTTACACATATAGAATAGACATACCACTTACTAACTAGGGGGCTCTTTACTGTTCTGCATTAAAACCACTCAATACTCTCTTGGCCTGATAATCTAGACACTGTGAGAGCCTTCCCCTAACCCTGCTGGTTTCACTGTACTTTTATTTTTTCCCCATCTCCAAATACTCCAACACATGCCTGGGAGGTAGGAAAGTTACTTGATATTTTCCACAGCTAATATTTCACCAAGGAACTGTGCTGGGCTTTTCTTGAAGAGAATAATAATGTTCTCATTTCCTCCACCAGCCACCCAGCGAGCCGATGCCTGCCCAGAGCTGCTCTCTGTAGACTGCAAACAAAGACATGCTGGAAGGCCCCATGTGGGGGGAGCTGTGGGCACCCAGGCTGGGGTCTGAATCCTCTGCTGCTGGCCATGAGCCTACCCACCTGGTCTCGGTGGCTGCCTGGCTTCACACCCCCTCCACCCAGAGTGAACCTCATCCTGACACAGCCTCTAGTCCAATAATGATTCTGAGTGTCCTTTTCCCCTCTGCTGTACGTGCTGCTGACTGCACCAGGAAGAGAGGTGGGTTTAGCATCCCCCCTCACTGTAGCAGCAACACCTCCCTGTGCCCCAGGGAGGGCACAGCCAGAGGGACCAGTCTCATTTGGAGTAAACTCCAGCACATCCTTGATTTAAGTAATTTTGAAACTAAAGTATCAGTTTAGCATTCCCCAAAGTTTCCCATGCTTTTCCCAACTAAAATTAGTTATTCTAAAATAACTGATTAGTTATATCAGTTTTAATTAGCAAATCATTTGTGTTTTCCAGTAAGAGGAATCCTGTGTTTGAAGTACAGGAGAGCTCAGACCCAGCCTCTGAGGAGGCAGTGGGAATAGAGCTATGTGAATGGCCACGACACAGGGTCTGTAACAAGGCAGGGGCTAATGATCCCGCTGCTTTGTGATCTGAATGTCCCAGACTTGGCAGCTTGGAAAGTGTACTGCTCCAGCATGTCTGATCTCTGTGAGGTCCCGACACACTGTCCCTAACTCTGTGTTCACGTTTTGATCTCTCTCAAGAGCCATGTTCTGTGTGGTGCAGGCAGAGTGGCTCTTCCCATCACAGGGCTTACCTGGGAGCCAAAGCCAAGTGGGTGCTCTGCTGCAGAGGAGCTGGCTCATGGCAGCTTTGCAGCCCATGAGACCCTCAGCAGGTTTTCTCTCCACTATTGCAGAGTGTGCTCATCAGAGCAGGAGTCCTGCCCTTTCTTGTCAGGATGTATGTACTTGGGGCCACTGCAAACGCAAAAGAACCACAGACAAAATAACAAGAAGAAACCTGCCCGCTCCATGCCATGGCTGCCAGCCAGCCAAGTGATGGCAGAAGGAGTGGGAAACCCATGTGGGACCAAGAGGTCCAGGCCAAGTGGTTCCTGCTCGAGCAGCTCATGTGAAAGCAGAGTGGATGTGGTGATGGTGAAGCTGAAGGTTATTCCTGGTCATGGTCGTAGTTCTACATGGGCTTGATTGTTCTTTGCCTTTTGGATTAGTTTTATTTACGTCAATACAATTCTCTTAAATAAGAAACATGGTTTGCTTGGGATTTTTTCTCTTCCTTTTTCTACAGCTTCGAATGCTTTCCTCCAAATCCCGTTTCTCTGTTCTCATTTGATATCTGATTTTAACATCCTTTGAATTTAACTGCCTAGGTTCAAAACTCATTTCATGGCTTTAATTTGCTTGTTGTGAATGTGTGATATTAATTGTTTTTGTTATTATCTAAATATTATGAGAGAAATCTTTCACATGCATACCAAACTTGTTAAAAATTGGTAAACATGTTCAAATCCATAGCAGATACTTTAAAGATATGCTTTGTCTGGAAGATTCATCCTCCCATATTACAGCTGAGTTATCAATTTAAAAAAACTTTCAAACTATACTAAAATGTATCTGCAGCCTGGAGCTTCTCATACATGTGGAACAACAGTTTTTATGATGAGATCCAAAAAGCCACATTTAAAGCTATGTATGGATGTAATTTCACATTTTCCCAGATCCAGGTCTGTGGATGGCCACCACAGGGGCAGTGGGTCAGGAATATGAATGGTACAGATCATCTCCTCCCATTTCTCATTTGGATATTATCCAAAAATAAAATAAAAATAAAATATTCCTGTTCAGATCAACATTTTGTTGCCAATGTAACATCTCCAGTGAATGTTAAGATATAATTACCCTGTAAGGAATGATTCCTATTAAACATTTAATACATCTCCCTCTAATTGAAATTTAAGCCTTTGGTTGTGGTTGGATGTCACTAAAGATGTGATTAAACATAAAATATGTATAACACGTAACTCCTTTTGGGGTGTTGAGATAGCTTCCACTAAGTAACAAACATGAATAATTTCTTTTGCACTCTGAAAAGTTTTTAAAGAAGCTCGATTTGAGTCTGATACAGGAAGATCTCCTTCCTCAGATGAAAGGGAATCTTTCACCAGCTTTGCCTACAGCAGCAGGAGGATGAGTCTCCTCCAGCTGAAGGAATAAGTCTAAGAATACACTGTGAAAAAAAAATTACTGGAGAAAAGTTCAGCTCTGAGAACAGCTGACCATGATCTTGTGGCAACCCTAGACAAGAGGATGCTCAAAGGGGAGCTTTTGGCAGAAAAAAAGATGGTGCAGACCTCATGTAATCCTGCATGCTTGAAAAGCAGCAACTGTATGAAGAGCCTTTTCCTAAAGCGCCAAGGACAGGGCTGATGTGGGATTCGATGCCTAAACATCTGATTCCTGCAGTTTGGGTTGCTGAATTCTGTTGTGGTAAAGGCCAAACCCCGACTTTGTAATGATCCTACAGCCTCACACCCCTCGTGCGTTGCTCTCATTCTCTCCCCTCAAACATTGAGACCATCCACAGTTTGATGCTTTGTTTTCTCTCCCTGCTGCAGCCTCGTTTCAAACCTAATGCTTTTGCTAATTGCTTTCACCCGACTAAGTTTAAAGTGCTTGAACACAGCAGGAGAGGAAGAGCCATCTGGAATAAGGATTCAGATACACTCGACCATGAGCATCTCCAACACTGGCAATAAGGTAACCCCAGAATATGGGTTGGATTTTCACATTCTGAAGGGGGGCTGCAGAGATGGTTGCTTAAAATAAACCAAACCCCACAGCCCTTGGACTTACACATGAAACTCATTTTGTATGCCAGCTATTTTGAGAAAACAATCCAGGGATTTCCTTACCTCTGCTTTACAGACCACAGCTTGGATTCAGACTGCAACATTCCCTTGGTGCAAACCATGCTTTTGCAATCTAGTTATTCCCAAAGATGCCCAACAACAGATGTAGCTGCTCATTTCTTGTGAACATTAATTAGAAACAGTCTGTCTCCAAATCACCTTGATGGCTTCTGAAGTACCCATCCATAAACACAAATCATCATAAACACATAATGAGCCCAGTGAGACCAACAAACCAAGGCACAAGAGGACTCGATGCCCACTTACCTCTCTGTATGGCACATTCCTGCTGTCACCACTGATTACTGGTTCCTCCCATATATACAAACAAGCACGTAACTTCATCTACCACTACATACCGTACAAAGTAAGTTAAAATGTGGGCCAGAAATCATTCCTTTCAGGAGAGTAGTGGTTTTGAAGAGTGTCCAAAGAGCAGAGCTGGTCTTGTCAAGGTGAGGATGAGGAAGGTGCTCAGCTCCTCATCCAGCCATGTAGTTGATGCTGGTGTGCAGCAAAGTGAGAACTTGGGCTCTTCCCAAGTCCCAGGTGAGGGCTCAGCCTGTCTTTGCACTAATGCTGGGGCAGGGCCATCCCCAAACACAGAGTGCCTGTCCCAGCTGCTCCCCTCTGTCCCCCATCAGGCAAGGACACCGTGGCAGTTTCCATCCTTAGCAAAGACTTCTTTTGAAAATCCTTGACAGCAGCAAGTGCTGGCAGCCCTGGAAGCCAGCAGAGGCTGGATGATGGCACTTCTACCTTGGACAGAGATGGGGTGAATTCACAGGCCATCCCTGGCTCTGGCTTGCAGGGCTAGGGTACAACTTGAGCTGAGATTCATCAGTTGCAAAGTGGGGCTGTTATGGGAAGAGACAGGAGGGCAGAATGAGGCAACACACTGGAGAAGTCCTCCCGGTAACCTCCAGGTAGAAAGACTTAGTGGTGGCCTCTGCCCTGAATGAATACTCATGAACCTGTGGATGACTCAGGTGAATCACCAGAGTTTGTCCAGGGAAAATGAGCTAAACAGAAAAAAACAGCAGCTTAACAGAATCATCAGGACTGCATGCATAGGAGAGAGGAATCCTAACACACAGGCAAAATGAGTAGGGACCCCTGAAAGCAGGGATTTTCTATGAATGAACATGGAAGTGTGGGAATACTGAGGTTATAGGGAACTCCTAAGAGCTTGCAGAATTGCTCTACCTCATCTCAACATGATGCAGAAACCAAGGCAAATACCTCACTAGAGGCACATGGATTCCCAATGTGCCCTGGGCAAAATCTGGGACTACAAATTTCAAAGGAAAATCAGAATTTTCTTAGCCTCAAGCAGGAGAACTACACCAAGTCTGCTTCCCAGGGTGGCCTCAGTCTGGGACCATGAAGAGTGTCTGAAGTCATGTTCCAGAGATGGTCGTAAGTGTCCCCATCAGCACCTATAACACAATAGACAGCCGGGACGCAGAAGGCATGCTGATATCCACTGCTCCAGAGAGTGCTAACATAGGAATGAACCAATGCACAGACCTTCAAAGAGGAAATTTTATGGACGCTTTTATACACATACACAAATATTTTAATATAATAGTAACTGAAATGTTATCCATATTCTTAGTACTGTCATAATTAACTAAAAAGATATTTTTTAAATTTTGTAAAAATGACATATTTTACACATCTTCTATTTACAATTGCAATATACTTAAATGTTATAAAACATCCACTCTGACCTTTAAAATATATGTATACTAGGACTTAGTATTAGATATATTATAATTTATAGCAAACTTAGGGTTTGCTGTGTACCTATCCGTTCAATGGGAATTTCATAATCAGCCTGGTTTAATAGAGGCTGTTCAGAACCAAAAACTTAAAATAATAATAAAAAAAAAAGATAGGGAATGTGCAAATATTGGGGCAGGCAAAAATGTAAAAAAAAATTTCAAGCTTGCGTTTTTAAAAATAACACCATGAAGGCTTCCAATAAATTAAAATCTTAACCCACAAATCCTTTTCCTGCTATTGTCCATGATCAACTTAATTTTCAGTACTATTAATGCAAAAGAAAAAAAACCCCAAATAACAAAGAACAAACCCCACCCCTGCCACCCCAGATCTTCCTGAGGCCGTATGTTGCCCACACTGCAGTCAAGCATCAGGGTTTGCTGGAGTGGTGGCTGCTGGCACGGACGAGCTGGCTCTATGGATGACTCGGGAATATGTGCGCTCCATCCCTTGCTGTTTTGCTGAGTCCTCCTTGTATGCAATCTTTTCATAGAAAAGGAAACAAAAAAAAGCAACAGTGAGAGAGATCTGAATAGTCTGGTGTCTGAAGTATCCATTGTCTAACCCATGATAACCCATGTTTTTATTTATTATACGATGCTAAGGACCTGACAGAGAAAAAGGACCTTTGCCTGGTAAACGGAGGCTGCAGTGACAGGGATGAGATTCTCTGAGCTGGAGGTAAAATGGGGCTGGGGTCACTGGCTTCTGCCCAGTGGTGCTTCATGGGGCCCCCTGAACTGCATTACTCTCACAACTCTCACACAAACACCGTTGAGAAGTCACCTACATTTTGCAAACCCATCATGCAGCACCAACAGTGGAAGAGAAACCTCTCCCATTCACAAAGCTCCAGGTGTAATCTCACACCATCAAGCCCCAGCTATCCCTGGTCAGGGCTGCAGGTCAAGCACACCAGTTACCACTCGGGCAGACACGACCACACTGCTGCCACAACTGGGCAGCTGGGAAGGGGCTGCTCTCATGCCATGAGACTATTGCTACTACTGATATGTGCTTTTGCATTAGGAGGCTCTTGTTGAGTTGCCCCACTGGCCTCCCCAAAATTCATAACTAGGGTCCTAAAGAACAAGCCTCTCAACACTGACAACATACAGACGACATATACCTTGGCACTTGTTTTTTGTAGCTCCCCAAGCAAGGGATTCATTAGACATGAAACTAACAAACACACCTGGTAGAAAAACCAGCAAGTGAGGAAAGTACATGACATTAAAAGAAAAAATAGATGTAAGAAAAACGAACATACCACTTTTGGCTATAGTATTGAGGGAAATGTTAGACAGGGAAGAAGAGAAGCTGTATAAGCAAGGACCATGACAGAGCTGTCAGAAAAGAAAAACAAAACAAAACAAAAAAGAGAAAAACATATGGTGATGAAAGAGTTACCGTCTGTAGGTGAGAAACAAAGCTCTCTTGAATAGACAATGGGAAAGATGGCAAATCTTACATACTGAATATAACAGTGACAAATATTAGTTATGATAAAATCACTGGAATGCTTGAGGTTCACAAATCTTTATACACCTAAACAGGAAGGGAGCACAACACCCAGAACAACAAGCACCACTGAACTTGAGCCCCACCTGGCACACACCAAGCCTCCAAGCAATTATGGGCTTTACACCCAGTGAAAAACTTTGTCACAGTTCCACAGTAACTACAACAATGGGTGAAAAATTCAGATCAATCCTTATTCTCCTTGTATGTGAAGATAAATAATACAGCAGGGTGTAATGGGGTGCCAATTAAGACACTCCTATGAGATGCCATCACTGATACCAGTGGTTAAACCAAGTAACTGTACATGAGCAGTGCTTATGGATGCTACAGGCACCTGGAAATGCAGTATAACTGCTAGAGAGGAACTGTTTCTCAGACGTAATCTAAGGTGGCCTACACACAAGCATGCAGAGATATAATTAAGCATGGTTTAATTTGGCCCTTAGTATACAGAACCACTCAATATTTAATTGGAACAAAAAACATAATAATACAAAGAAGTCTGCCTAGACACAGCAGTAGAATAGCTGCAAGTTTGCACTGGAGTCCAGTTCAGAATTTTGGGGTGCGTTTTATATAATGTAGCCATTCACACTCATCCTAATACCTGAAATACATAGCATCTATTTTGACAGTGTACTCAAATATAAAAAATTAAAAAAAATAACTTTCTCTGAAAGCTGAATATAAATAGGAACTATAAAGATACCTTGTCCGGTTATAAGGTACCTCTAAAGAACAATTTACTGTTTTAATTAAATGCATCACAGCTATAGGACAAAGCAAGCAAAGCATAAAACACTTTGACTATCTTTCTATGCCTCTCAACCTCAGTCAGCATTTTGCCTCATGAATATTCAGCTTTTCAATATGAAGCAATACAGGCAGAAGACAGATCTTTGTTGATCAGATTCATTATACATAATATACTTGGAATTACAAGAAATAAGGGAGGAAACAAACAAACAAAAGACAACACTATTTTCTCAGAGACTGTTGCATTGCCATGTTTTACTTCTAGTATTTTACTCTACAGCTTCTTTTGTCACTAGAAGACACAATTAGCCACCCTCATTCAGCCCAAGCAGCACCAAAATAGATGATCTGACCTGTTCATTCATAACTACAGAGAGCTCACTGAGCATATCCTTATAATGAGACTTCATCTCTCCCTGATACTCAAATTGGTCCTCCTTAATAAGGCGCTCGTTGACATCAAGAGCGTGTCCACATGCTTCAGCAAATTGCCTAGAAGGACAAAAATACAAAAAACAATCAAAAAATTTTGTAATAATGAAAAACAATTATCTACCTATATACATACATATATACACACAGTACTGTATGTCCTCTCTCCCTTGCAAATTACGCCTTGTTGGAAGTGAATATCTCAGATTGAAAGGAATGCAGGCTACAAGGATAGCCCAAACTGAATGTTTTCTTAGGAATGACTTGTAAGATAGGGTAAACGCAGAGGTAAATTAGGCTGGTTCCATTCAGTCTGATTTCATGTCATACCTACTCATGCTATGCAGTGTGTACTACGTGCTGTGCAGGGGGTGGAAAGCCTACAATTAATGTTTACCTGAAGATTTCCTTCAGAAGCTTAACTTGATTATCAGGATATCTCTTAGCATTTGTCTCTTCAAGAAAAGCTCGAGCATAAGCCATGGGTCCAGCATTTACCTGGGGGAAAAATACACAGCTTAGGTACAGGGAACAAGCCATTCCATTGTCATTTCTCTCATATTCCAAGGCTTGGGGACTGGCCTCAGGCAACCAAGCATGTGAGAAGAACATCACTTCGCTCCTCTTGTCACCTGGATGGCAGCTGAAGAGTTTTACCGAAGAAAAAGCAGCTGGTCAACCTCATACAAACTGTAGACCTCTGCTGACCTTTTTAAGTCCCCAGTTAGTCAACCATCTAGACAGCTACATAGTTGTTTGAAGACATTTTAATGAGGGTACCAGAAATACACATACCTCTCGCCAATCCCAACTTTCCTAAACAGAAAATGACAAAGCCAATCCTAACAAAACTCCCATTAATGAATCCACATGCTTGGCTGTGTGAGGGGTTGTATTCTCAAGGGACACACGATGGTCTTTTTAGAAAGGTCTTAACATTTATTTTAAGAAGACTTGACTGAAATAGTTATATTTGCACATACATCCAGCAGTCATCCACACCAATGGAAAACTTTGCATTCCCTTTTATTTTTAGAGCAGGATCCAACAGCACTGGAACACAATATTTGACAAAAAATATAAAATAGACAAAACATATCTGAAACTAAGAAAATCAGAATAAAATTTTAGGTAGATGCATTAAAAAAAAAAGGGAGAAAAAATAAGGCAAATTGTCATTACCTTGACACTGACACTTCCTTGCAGCTTGAGCTGCAGTCGGATCATGTCCACTTCTTCCATTGTGCAAAGCTGGTTGAGCTCTGAGACCTTTCTGGACATCTCATCAATGGCCACTTCAATAGGGTTCAGCTCTGTGCTGGTTTGGCTTATGACTTGAATACGCTTCTTCACATAGGGAAACAAGTGGCTGGCTGCTCGAAAGAAAGAAATGTATCACAGAACTCTCCCAACAAAAGAGCATTTAAGAAAGCAAAACAATTAACTAAAAGGGTTAACTTTTGACTTTGCCAATCTCTTTATCAATCCATAAAAATTCAAATGAGTGGAAGTGACACAGCATATCCAAATTGAATTCTGATGTACCTGGCACTGGAAGAGCATTTCCTTTTGAATTCACCACTGCTTGCTACCAAGCTCTGTCACATGCGGGTCGCAAAAAGCTCTCACTACTTAGATTTTTAGAATCCACAAATTTCTTATTCTGAGCTAAACCACCAAATTATAAGCCCATACAGAACTTCAAACGGCTCAAAAAATCCCATCAAACATATTTCAAGTCAGAGGCAGGAGCCTCTAACTTAGCTGAACTTGGGTATCACTCATTGTGCTGGGATAGAGTTAATTTTCTTCACAGTAGCTGGTACAAGAGCATGTTTGGGATTTGTGTTGGGAACACTGTTGATGACACAGGGATATTTCAGTTATTGCTGAGTAGGGCTTACACAGCCCACCAAGGACTGTTCAACTCCTCATACCATTCCACCAGCAAGTGGGTTGGGGGTACACAAGGAACTGGGAGGGGACACAGCCAGAACAGCTGACGACTCCTTATCCAAAAGATATTCCAGACCATATGAGATCATGCTCAGCATATGAAGCTGGGGAAAGGAGAAGGAAAGGGAAGGGACATTAGGAGAGATAGTGTTTGCCTTCCCAAGTCACTGTTACATGTGATGAAATCCCGCTTTCCTGGAGATTGCTGAATGCCTGCACACCCATGGGAAGTGGTGAATGAAGCTCTGGTTTTGCTTTGCTTGCACACACAGCTTGTCTTTACCTATTAAATTGTCCTTATCTCAACCCAGGAGTTTTTCCACTTTTATACTTCTGATTCTTCCCATCTCACCAGAGGACACAGAGAGCAGTTCTGTGAGGTGTAGCTGCTGTCTGAGGTTAAACCACGACACTCACCCACAACAACTATTAAAACATCATCCTTAAAGTAGTGAGGAGTTACTTTTAATATTCAACCTAAATACTGCTGTGGGAGCTGACAGAGGAATTATTCATCTTTAAAACTTTTTACTTCCAGCCAAAGCCTTTCAATGGATCTCAGAGTTTGGCAAAGGTACTGCTATGGTGCATTAAGTCTAATCTAACCTAATACCTACACGCTTTGGAAGGCCTCCCAAACTCCACGTATGTCCTTCTCCAGTAAACATCTGTTTTTAGTCGGCTCAGACCTAAATGAGCTCCAGTTTACAGGGTGCCTGTCTCACTGGAGAGCAGGAAGCTCAGGACTTTCAGAGCTGGAAGCGCAAGTCACAGCTAGTTATGGCAGAGAGCCAGTGAACCAAAGACTGCAGCCAGACTGCACCTGCCCTCTGCCCAGCAGGCTCTGGAGCAGAGATGCTGTGCAGGTTCTGTTCCAGCCACTCAAGCACAATTGACTTCCACTGCTCCTCCAGTCATACCAGCAAGCCTCACGTTCTGCTCAAACTGAAAGCACTTAGGTTTACTTAGGACGCAAATGAAAATACATGACTTTACCAAACAGAAGGTGGGGGGGGGGAAGGAAGGATGTTTCCTTTAGAGACAAGCGCTGAGGTGAGGCAGATGCCAGAGGAAAAAGCATGGGAGAAACGGAGGTCATCAAATTTCTGTCTAATGCCAAAGATGGAGCCCAGCTGAGAGCAGTGGGAGCTGATCACAGCATGTAATAACCCAGAGAAAATATTCTGCTGGAAGAATAACCCTCTCTGTTTTTGCCAGACAGACCATAACAGCTGCACTTTCAAGTCAGTGAAACTACCGGCTTCAGTACAGATCTCAAAACACCTACTGGCTGCTCAAGCACTTAAGAAACCACACACAAACCATTCCTTCTTTCTTCTTAAAAGTGAACCTGTGTCATGTAACAAGTTGTCTTCAGACATCAGTACCTCTTTCTTGAGTTGCCAGAACAAAACTTATAGATGACTATGCCAGCACTGTAAGGAGCTTTTTTCACTTTGTCCTTTGGGGGAAGCAGATGCACTGAAGTCAGTGGGGAACTGGATTTTCTGTTGCTCGGAGCCTTTGCTGTGAACATCAGCCTCTCTGCCCACGGCTGCCCAGGAGAACAACACCTACACCTCAGAGAGTTTCTCTTACATCAAAATTCAGACATATCAGGTTTCAGTAGTAGTCTCAAGCATGATGCTTCTTTAAAAAGAGATTTCAATCATGATAAGGAACTAAAAATACTCAGTTTAATATGACTCAGTAAGAGCAGGCATATCTAGTGCTCCAGAAATTCCTGCCTTAAAACACTGAAATCTTACTTTTCACTAAAAAAAATTCTATATAATGTATCTTACTCCTATTTTGAACAAAAATTCCTATCTGCTATGTTTTACTCTTCTTAGCAGAACAGACACCCTACTTGGCTTTTTCTTTGACTTGTTTATTATTAAAAGAAAAATGGTTCTGATTGCTAAGCTGCCTCCAGCAGAACCACTCCCAAATTACATCACTGCAAGAACAGTTAGGATATCAATTATATGGGGAAAAATAAAAAGGCAGCTGATGACTCCACAAATGAAAATAACTTTCCCTAGAACGGTCAGCAGGTCTGTAAGAAAGCACATTGCCAACACTGAAAAGATGACTTATCATCCTGCACAACATGCTGTGCCCACTGACAGCAGAACACCTGGCACTCGACATGCACTGCTGGGCTTAGCTGGGAAAGGTGGGATGGGAGGCAGGAGCAGCCAAGCAAACGTACTTGTCAGGATTGTGCGCCTCTTGCACTGCTCCTCCACACCCCCATGCTTTTTTCCTGACAGTGTGAAAGGCGTTTCAAACACAAAGCGGTTGATGTTGTGGTGCATTTCAAAGTCAGTCTTTCGATCTTCGGCTTCTTTCTCTTCAAAGAAAGGTGTGACATATGTCACTTGGATGTAGGCATATTTTGGATCCAGGTCTTTGGGGTTAACCTGTGTAACAGTGGCAAACATAATAAAATTGTGTTGTGTGATGAGATTCCAAGGCATCCATTACATTTCTGACACTTTTATCTATCACAGCCATACTTATAAAAACTGAAACTTCCAAATGTAACAGATCACAGATGAATGCAAAGCTATTTAACCAAGTGGCCCCTAAGAACAGTGGGACCTTTGAAGATATCCACTGGTAAAAGTGAAAGAAAGCTAAATGAGACAGAAAACAACCTGCTTCTGCATTGCAGCAAACATCTGGCTGCCCATTTCCCACTGATTGGGATGCCTTGCTATAACACTGTCATTTTCATAGGGTCTTTTTTTATTGCCAAGCTAGGTCATAGCACTTTACACATACACTCAGTTGACATTCATTTGAAACACAGCTCTCAAAATCTGAACCATGAACACTCAATTCTCTCCCTTGTGCTGCATTTCTTTCATACCTTATTAGAATCCTGGATGATCTTCACATTATCTATCCCAAACTTGTCTGCATAAAGTTTCATCAGCCTTTGAGAGATCTCAGACAAGCCTGTTAATTTGGGTTCTTTATAGATATACTCTTTACCTTCCTCTTCTTCAAAAAAACCCTGTTTGGAAACAAACGGAAGGATATAGTGAACACAACACGCAAGGCAAAGCCTAAACAAGGTGCTTACATCAGGAATCAAGGTTGCCTGGATACCCACCAGAGAATCCAGTAGGACACTTTCAGCACCTAAACTAAAAACTTACCTCTCTCCACTCCAAGCAGACACATGCCTAGAGGTCTGCAGTCTCCAAAATCACCCAGGAAATAACTCACACAAATTTATTTATGTAAGAGACTGAGCTGCTTAAAGAGTAAAGGGCTTTTCTTGAGAACACTGATATGTACATGATGACAAAACCCTCATGGATTAAAACTGGACATTACAAATTCTTTAAATTTGAATCATTTGGTTAAATGAACTATTTCAGAAGTACTGGTTCCAACAGCACATGAGTGTAACAGCTGTCTATTGGATGCTGAGCTCAGCTGGGGTGTGTGCAGCACATCCTGACTGGGAGCCACGTGTGCAGGCAAAGGCTGGGAACTGCTGCCCATGGCCATGGCCATGGCAAGGGGAGCAACTGGGAACAGTTCTGCATCTCTTCAGGGCAGCTGAGGAAAAAAAGACATGCAAACTTTGATCCTTTGCAAAACAAAGCCCAATCTTGTTAAGGTCATTACTTAATACATTGGATGGACTCAGCAGAGCTTTAATAAAAGGCTCCATTGAAATGCTGAACAAGAACTTGTCAGGCTTCAGAAGAAATGCCGACCTCTGAAAATTTACACAGCATTGCATCACCTGCAGGTGAGACACTCAACTGCTACATGGTGAATATGTACATCAACACTCTGGGAGAAACTCTCCCAGCTGAGCAGAAAGCAGCAGGTGCCCCATTAGCCAGGACTGGATTTATCCCAATGCCATGAGCAGCAGCAGCCCTCCTCCTAGGATTTCATATGCTGCTGCTGAAATGTGGTGATGTGTACCAGTGCAGCTGCACTCAAAGCCTCCTCCTTTCACCTTAATGCAAAGTGACCCAGAGGAAAACACCTGAAGCTGCAGGGATAAGGGAAAAGGCAGATAGCATTAATGATGTCAGACCCAAGGCCCTTCAAACTTAACACGATATGGCTTGGATAGCTACTTCTACAATATACCTATGCAAACTGCCATCTGCTGAAAAACAGAGAAGGAGAAATGAATGAAGACAAAAGATATCTCCAAAATCTCTTTGGAAGGTACTCATGCAAAATCCATCCATTTCATGTTGAAGTGTATTTCAAATTCAGACGCTAAAATTATAGACTAGGCAAATCTTCTCAAAAAATATTCACAATTAAAATAAAATAGCTCTAAATTTCAATGCTCATTTAGGGGAAATCCCCACACCCCTAAGCTTTATTTCAATAGGGACTAACAAATAAGTGCATCTGTGGCTTCTCCTTCAGCGAGGACAAGGGGTAATAAAATTGTCTTTTAATTTGGCAAGTGCCAAGAGCACTGTGGGCATTACTGGAAACCAATGACTAATAGCTGCAACAGCAGCTCATCTGACAGTGTCTTAATCAGTCTCATGGTGACCTTCTAACACTGCATGATTTTTAGCAACATTATCAATTAAACTCTATAGGCATATAAAGAACTTCACAGGTAATTAGAGAACAAATCTAGAGCTCCAAAGCTGACACCCTATAAACATCTACTGAGCTGGGCAGGCAATTGACTTTGTATTGATTTCACTGAGAAAAGATCTGCAGGATCATAATCTGGTTTCTCATCTTGTTTCCACTGAAGCAAAACTGCTTTATGTGGGAAAACCTCATTAGTTTGATGCAACCATACTTAAACATGCTACTCAGGACTGTTTCTGTCAAAAGACATCTGTTTTCTTTTAGCCTTCAGTGTTTTTCAACAAAAAACCTCATGTTTTCCAAATTAATCACATATCAAGCTAGAATATAGTTTATGCTCTTAAACCCTGATTCTATGTTTGCATGCTGGAACACAATGTTTATGTGTAAGTGCCAAATCTCTGTGCTGATGCTTCATGGCACTCTGAGATGATATCTGTGTTAATAGTTTTACTTAAAAATACCTGAAAACAAACAGCTAACAGATTTAGTCTTATCTCTAATGCAAGAGACATCATTTAAGCACATATTCCCTACAGTATTTCAGCTGACAAGTGACAAGCAGAAGTTAATTGTGAGCTATAAATAATGTGTGCCATATGTTATATGTCTGGCAAAGACTATTGAAAGTAAGATTAAATACTTTTCAGAAGCCAAATATCCTCCAATTTCAGGATTTTAAAATATTAAGCAGCTATGGTTACATTATGGATGCATATCCCTGGATTATTTTTGCATTGGCTGGTTTTGCCCTACAAGGACAATGCAGCCTTACAGATGACCTCTCGGATAGTAGATTATCATTTCCACAGTGCTCTGATGTTCAGAGAGGCACGTTGTGACCCAGGGGACACTGTGGGAGCTTTGAAAAGGCCCTTCTTCCTCCCCGTACACCCCCAGAAACAGCCTTTGGTGCTTACAGTAAATCGGTCTCCTCTCTGCCCTTTCCTGGAAGAACACACACCACCCCTGCAGCTGACACGCTGAGAAAAAGCCTTCTGACTTACCTGCCAAGAATCAGCATCTAATGGATCCTTCCCTGTCTATATCAGGTGAACACCTCCTCCTGTGGTGAGAGAGTGTGTTGCCCTCTTTGGTAAGGAAATTGCAGCTGTTGTATCACTTTTGGAAAAGGGAACATCTTCTGCTCTTCAGACATACACCTGCAGTCAGCTGAACACTGAAACCCTGCCCGCCCAACTTCTGCAGCTTCTTGCACTCATAGGAGAACAAACCCTCAGCTCTACCTTTACCTAACACTGCTCTGAAAAACAATTCTTGAGCAGCTTTTCTTATCAGCACAATGAGTTCTCAGCTACTCAATATATTTAATGGATCTTTTTTTTTACTTTTAATTCAGAGAATATACTGACTCCTCAAACATTCATCTGTGAATAGACTCATATGCACTGGCTAGTGTGGTCACTTGGGGGTGCAATGAGATACTGTCACCAAAGGCCCTTAACAAACTTTGCAGTCTGTAACAGCAGCTGCCATGAGATGCAGCTCTCTGAGCTGGCAAATAAAGCTTGATGGTGAAAACAGCTGACTGCATCCTCCCTGAGGACCACATTAATTTGAACCATCCTTCACAGGGTCCCAGCAGCAAAGCAGCAACCAAAAATGTCCCTGCCTTTGCATGAAGAATGGTTTTCAGGTGCACATGCAGGTCTTTTTCCACCAAGAACCCCCAAATTCTCCCTGCAAACAGTATTTACATCATTCTTTTGTCCTTTAATATGCTTTCTCTGGAGTTTTCTTTTCAGCTAAGGAACAGCAGTGTGTATTTTTACAAACATATGTATGCATATATTTATTATTGATGCAATCGATAAAAATATTTATTGAATAAATGTTTATGTGTAATAATACTTTTTTAATATGTATGTGCTTAAATATGTATCTATGCCTAGGTGTTTTATAGAATAGTGTATGTGTAAGACTGAAAAGGACCCCCCCCCGACCTGCACATACCTGCACACCGAGTTTACTTCTGTGGCATTTGCTTTGTAGTGGCCTAAGCAAGATGATTCATATTGCTTTACATCCATTTAACTGTGTAACACTAGTAAAACCTGCAATTATGAGATTTTGGAAGAAAGTATGCAAAGTCTGCCAGAAGCAGAAAGAAAGGGAATTGCTTTTAGTGTTTTAAATGAACTGCTCTCAGCATGGAGGCCTGAAATACTCTTGGCAACAGAGGGACCAAAAGGCCCCATACCTTCCCACCTGAACAGCCAAACTGGAAGCAGGTGGCACACAGGAAAAAGGGACTGACAGAAATAGACACAAAACCTTCCAAAGTTACAAACGTGCATGCACAACCAGTATATGGGAACAGTCTGTTCCCTCTGTCTCCTCTTTCCAGGTCAAGCTTCATCTGTAGTCCCACATGTGCCATGGTACTTTGTGTACTGGCAAGCCCTCCTTCATCAGCTCTCCACACCCACTATTTATTTTGGTCAATGAAGCACAAGTAACACTGATGGGAATGATCTACCTTTAATTATTTGCACTATACCATACACTTCTGTCACTATGCCTCTGCAAGGAGCCATATAGAGCAGTCCCACTTTCTGCCACATAACATCTCTCCTGCAAAGGGCAAGGAGCAAGCTGTGCTTGTTGCATTTAGAGCTCAGTGACTGGGGGCACCAGGGAACAGACGGAGCAATGCACAGCTATGAAAAGTCATACCCTTTAGAGCACTAAAGCTGTTTAAATGAAGTTGCCCTTGTGGCACTGGCAGCTGGAAAGTCATTGCACTGTAACAGAGATGTTAACCCAGTTCAGCAGAAGTGCTTCAGCTAAATTATCCACTGGGAGAGCCCTTGTCCCTGAGGGAGCCCTGGCAAGAAGCTGCAAGTAGTAGAGTCCTGTTTCCCACTGTGCTTCTCCCAATTTGGAGGAAGATCAGGCATAAGGAAAACTCTGCCCTTCCTCAGGTGCAGCTCACTTTCTCCTTGCATTCGGCAAGTCCAGCTTTGCTAATCTGTCTCAAGAGTCAGGAGCCACCACTTCCCTCTGACTCCCCATTTGCTTGCTCCTACCAGGGACTACCAGGACGGTGGCCACAGCCTGCCCAGAGTGCTCCAGTTACCACTGCCATAGGTCTCAGACTGACACGACAGCTTTCCTCTTTGGACCTGCTGCACAGGCCAGGAAAGCAGGCTTGAATTCAAACAGCATTAATGCTACCCCAAGATTTTCAACAGAGAAAGAAGGGGTCCAATCCCACTCCCAGTGAAGCTGAGGGAAACTTCCACTGAGATGAGATGATGCAGCATTGGGCCCCACAGTGCACACACAATGTGACAACAAATACAGCTTGGTAGTTCAGGTAACTGAACAAAAAAAAGTTAGTTTGCAGGATGCAACAATGAATGAAACAACATTATTTCATCTGCCATGAAACAAAGAATCAAGAGCACAGGAAAGTTAATGTTAAGTAAGAGTACAGGGAAGGATGGAGGATGTGTGAGGAGAATTAAACAAAACATGCAAAAGAACTAGACTTACCACAGCCTTGAATACGATCAAAAGGAGAAAAGAGCAAATTTCTGCATTAAAATCTAATTAGCAAACAGAATGATTCACATCAATCTGTTGTTTACACACTTCATTATTTCAGAATACAGGAAATTATATGCTTGCCAAAACCAGGACTTAAAGGAACATGCTGGATTGCTACACTGGTTTGCAGTGGAAGAAAGCACAAAATAATGCTTCAAGTGCTGAAGCACAGCAGAGGAAATAAAACTACTCTACAGTACATTGCACATAATCAGAGGTGGCCTGGAAGAAGTCGTCAGAGTCAGTGAGAAACAGAATGAAACATCTACTACATACTGCTCTGCTTTAAGCTGTGTTAGATGAGGGCACCATGTATCAAAGATGTCTTATCTGCTTTTATTTATGCTTTAGTTTGAAAAAACCTGCCCTGCCTCAGTCTCAGTTTTGCTTGATGAAGTC
Source organism: Campylorhamphus procurvoides (assembly GCA_013396655.1). Taxonomy (NCBI): domain Eukaryota; kingdom Metazoa; phylum Chordata; class Aves; order Passeriformes; family Dendrocolaptidae; genus Campylorhamphus; species Campylorhamphus procurvoides. The sequence continues at coordinate 269,193 of WBMV01007221.1, forward strand.
AAGAACTAAACCTGACATACAAGTCTGTTCTCCATTACACCACTAAATCCACTGCAGTGGTTTACACGGAGGCAACTGAGTACTCTCTCTCCTGAGTAAAATCCTGCTGGGAAGTCTGAGCCACAAGGCAGTTTGTACCCTGTGATTCACTACCAAGCTCTTCCCTGTTTTGGGTTCCCTGAAATATATCAGGAACAGAAGAACATGGCTGAAATCTGGGAATCTGTGGATACAAAAGAACACAAGTTGACTTACCTGCCCATAAAATGCAACGCGGTAATAGCGCCCAAAGAGACGCTTCTCAGAGTTCACCACTTCTGCAACCTTCAGATACGAGCGGTGGATGTCGTAGTACAGATCAGACAGTCTCTACATCAAAACAGGAGAGGGAGGGGAGGTGAGAGCATGCCAGTGTTTTTGAAATGCCACTACAGCTCTACACAGCCACGGCTTGCCTTAACTAGGTTCCCAAACCTTTGCAAAGACAGCTGTACATGATAAGGGAATAGTTTAACCTTGTTAGCAATCACTAAAGACTAATTTCAAGATTTCTGTCATCTTCTGAGTGTACAGGGTCACACAGGAGAGAACCATCCCAGCACCAGAGAGTGGACCTACTAAGACTTCAGAGAACACAAGTGTCATTCATGCAGGTGAAAGCAAGGTGCCAACAACTCCAGTCAGCTCCCAACCCCATGCAAAAATATGCTGAAGCAGCACTTTCTCACGATAGTGAACCAAAATTGCAGCTAATGTAAAATTTGAGGACCTGCTTACTCAGTAAACAGCTTATTGCTACCACTTTGGGTTTCTTTAAATCTAAACCTGGAAAAATCAGTGAATGAGATTATCATGTGGTTATCCATCATATACTGAAATTGCCAAGTAAACAAAAAAATCAAGAAACTGTGAAGAGATCAGACAATTTATCAGCTGTTTCTAAACTTAAATACAATGTAAATGTCCTCCTGTTTTCAAACACTTGTACAAAATCACATCCACTGGTTAAGACAAGAGGTTTGTTCAAATTTGGGTTTTTTTAATTTACTAAAACAGGACAGGTAACATACCAGAATTTTTTAATTTTCTCACAGCATTTATTTTCTCACAAAGCATTAAAAGGAGAAATTATAGACAGGAATTAAAAATTCCTTTCAAATAAATCACTTTTTATTTCCCCCTAAAAATTTTGATCTTTACTATTGCTTTAGGATAATTAAAAAACCCAAAACCAAGCACCAACTTACTTTAAAGTCTCTCTGCTTTTCAAAAACAGCAATGATAGGCTTGTTAACCTCAGCAATAAGCTCATATCTCTCAGACTTCCACAGGTACTCAACACACAACTCCAGCTGCTCCACAAGAATGTTCTGCAATTTCACAAATACAAATAGTTCAATGACTCGACATCTGGTGGCATTTAATTAATATCAATGCAGCAAAAGCACATACCCATTTTTATTCTGGAACTTCAATGTTATGGCTTATTGCAATAGCACAGTGTTTAATCTGGTATTGGTGACCTAGCCCTTCTTTAGAAAAAAACCCCTGCTATAACAGTAATAAGAAAATACTTCAATACTTGACATCTCATGCAGAAGAATGGGTTTGCTGTGTGGGCTCCCCCCTGCCCAGACTTCCAGCTCTGGTACTACATATTCTTGTTAGCTAAACACCAGTCCTAGCTATTCAATACAAGGGCTGTAAGATTTCATTCTAAAGTTGTGCACCTTTTAATACTGTGTAAGTACACTCACTATGATTTGTTGCAACATGCACAGGCATCCACTAGAAATAACACACTCTGTTAATATAGAACAGGTATATAAATGTTACTGACCTCATTATAGGGAGTATCTTGCATCCCAGAGTCTTCCTTCATAGCACCCTCTTCTTTAATGTTGGGGGTAATGCTCAGAAAAGCAGGCCATCCCATGGAAAATAAGCCTTGAAGGGCAAGTCATAACAAAATCAATTAATGACTGACTAACAAGATAATTCAAGAAGTTACTGGATGCTATTTGATTTTATTTGACTAGATTAGTTACTTTTTTTCACTGCTCAAGTAATGAGAAGCACAAATGGAGCTGACTGAATCTATGAGACTATTACACATTTTGTTAATGATATAAATCCACTTGTCCAGGCAAAGGGTAATGATAACATTTTCCCAATGTGATGTTAGTTCTCTCTTTAGCATTTTTCTTCCTGAGCTGTCCAGTGCTGGCAGTCCTTGCAAAGCTACACTCATTTGTGCACAGGAATTACCCTCCCAGGCTGAGGCAACACAATTTGTGCTCATGAAAACCTACACTCTGGGTATTTGTTTAGTCTTAGTGCAATGCTTGCAGCAGAAACAACTTGCACAGGCATTGCACATTACAGATCAGGAAGAGTCTGGCCCACAAAGATTTTATACCACTCTGGAGTGGAGAAGACAAACCTGCCACTGGAGGTGATGAACTCCTGGAACAATTCATGTTCAATTAAAAAGTAGGAAAGTGCTACTACAGCACAATTAAAAAAGCTAACCCATACACATTGAGATGGGAGGCCCCATCTCCTCTCTCAAGTTTTGAAAATGGTTTAAACATAGGTTTAAAATGACCCAAGTTCTTCTTTCTACCTACTGTAATCTGTAGTATTTTACCACTACTGAGCTATGTCAGAAATACTGCTCTTCACAGAAAGTTTCCTTCTAAAAGGATGTATTTTTTCATCTGGCCCACAGACACAAGTGAAAAATCATGGTCTTTCCAAAACTAAGTTTTCTCTTCCCCAGATATTTGTCCTCAACCCTAGAAATTCCTCTTTGTGTAAATTCCTAACATATCTCATGCAGAGAATGACTGTGAAATACACATATCATGAACTAAATAATCATTGGCATAGAAACATTAAAAATATATAAGCCTGCACTTTACTTCTTCAATAAGCACTACAGATTTAAAAAAACCCTTTATCTATACTAAGTTACATATGGATAACCAGATATTAATTCCACCCCACTGCCCTCCCAGCTCTGGATAGCCAAGGAATCGGACATGGATTTGCATGCTAAACACCAATTGACCTGAGAGGGATTTCAGTTGCCAGTGAAAAGCAAACTGCTCTCTTGCTGAAAAAGCCCATAACCAGAGACATTGTGAGCAGTCCATCAAACCAGCCAAAGCGCATCAGGAAAGGAACACGTTTCTGACATTACTTGCTTTCTATTACAGCCTTCAACATGCATTAGAAACAGGTTTTGCTTTGGTTGATAATTTTCCAGATCAATTGGAGAACAGTAGTTTGACTTCCAACTTATGTTATTTGACCATAAACAGGCACGGTTAGAGCACTCACTTCCTCCATTGTGAGTTGTTAGTAACACATTACTATCAGAGACTTGACCATCTTCCAGGTGCATACGTGAGGTACAAATCTTTTCCATTTTCCAGTAACCTATGATAGTGTAAGATGGTATTAGTATACAGCTACTGGTATGTGTTAATACATGCATATTTAATAACAACAGACTAACAAGTGAAGCATTCTCTTTTAGCACTAGCCTACTAAACATTAACTCCCTTTACACAAAACACACTTTTACTGTTCCAGTGTTATGATTAGCATTCATGATATGTTTTAAAAAATGAAATATTTGGGAAGAATTCAAGGTGCTTTAAGAATACTTTATATATAAGGAAGGAAAGTAGGATAGCCAAAACTTACTGTCAACAATAATGTTTATAGATACACAGTCAGTTTTGAGTATGCTGATATTACCTTTTCTCTTCAGGTACTCTGCAATGAGAGCAGCAATATGAATATAGCACATAGCAGCCTGTAACGAGAGACCAACATACGTGGATATGTTAAAGTACACTATATAACTTACAGATTACATGATAAGGAGAACATACTTTCACCACTGTCAAGCCTTGATGCAGAAAAGGGAAGACAAAATTAATCTAACAAAAAAAAGGATTAAATGATCAAATCCTTTTGGAGCGTTAATTTCACCAGGTGTCATGCAAATGCACAGATTTGCTCAAGAAAAACATTAAGATCACTTAATAAGTAAGATATTCCTGCATTATGCTGTGGAGTTTTGCATCACTCATTTAGTTTTTGATGAAAAGGACAACATACTTTAAATGAAGCTCCTCTTTATGCCATAGTGGGGGAGAAGAAAATCCTTTATGTAAGTTATTCACTGCTCCAACCTCCTCTACGCTACAGCTCCTGTGTCCATTATGGCTAAACAGCAGAGATGCCAAAGTGACCACCCACAGCTTCCCTATCAGACAGTTTCAAGTCCGATCAAGCACATCTCAGGTAGTCACAATCAGGCAAACTGAGATGAGCAAATCACATCTCTGGGTGTTTTCCAAACCTGTATTCCCCTAATTTCAAGTATATGAGAGACACTGTATGATTCTCTTAAATCAGTACTGTTGTCTGTCTTTCAAAGCCCTTTTCATCAGAACATCTCAGAATAAAGACAGATGAGCTTCCTATTCATTTATGGACATTACCTCTGATAAATCTCCATTTCTCGCGTGAATCTTGGCCATGCTTTCAAGCCACGTCCTACGTAACTCGGGCGTGCTGGCGTATGAATTTGCTAGGCTGTACTGTAGATCCACAAGCATCTCAGGGTCTTTCTCATGTTCCTTCATCTGAGCTGTGGCCATCAAAACTGTCCTGATGCGTTTGGTCAGATCCTTCACTTCTGCTGGGAAATTAACGTTCTTTGGGAAAGATAAGCAATACATCACTAAATACATCCAAAGAGCCACATGCAGCACCCCCGAACAAGCTAAAGTTCTGCTTATGGGGAAGACCTTCGTGCCTTTCCCTAGATCAGTAGGCTTGGAGGCAGAGCTTCACAGTACACAGACACTGTACACAAATCCTTGATGTCCTTTCACTCGTGTCATAGCACCTACTAGGTATCCCAGTGAGTCAGCTGTTCCACTGCCTGTATGCAATGGCTCCACTGAAGTCAGTAAACTCAAACACTTGTTCCTTGGTTGCCTACTGGGTGAAGAACTGGATTCTTGTACAGTTCCAGCTGACCAGCAGCACCACACACTATAGATAGTCCTGCTTAACTACACTCCCAGCAGGTTTCACCACAGGGATTAAGGTACAAGTCTGGCCTCTGGCCTTCTCACACTGCACTAGATTAAAACAGAGTCTTTGTATAACTTGTATCAGCTGTTCTCAACATATTTAACTCAGCCCTGCAATTTCTCTTTTCCAGATGAGCAATGAAATACACTTCTGTTTTCAGACTTCTTTCCCTCCTTTGCTTTGCTTAAAAGCAAAAATCCAGAAAAGATAAATGAATGAAATACTCCCTCCTCTATGTCACACAGAGATGAGCATGTCACAGAAGCAGTCTGACTGACTGTAGTGCTGTGAAATCAAAGATGGACTTTGAAAACAAATACACTTGTTATCTGTATATTATTTAATAAGACATCAAATTACTTATGTTAATTATCTACCAATTTGCTTATACTAACTTTATGATTAACCTCAGTGGAGATACACTGAAGTCACCTCTAGAGAAGGAACAACATCTCCAAAGTATAACATCCAAATGTTGACAAATGTTTGAATGGGAATAGCAAAAATTATAAACCAGAATATTTTTTTAACAATTTTAATATACACAATTACTATAATAGCAGTGGTAATTCATCTAAGAGCTAAGTGCCCTTTTCAGAGGCTTAGCAAGTGATTACAAACCCCAACTGTTGTGCCTGTTTTTGCTACACATTTACTGGAAAGAGGAAAGGAATTGTTTGTAGACTAAAAATTGTTTATCAGCTGCAATTGTGTTTCATTACTTACGACGGATGACATCTCTGACATCAAGGAAATGAACAAAATAAGAAATAAATAAGAAATAATAGTTTTCAAATAAAAACCTACTTATTTGAAAAAAACCCACCAAATTATTTTCAGTTATTAAGCTTCTGAGTCACACACACTTTCATGAACTTCAGACTGCCTGAGAGAGGCACACTATGAATGCATAAATCACTGGCTAAGAGCTAGCAATTTTATTTACTGAAACACTTGCTCCTGTGAAATTGTTGACCTTTATCAAGAGGCAATGATTGATAAAAAAATGTTTCTTACTTTCATCTGCTTGTCTCCATTAGCAAAATTATTTATAATTGCAAGTGAATGTTGAAAACGAGATCCGCCGATCCCTGCATCCGCTATCAGCTGGCTCACTGCTTTGATGAGCTGTACAGGGGGAGCAAACACAGGATGCAATTAGACAAGAAAATCAGAGCTTCAGAATAGTTTTTAATCCTTATTTTAGTATCACTTGATGTACCAGGCTAGTGCAGTGTGATACCTGTCTTCAGAAGGTAAGATACGCAAAGGCAAGGACTGTGAGTAATCTTTCCAATGTGTGTAACCACTCACATTTTGCAGTGTAAGTGTGTTATTGCTGGACTTTACGTTTCTGTTCCTGTACTGTCAGATTCTGTTTCATTCCTTCATCAGCTATGCTCTCACTGCTGTGAGCAGTGCATGTGAATCAGGAATAGCCATTTATCTGGTGACATGGCCACATTCACAGCTGTTGTCTCTCCCTGGACAGACAGGAGCAGCCCACAAACAGCAGAGAATCCAGTCCAACTTCAGACTTGGCAGGAAAATCAAACTGCCACAGAGAATTGCCTGACTCAGGACTCCAAAAGAACTGCCTTGCTTCAATGCATAAAAATAATAATGATAAAACCCAGCGCACATCAGTTAAATCCTGATGATGTCACACTTCACTTACCTGTAGATGGGATCTGACTATTGATTTCTGCTTGTTAAATTCAAAGTTCTTTCTCATGAAAAAATAAAGAAGAGCAGATGCTTCTGTCTGAGTGGAACGTGATCTATGGTTACAACACTTCAGGATTTCATAGCAGAGGGAACCACAGAGATCTGCTTGTCCTTGGAAGAATGCTGATGGGAACTATTAAAAAGAAATGTGTGAATATGTTTAGCACTACTCTCAGGCCTTGGTGCAGTTATTCTGAGTTTACAATATTTTCTGTTAAGTTTGCAGTAAAAACAGCTCTCCCGTAGTCATTCACACCAGGGTTTAAACTAAACATAATCCCACGTGCAAATTAAGATTAAGCAAGAAGTGCACACAGATTGTTGTACAAACACCATATGCCATCAAAGCTGGCACCCAGCAAGCACAGCAGCAGAGCAGCCTCTCTGCATGGGCTGCAGGATAGCTAGCCGTGGAGGGCAGGGGGTAGTTCTGCACTTTTATGAAAGCTGTTCAGAAGAAGAAAAATACTTTGAGTAGCAAAGTCAGGAACTTCCAGAGGTCAAGGGTTTGAACAGCAGAAGACTGTTCAGAGAGTGAAGGATGGCTCTCCAACCATATCTACTATTGACAGAGTGAATGTAACAGAAGACAGAGTGAGGACACGTGTAGGACATACATATAGGCCACAGAGCTAAAATACTAAAGGGGCTTTGCTCCAGGAACCACAACTGATCCCTGTTCCCACAGAACTACGAAAAGAGAATTCAATCCCAAAAGCTATAGAATAAATGGGAAGGGCAATCCTGGATATATATTCATCCTCCCAGTACAAAGAGTTCTGTTCCTAACTGTCTAGTATGTAATTTAAAGCTGTCTGTGGATGGTTTACTTCATATTTCCCCCAGGTCCTAAAGCTGCATTACTGGGACAAGCATGATTTCCCCCTCCTTTCCCCTGAGATAACAAGCAGAATGAGGCCACATGGTGTAAACTGATCTACGCTCTTGGTTTCATAGGAACAGTTAGGAGATGAGGCCAGCCTTGCTTATTCTCACTTCCCCACAGCAATTGTTTTCTATGTGCTACATTCTGGTTAGTTTTAAGAGGATCTCATCTAAGTCTATGACTTGGAAATTGTGCTGCCTTTGCACTTGGCACCGAGTGTCTAATTGCCCATGTTTATTTACTTATGTGCAATGCAAGCAAAGTAACAGTTTGACACATAAGCATCTTTTTGCCCCAAAACTCTTCTACATTTAAAAGTAGGTATTGGTAAAAATCTTATTAGTTTGATTAACTTTTGGTGAAGTATATGGAATTCTCTCCTGCTAGTTTCTCTGGGGACAGCAGTAATCATTCACCACTGGATACTGCAAACCAAGTAAGAGGTCCATGGTCTTCATGGCACAAAGTTTCAAGTTTTTTTCCATAAGTGGTAAAAGCAGGAAATGATATAGCCAGATACCACAGAGCTGGGCATTACTTATCTATTTACATTAAAACTTCCTATTTCTTGCTAAATTTCTCATTTTCAAAACCAGAATTAATTTCTTAGATATTGTGAACTTCTTACACTAAATAAGATCATCTTTTTCAGAAATAAATATTAATACAGTGAAGTCCAGAACTCCTTCAAAGTAACAAATTGTCCCCAAGTTGTATTTGTTATAACATTAATAGGTGCAACTAACAGAATAAACCACACTTACCTTGCCCACAAAGAGCCGTAGGGCAGCAAAGACATGCTTGAGAGCTGCTGCTGACTGGTTGATTTGCAAAAAGAGCATGTGCGTGTCAAAGACTTTCTTCATCAACACATTCTGGCAATCAGATTGCTGGAGCTGCCTCTGAAAAGTTCACAGACAGGACAGGACATTCTGGTTATTAAAGTGAACAGAAGAAGGATCTGCTGGACTTGACATCAGAGTAGTCCCAGGGAGATGCTTTTTCAATGTAAAATCTCTACAGATCAGTGTTTTCCAGCTTGCTACAGACTCTTTACTTGCAGTTTTTTAAGGACAGCACTTTCCTATGCCAGTACTACTTGTGGTTTGCATACACTGTATTTAAGGGTTAGGGTGGCAGAGAGGGAACACTAACATGTAAAAGCTGTTTGCTGTATTGTGGCTGTGAGACCTCCAGCTGAAGCAATCTGAGCAACTTTTAAAGAGGCAGAGGATCCACTTGCTGACTTGAAGAGATACAGATAATAATCAGTTTGGAAATTTGTTGTCAAAAATTTCTGAAATCCAGTGGGATAAGCATGATTCAGACAAGGTGTGTTAGTAGACAGACAACACCTCCAGGCAGAGAAGGGTTGTACATAGCCCTGGATATGTAGGATGCTCTTCCACATCCTTCTAGTCCGTTTGGGTACTCTGAGTCAATTCCTTCCTAAAAGACCTTTACTGAGGACTGGCATGTCCTATTTCCCTATCCTGCAATCTTGGGCATTTCAAGTTTTCTGTGTGCCTGGTTCCCCAGGCCTGCCTTCCACAACATATCCCACATGGCACCAGTTCATGCAGAAAATAAAACCATCAAAACACACCTGGTGATTCAGAGTGTAAAGACACAGCAGGTCAAGGATTGTGAGGGACACTTCGGTAGCAATGTTTGCCTCTGTGTCTACATACTGTACAATGTCTGTTTCATTGGAGGTGTCTGCAACATATAAAAAGCAAGATGACAACAAATCTTCTAGACGTTGCTAAAGATGATTTAATTATACAATCTGGTCATTAACTTGTCACAGTAGAGATGGGGTTCTAACTGTACATTTAATCAAAGGAGTATCTTGAAGAAAACTGCTCATAGGAGATGAAAAGAGAGAGAATTCGAATCAGCTTTCACCAGCTGCACCAGTGATGTGAGGATATCCTGTTATTTTTTCTGTTCTTCCTCAAAGGAGAGAAAACTAATTGGAAAGTGGGATAGATGACTTTGATTTCATAATTTTAAGAATATTCTGTCATGTTTAGAGCCTGATCTAAACCCCACAAAATTCCAGAGGGAAATAAATAATTTCTGTACTTACTTGCAGTGCTACTGTCTATCATCTGCAAGAGTTTGGGGTTAGAAAGTGCATTTTTGCCACGGATTATTGGTAATGTTTGAGATCTGTGGTGCTTGTGGCCCTCATGACTTGAAGTAGAATGCATCCTGAAATTGAAAGGTAACATTAAAAAGAGAAACAAGGAAGATACTTTTCCATGTCAGTCACTGCAGTACTTCTCAAAGGCTGAGTTAAACTGATGCAAAAAGATGATAAACTGATGACAGTACAAATATGTGTGTGCATATGGATGTGTTCTTTTAATCCTCTTTGATGCTGACAAACACATCATTAATTTATAATGAGAAGCTTAGACCTAAAATACCAGTGATTATCATAATTTTTGAAAGGATTTTGAATTTGTAACTACTACAGAATTCAGCAAGATTTAAGATCCAGCTTTCCCCTAAGAGGATCAAAAATACTATTAAAGGTGCGCTGCACCTGCAGCTTAGTACCATGAAACCTATTAGATTTTGCAATGCTTAGACTAGGAATAGGGAGGAAAAAAATGGGAAAGAAAGTTTAAGTGGCAACATCGACACAACAGTACAGGACTACACTATACGTAGCAACATGGAAGTAAAAAGAGTGTCAAGCAAATCTACTCTTAGTTTGACTTTGTATTACTAGATACTTTGCCCTCTGCAGCCCCATGTCACTGGGGAGAAACCAATCCCCTGAAACCATAAGTGTATCCATAGATATCTACCCCTAGAGCACTAAGAGTCCATGAAAGCATAAGGTTCCAGACCTATGAATTCCTTGAGATTGGGGAAAACTGTGGATTACCTTTCAGATGGGGATCTGAGCTGAGAACAACGGCTCCTGCTTCTGCAATACTTAACAATATTGATAAGAACTCTTCTGAACATAACCCTTTAAACAACAGCTTCTAAGTCAAGTTCCATTTAGAGGGACTCAGGTCTTTTATGGTTTACAGCTCTGGGGGCTCTCAGATGTGCTACATGTTTTGATAATCTCTTTTCAGTCAATGCTGAGGCAGAGTGTGAAGGCTGGAGGATGGCAAACAAGGTTTTGGTTTCACAGAGTTAGAAATACGATGGGACATTACCATTGTGAGAGAAGACCCGATGTGTGGCCAGAGGAGTTTGAACCTTTAAGGGTTCCATTATTCTGGGTGGCCTGAACAAACTTAAAAGCAGCAGCAATTTTCCTGTCAAGAGAAAATAAGTGTTATGGAATGTGACATTGATTTTGCCATGTCCCCTGAAGAATAAAGGCAGGTCTGACAAAACCTGACAGGGAGCATGAACTGGTTCATCTGGTGACCTTTAATTTTCACTCTGTATGACATATAGACAAGTTCATAGTGGCAACATAAAATTAAAAATGAAACATCAACTGAGACAAAGTTGCATTTCACATTTCACAGCTGAAAATAATCTCACATTTTTTTCAGAGTATGGAGAGGCAGAAGATTATTTATTTTTATTGCTGTGAAACACTTATTTATGCCCATTAAAACTATTCTCTCCATTACATGGATGGAAATACAGTGTTCAAAGCTCCCTTGTTTGGCATATGCACAGAAATACCATTGAGAATGGCCCAGTATTTTGGGTTATAAATGCAATAATGGTTATCATATTAACACATGCAATTCATCTTTTATAGCAGGTATGCACTCAGATATCCAGAACACCATGATAACACTGTTTACATAAAAGAAAAAATGAAGCATACATTGGCTTCAATATGACAAACTGATGCTTTCAGGAGAAAATTCATAGGCACACTGTTAACTTCTTTTAAGTCTAATATAATGTTGTAATATTTAAGTACTTTAACAAACAGTCTGGAAGGAAAGAATTACCTTACAATATTGCGTTTTCCTAGATATCTGAAATTTTGCAGACAAACCCTGAAAGATAAAACAACACATTTTATGTATATTATTGGCTTCATACTTAAGGAAAAAAAAAAAAAGCTGAATCTTAGTGCCTCAGTGAAACTCATGGCATATGCAGCTGCTAGCAAGCAAAAAGAATAGAATGCAGCAGTTCCCAGCCTAGGGACACACAAGACGTGGCAGCACTTTGCACACCTGTGTTCCCTTGCTCCACAGCTGAAGATTCCTTCTTGGTGACATGGCAAAATCAAAGGCAAAGACTTGGCTGCAAAGCATTGCTTCTTCACCAGCTGAAGTTAAATAACTCATATATTAGTTACAAGATGGTGAGGAAATTCCAAAACCAGCTACCTACATGGATTCTGCAGCCATGCATAGATTTAATTGAACAAACCACCCTGGGGATGTGAAAAGCAGGTCATCCTACATTATGTGACTTTTCTTATGGTTTGGAAGTTTTGGGGAGCTAAATATTTTTCTCACGGGAAGAACAGAATCTCGACCCCAATGGGAAACTACTAGAAAATCTCTTTCAGGAGGAATACCCAAAGTATTATGACCCCGTTCAAGGAAATGAAAACATATTGGAGGATATGAATCATATTAACACTGTCTCATTATAACTCTGAAAGACTATGGCAAAACAATTTAAGATACAAGAGCTATCTCTGCCTACTCCACTAAGTGGATAAACCCAAAGAGAAATTGTTTGCAGACATCCCTTTAGAATATTCAACATAAAAATCAAACAACCACAAAGTAAACTTACTCTAAAATGCTGAAAAAGTCTGTTATTTCTGAGAATGGTGCTCGCAACCAGTAGGAAATCAGTGCGTCTAAAGGGAGATATTAAAATATATTATGTGTCTGTTACAGGGAATTAAACTTGACCTAAAGCATATAAAATACACTGATAATTATTCTAATTCAATCTTTGTTTGGATTCAGCATTCACAGTATTTTAAAACAACAAAATTAAGGAGTGCACATTTTCTTACCTTCCGAAATGGTTTTCATAATGTGAAGGAAACACATAAGAAGACTTCTAGTTTCAGCTTGATCCAACTTGTCAAAACGAAGAGTTGATCCAATCAAAGACAAAGGTCTCATGATCTGTTGAAGTGACAGCAAAGGGCCTCATTTAGCACAGTGATAGACTTCCACCTCTAGCAAGCGTTTTCAACATTTGCACATGTACCTTTTCACACGTGTCAGTTCTCTCACTGTTTTTTTCATTGGTACTTGGGTTAGATTCAAGACTTGCTAAGGAAGCTCTGGAGTCAGCATGGTTTGCTGCAGAGATAGCTATTGATGAAAAAGCTGTAAATGAAAGTCATAGCAAACATGCTAAACTAAAACACTTATGGATACAAAAACTAATGAAAAAATGGAAAACTTAAAACGTGTCACATGCTGGATTGAGACAAGTGCTTTGAACTTCCAATAGCAAAGCTATTGATAGGTATGTTTAGTACTGAAAACATGCAACAAGTTGAAGTACAGTGATTCAGTTTCCATTTTTCATGGCATTAAAATGGCCTGTTGCATTCCATGAGGCCTTACCTAAAGCCACAAAAATCAGTGGAAAGATGCCTGAATTCGCTCCCCTGAATTTTGAAATGGGGTTTGGAGGAAGTGAACAAAGTAAGATATGTTTCTACACTTCTGTTAAGCCTGGAAAAACTAAGAATACTTTCCTCCAAGAGACATAGTGAATTTTCAGGAGAAACCTTGGAACTAAAGAAGTCAGGCAGAGACTACAAGAATGAACTCAGCCAAAGGATTTCTGAAAGCCTGAATACTGGCATCATTCCAAAGCAGGAGAGAAAGTGAAGCAGTATAAGAAGAGTAGCTTCACCAGAGAAATAAAAATCAATCCAGAAACACCCAAAGGGAGGAGAAACATTGCATATCATGTTTCCCTGAATATTGTATAACATGGGTTAATGGTATCCTTCATGAGTACTACGCAGAAAGCACGATGGATTGAGAAACACAAAAATCTGACAGCCTGTGTTCAGTCTGGCATTTGTACCTGCTATAGAGTTCAAAACATCTTTGGAAAAGGATGTGTCCACAGAGTTTGCATGTTTCATTGCTGTCTGGCTCTGAAATCCTCCAGCTGTGCTCAAGTCATCCCTAGATCCCTGTATTTGAAAGAAGCAGAAGAGAGTCCAGTAGGTGATATCACTCATAGCTTTGATAATGACAGCACATTAACCTACTTTCAGTTGTTTAGACATGACAGCCTCAAAGGATCGAGGCGTGCCATAATAAGCCAAGTAGTTACCAGCAATGTGAAACCCTCTCCTAGGGGAAGTTGTAAAGGACCAGTCAAGTCTAACTGTGTTTGCTTCTGAAACACTAACACAGCATTGGGAAAGGAACATTAATTGCCATTAGCAATGCTCAGACAAAATGGGCTCATTTGCTGGAAGGACTGAAAGACACAAAACCCCTGGAGAAATTGACTTCTAGTTTTTAAAGCAGGGCTATGTTTATAACACATCTACACTTTTAAGAAACAAACAAACATACTCCTCTAGATGCCCAGTTTATATAAATATTTTTCTGTGGCAGTAAAGCTGTTTCTGTACTCCTTCCCTCCTTCCATTATTTACATGTATTCCCTCTGCCTCCTGCTCATGGTCCCTTCTTTGGGTCCTGGCTTTGGGTCCATAATGTAACCCTGCAAAGAATCCATGGGCAATGGGAGCTTTTCTTTACACCATTGTCTTCCAGGCCCCTGCCAAGGGACCTGCCCAAGGACACAACCTCAGACCCCATGGTGGCAGCAGGGCAGATGTACTGGACAAACTGGCTGGGGCTCCAAACCTCTAACCTTGAGTTTCCAGCCCTGCCTGTACCCTGCCACTACAGACTCCCAGGGCACTGCAGCTGCTCTGCAAATTGACACTTGTCAAATTAAACTTTACAGATGCAAATATATCAGCATTTTCAGAACTGCGTTCTGTTGGCTAATTTGTGACCAGCTTAAATTTGGACCTCTTCCCACCAGACTGACCAAGTTAGTCTGGCTCAGTTTTATCATTTCAGTCCTCCAAAAAACCACATGAATTACCTGATTGGAAGTATTGATATTGAAGAGAAACATATCTTTCATGTAAATCCTTGGCATATTGTCCAAAAGCATTCCATAGAGGGGCATGTACAGGTTTGCTATTTGTGCCTGTTTTGCCTAAAAACAAAATATACAACATAATCCTCAAGAAATTAATAAATATATACCAGTGGTTAAGTATGTTTAGCTACTGTGTGAACAAGCAAATGGAAAAGAATAAAGAGTTTCTTTACCGGCTCTGCATATCGATCATCAAATGAATGCTTTGCCATTAAGTTTTTAAGCACAGCCAAAGCTAAATGCCTAATATCTTGGTCTTCTTGCAAGGCAAACCCAACCTCCCGCAGCAGGACTCCAATTAGAAAATGTTTACGGCAAAATTCATTAGTCAATGTGTACTCTGGAATGTCTTGGAACAGAAGAGACAAGAATGCTTCAGTTAGTGTATAGGTTGCATACAACCTCCCCCTCCCACTCACTTCCCAAACTTTCAATCAACTGTTAAACCTTGATTTCCTGATTTGACTGCATCATTCTGCTCCCCTACTTCACAGAATGAATTCATCTAATATTATCATTTCTGAAAATCATGCAGTTTCTACTATTTACATATGGATTCCCACATGAGAAGATCAAATGTTTTACTCATAAGGCTATTGATTGCTTTGAGGCACAGAGTCCAAATTGTTGGTTCCGTATCCTAAGCTAGAAGAACTCTAAAACCCAGAAATCCAGAGCAATTCCTTATTTGAAAACGGTAAATAATTTTTGTCCAAATTTGCCACAATGCAGAGGCAGTGGTCAAAGTAAAACTTAAAGCTCTTGATCTATAATTTTGCTCACTTATGTAGTCATTTTGTTCATACCTGATGTTCTATATTCCTGTGCTGATTCTGAAGGCGTCACAGTGTCTTCATTTTTCATAAACATAAAAAATAGGCAAAAATAATGCACTTTTTATTATTTGCATTAATTGTAAAAAAAAAAAGCCTTTTTTTTTTTTTTAATTTGACTCAAATTTGAATTAAGCAGCTTCTACTGTTAAAAGAAGCTGAGTGTCAGAACTGAACTAAATTTTTGATGCTGAAAAGTGAAGTAAAAAGGAAACAAGAGCCCATTATTTGAGCTTCTTCCCCTGTCTGCTGTACCTTTTGAAACCCTTCCCTCGTTCCCCACCTCCCAAGGCTCCCACAGTAGCCTTACTGATCTAGTAAGGCCAGTCATCACAAAGGGTCCAGTTAATTTACCACAAAACTGGCAGCAAGAGTCACCTCCAACCCCCTCATTGGGCTGTCAGACGTTGCATTTATTTACAGGCATACTGAAATTAAGTTATTTTTATCACACTGCTTAAGTGCCACACCTGAAAAGCTGATTGGGGATTCAGAGCCTGATAAGAGCACTTGAGAGAGTTAATTATTATCTGTTTTTTGAACCTCCCAGTAACTCACCGTTGTACAGAAACCCTCATGGGGGGTGCCTTACCAGGAATGTTTGAAGACCGTATGGGCAGGCACAGAGGGATAAAGTGCTCATGATGACAGACTTCTTGGAGAAAGTCAAATTTGAACTGATGTAAAGTCTGAAAATCACAACAGGCAATGGCTCAGTTGAGATTAAAACAGGGAAAATGACAAGACCGAGCTCCACTACTACTTATCTCTACCTCAGACTTCACACACACCCAGCAACAAAACCCTATGGCTTGTTATGCCGAGCTGCACAAACAATAAATGTGTGGCCTACATCTCTGTTATCAAAACAATTTGTCACAGACAAACAAGCTTTTTGGATTCTTGAGGTATGATTTTTCATTGAAGACATACGGATAAACCTCAGCTTGATCCAAACAAAATATTTAAGGTATATTTAAAGCTGTACTGGGTCTTTTGATGACATAAAACTATAGCATATAAACATAGTGAGGTATCTTCTCCAGTTCACAGAAATGTTCAACTCTCATATTATGAGTTCTCTTTATTTTGCCAGTCAGATACAAAGTTTCAGCCCCAAAGGTCACATCTAGAACTTACTGAGAAGTAGTAAAAACTTCCTCTATCGCAGCCAGTGGGATTTGGGTAATATACAGTTTTGGTATTATTTCCTTAATATCTCCCTCCAAGAAGCCAGCCAGGATCTTTTGTGGAACCTTGCAATTACCTCAAGAATTTATCCTTCCTGCTATAATGATGTCACACTGGGATACAAAGATAATACACAATTTCCAGTAACAAATTTTTATTTCCATCTTCTCAACTCACTGTTTTCAGTGGCAGACAGCAGTCTCTCAAGGCTACCCTGAGTACCCTAGCATTAGAAAAGGCTTGTAAAAGTCTTTTAATTTGCATTAAAATTAAACTGCAGCATTTCTGCCACCATCAGGCTAGGATACCTGGAATGTGCATTTTTCATAGTCTACCAAGTAGTGGATAGTAGGGAATTTTTTCCTGAAGTTGCACCTCATCAGGAATACAGCTGGACATGTTAATGGCAAACAAAAAAAGTGAAGCATCTGAAATGTGTTTCCCAAGAGGAACTGTGACATTTTGAGGGAATACAGCAATGAACAGGTTTCCAATGAGGTATTTCAACTTTTGAATAAATATTTCTCAAAACAATGTTTAAATATCAAAATACAGAATACTGAGGGATATTTCTGTGGAACAGAAATTATGTTGCTTCATCCACAATTAAAACTAATCCAAACTGCACTGCTATAGACAGACGGACAAAACATTCATTCAACAATATAGATTGCTACATTTTCTGAAAAGAGAGGTCAGATTGCAGCACCATCTTTTTGATACACAAACAATCCAGTTAAAGAAGCAATAGACACACAGAAAGAAATCTTGCAGTGCATTTAGAAGAGCAGCTTTTGCCTGGGCATTGGACTGAAATGAGAATGATGCCAGGCCTCTCTCTCCTTGAGGTAAGAAATTCCTGATTTCCTTTTGTGACTATTGTTTTCAAGTGCCACAAAATTTCAGCGGTACATCTGTCACAACTCCACAGTGATTCCACTTCCACACACCCTGGCAGATGGATCTGGAGGGATTCTGGCAATGCTCACGCACTTACTGCCAAGGAGGTGCTAAGTACTGCTCTGCACACTGATTAATCTCAGGCTTTTCCACTGGCCATTAATGGGCTTTTTTAATTAAACATCTGTTTCTGTGGTTGACTGTATTTAGGGAAGTTTAAAATGTCAAAACAGCTTTCAGATCACACCGTATTTGCAGAATTATAGACTTTAGGCTATGACATCAATAACTGAGACACTCCATTCTACAGCTGTTTCAGAAATTAGGAGAAAAACCTGAGTGCAGAAGGAAGTTGGGTTTAGTAAAAAGCAAAGCAGACCTGAAGTTATCTCTCTCTTTAGCTACAAATGCCCAGATCACCACTAAAGAATTATAAAAAAGTTAATGGACAAAAGTTTTGTAAGTGTTTTCGGGGAAAGATGAGTCATTCAACATACGTATCTTGAATACATTGTGTTATCTATATATATGCTCTGGTTTGATAGCTCATAAACCCTGGCATGGAAGAGAAAAAGCCTGTGACTCATCCTGATGGATGAAGAGCAAAGGAGTCAAGTTGAATAATTTGGGGACCTCTTGCTGTTTGAGATTTATTGTTCAGACTATATCAATGACTCCTGAAGGTGTTATAGAAGAAATTCAGGCCACAGGGAATTTTCCTCATACTGAGCACAACCTAATTTGGAGCAGATTGGTTTTCTTGCATCACCAATGAGGTAAGAGTGGGGCATTCACTGTTACAGTCTCATTTGAGTTTACACAATGGTAACTTCTTTCATATGCTTTTACTATCTCCTCCTCAAAGAAAATGACTGTCAATTGCTGCTGATATTTATAGACAAAACCACAAGTGTACTCTCAAAGAATCAAAGCTTGAATTCAGCCTTTTGAATGCTTCGACCTGAACAGAGTGTGCTCTTACAGGTCTCAGCGAGCAGTTGTTTAAACATGGCTATTTACTCTCAGAAAAGGGGACAAGAGGGTCAAACCCAGGAGGTTTTAATACATATTTACAGTAAATGTTTTTTTGCTGACTTGAGGTCTGAGCATGGTGAGGTCATGGAATCATAAATAGTTTCAAAATAAAAACATTCTGCTTGTCAGTCACTTTAGAAAAAACAGAACCAAACAAAACAATAAAATCAAAACTATACCTTGCTATCTCCTGCTCCAAACATACTTATATAATTGTTGACCATCCTGAACACAAATCCACGATCCATAAATGTGAAACAGCGCTAAGAAAGGGGGGAAGAAAAGAATTATTATTTTATAGACAAAAAAGCAATACATGGCCTCCCTTTCCTGGCTGTTCACCTTGGGTCACCTTCACACTTGAATCGTGTGTGCAAATGAGGTCAGCCTTGAGCAGGGCAAGGGAAATCAGGAAATTGGTGAATCTGTCTTGATTTTTACATTTATCTTCAGTAATAATAAATTGATCAAACTTTTAATTTTTACTGTGTCTACAGCCTAAAATAGCCATCACAGTGTACAGTGCACTAGAGAAAGCTTATCTAGTGGAAGTCATTCATGTGTGGCACCACCCCATCATTAGAGGAGGCAGTTGATGGGGGCTGACCTGAGCATCTCCCTCAGTGACAGGGCAGTGACTTGGGAGGAATCAGTCCAGCCACAACACTCATTGTCTGAGCTATGCTCTCTCTCCAGGACCAAGTACATCACTACATCACTTTATGATGAGAACAAGCTCTTCCTGACTGATGTGGCTAAATATTGACAGAAGGTGTAAAGGTTTTTGAGGGTCCTGGCTCTACAGTTACTGACATTGTTTCCTTGCATCAGCCTACCAAACAGAGAATGCAATCTTGAATTCCTTCCTTCTCTGCAGTACTAGAAAAGCCCTGAACCTTCTCCCATGCACAGACAAACATGGTTCCTGGATTAGGAACAATTAATCCACTCACAGAGCTATAGCATTTAAAATAAAATACCAGCTCAACTCTCACTACAATTTCATTCCTTACCAAGCTTTTTACCCATTTGAATGTAAGGTAAGAACCTTCAAAAGCTGGAAACTTCACCTCTTTCAGAACATAGATAGAAATGAATTGCAATTGCTTTAAAGCAGACATAAAGCTTCTGCCTTCTAAAGGACCCAAGGCCATAGAAAAGGAAACAATTGGGCAACACTAGGCTTGGAAATTGAGCCATCATTCACTCAGAATTGGTTTTAAGCCCTTTGACTGGATTAGAATAGCCTCTAGTTTGTAAAAGTGCATATGTTATAATGACAGAACATCCCACCTTGAGAAATTTGGCAGTACTGTAGTTTGCATTCCTGGTTTCTTCAAGAGCATCTTTGTACTTCCAAACAACATGGTCTGCTAAGATCATCACAAGTGTATCCAACTCAGTTTGAAATGATTCTGGAAACCTCCGAGTTCGAGAAACCTAAGCAGGGAATAGATCATCAACTTGAGAGTATGTGATGTTGCACATTAAACCTGAAAATACATTCAGGCCAAGAATAAAGACAAGCTGCAGGCCATTCAACACAGATGAAAAATATTCCTAGAATTCCATGATCTCTTCTGAGCATAAACCCCACACAGAAGAATCCGGTTCCTAGGAAAGTAGGAAATCTGTCCTCTGTTCTTGTACAATCAAGAACAGGTTGGAGTCTTGCAGGTAATAGAATGTTTCTTTAGGTAAACCAAATATTTTACAAAGTACAACAGCATTTACTTTATTGACAAATCAAGAAGAAAAGTTCAGGTATTTCCCAGGATTCTGCATTTTATATTTTCCCTAAGAGATAGATTGCCTACTTGATGAGATTATGTTTATACTTACCTTTGTTTTGTTTGTATCAACCAAGTGCTGTGCCATTGACTTTAAGATAACTGCAAAGAAGAACCAGGAATGCTGTTCAAAAGAAGGAAAAGAGTGAATGAAAAATGATTACCTGATAAATACTTTGTGATGCATTACCATTCCTTACAGATGGATTGCACATCCCAGTAATGCATAATGTTAAACACTATGTGACAAACTTAAAAATCTAAGTGCCATGTACTTGAGTAACTTGGATTATGTCCGTAGGAGAGCTGAAGCCATCAGCATTTTGTCACTGTGGCTCTGTGCAATAAGGAGCCCCCAAGCACCACTCCTACAGTCTGTCTGCTCCTAATGAGCACTGTCTTCATGGTTTGTATGCAGGTAACTGGCAGGAATGTGTGATGCAGAGAACCTCACAGAATAAACTGCTTTGTTAGTTCCAGCAGATGGTAATTTGGCACAGAATAAGATGGTACTTCTTTAAAACATGAACAGAGTGGTTCTTCAAATACCATTTGTAATAGTGAATAGGTAGGACAGATTAATATCTGTATTCTCAGATAAATGAGACAAATACACTCAAAATCTTGCAAATTGAAAAAAAAACCCAGTCACCCCCAAAAAACCCCAACCACCCCAAAACAAACCTAACCATAAGTACTGCTGGATGGCCCAGGTTTCCTGTACTTCAAGCATTTCTGCTTTTTCAGCCCAGTTTTTGCTATTCCAGTGGCTCAGCACAGGAAATCAGAACTGGTTCTTTTTAAAGAGGTGAGCAAATTTCTGCCACTGGGAACTCCTGAGCTGGACTGGTCAGCTCTCATTCCATAACTGAGAGGCTCAGTGATGAGCCTTAAACATGTATGAATTTCTTAGACCTGGTTTCATATGAGAAACCTCAGGAAACTTCAATCATTCTATTTTGGTAACTGTTAATCAAAGGTGATTAGGAGAGGAAATCAGATATAAACGTTCTACATACAGATGAATATTTTCCCTGCATCTTCCAAATTAAAAATAAAAACAAAGCATCCTGAAAGTAATTGCCCACATCATATTGTGTAAGAATTAGGTTTCCGACTCAGACTGAGCTTTAACAGACAGGAGGAACTTTTATTATGCAAACCACAGCATCCTGAGAAATGTGTTATGCTGAGAACCTGCAGCAGGTCTGCCAAGTCTCACTGTCCAATCACTTCAGAATGTGATTTGCACAAAGCTCATACAGGAGAAAGAGATGGGACAAGTGAGTTTCAGGCAGAAGACCAGTAGTAAAACTACAAATGTGCTAATTCAAACTATCATTCACCTTTAAAACCTGTTTCACTGTTACTTGTTCATTTGACTTCAGCAGATCAGTCACATTCTTGGACAGCTCCTCATGGACAGTTCTTCCGTCAAATGATTTGGTCCTGAACACATACTGAAGAAAAAAGGAAAACTAAAGATTATCAAATCAAAATGTACATTAAAATAAATATAAAAAAACCTCAGTAGACGACAATAAATTATTTATATACCACTAACAGCTGACAATCTTTGCTGCCAAAATATCATCTGAACAGTCCATCCACATAAAGTTTAATTTACCTGACAGTAACGGCACAACATTGCTCCCTATGAAATCCCAGTTTTAAACCCAACTTCCTGTTGATTTTAGCTTAATGTGAATCAAGAGGAAATTTTGCTTAAAATCAGTGCTATAATTTACTATTTTAATAGAGCATAGGTTCCTGACACCTAAGCTGCCTTTCAAGCCTATTCACCGGGAAAGAAAAGAATAAGTAAGCAGAGGAAGTATGGAGGGTTTTTCACCCACCTAGTCAGGGCCACCTTTCCCTTGCTCCTTTCTCCCCGTGGGCAGAGCTGGTAACAACTCTTCATCCTGAAAGGCGCAGAGTACCCTCTGGAGCTGATAGAAGGGGAAAACTATACCCCTTTCAGAAACCAAGCCTTCAAGAAAGGAATTTATCTACCAAGCTGCTCAGAACTCAAAAATTTACTATGAGTTTTATTCAACATTTTAAGCTAATAATTCAGAACCACTGTGCCTTCCCCCAAGCAAGAGCATCAGTGCATCCACTGAGATCAAATACCTTTCCAATACCACCAGGGTGGCAAAAGAAAGGAATAGCCCTTGAAAATATCTTATTAATATTCAGCCTTGTTTCCACAGCAGATGCCATAAGCTTCTCCCTATGCAGTTTGGCACTTCTGGGTCCAGTTATTTAAGTCAGTGTAATTTTGCATTATTACTGCATTGTGAGTCATAATTCTTAACTTATTCCCAAAACAGCATTTGTAAAGTAGGTATTTGTTTTCTTACAGATGGGAAAAAAAGAGATTAAGAGTTACTGGGTTTTTACTGCTGCTGGAAATGGGAAAACAAGCCAAATGGACTTACAGTGTGGCTTAAAAATCACGTGCAGTTTCAAAGATATTTAGCTGGTCACTGTCTACTGCAATTTTAAAAAGTTATTTTCACTATTCTACCTGTGAACATGCTAAAGTTTCCAGTTTATCAGGAATGTATTTGCTTTCACTTTATTTCTAAAGTTAATTTAAACACTTCTTTCCAAACTTAGGCCACATATATTACTCATCATCCACAAATTAAACGTACTTTATGCAAACTACTTGTTGCACAGTGAAGCAGGATATCATTACAGCAAGAAGCCCACAATTAATACTGTTTGTCTCCCATGGCTTCTTTCCATTGACTGTGGGGGATCCCTCACTGCTCTCAGGACCTCCATTGGTTCTGTCACCACTGACCAGAGAAGGTCAGAGACAAAGTGATGGCAATATCTACTTCAATTCTTCTAACAACCTGCAATTCTCCTCTAGGGTGCTATTTGAAATACACAAGTAAGTTAATAAACCAAACAATCAGAGACATTACAACTTTCTCATTAGTGATTCATCCAGTATGACTAGAACAAAATTCACCAGCTCTCTCGCCTGCAATTAAAAGGGAGAGAAAAAAATAAAGGCAAATGAAGGGAAAAAATAAGTGTAACACCCTTAAAAGGGGTTCATTTGTCTATGGATTTTTTCTGCCCTTGCCAGTAACAGCAGTTCATGTATACTTCTACTTAAAAACAGGTTGCTTCATAAAATTCTCAGCTTATAAAGCTGTTGCGCAAATGTAGTGATAAGATAGGTGCTGGCCAACAGCATTATTCATACTCATTTAATGGATATTCAACTGATACAGATAACAAGGAGATAATCTTTAAAGAGGCCACTCCTTCGGTTTTTTAAGTAATACTACAGCTTGTCCAGAACCAAACTCCATACCCAGAACATATCCATATATATTCTAAATATACCTTATTCTTCAGAACAAAAATGGATGACAAAAGCTGAGTAAAAAGGGAAAAGTTAAGACTCTGAACTCCACAGAAGAGAAAAGAATTTATGTACAACAGCACATGCCAAAACATGGACTCCTAAAACTAAAATCATGACTTCATAATCAAAAGGTAAAAAGCTACAGCTCCCTAAGAGACAGGCAGACACCCTGAAACCCTCAAAAACACCCAGGAGTACCTTGTTCCTAAAAATTACTACATGTGGATCCTTTTCAACTATAATGAGGGTGGTCCTGTACTTATATAACATAGATGGCCAGACATTTTATAGTGATAAATCTCATCACAGTCAAGAGGAGTGCTACAAACTACAAGCAAACACCATTAAATATCTGTCTGGCTGAAGTTTCATGTAGTTATCTACTTCTTCCTTCCTCTCAAACCCTGCATGGTGGGAAATTCTCAGTTTAGCACTGTTTCATGAATACTGACAGTAAGGCTACACTCCTAGAAGTTCAGTGGCAGTGCTTCTGCATCAACTTTTTCTTCTAAAATATAAGTTCTAGTTATCAGTTCAGTGCCCTGCAGCTTTCTGCTCCTCTGCTTGCTCAACTTGGTGTCCTATGGAAAAAAAGCTACACCAAAGGAGACCTGAGTAGCTCTTCATCCTCCTCAAAGCAGTAGTTTGTTTCCTCACCAGAGTCATTCAGTCACTAGTGGCAGAAAGTTTTCTGCACAACTAAGAGTAAATAGGGGGGAAAAAATAGCACAAAACCACAAACTCCCACCTCCCCTCAAATAGTTAACATGATAACAACAACCATACCGTCACATAAGAATTGATGCAGTTGTCTAATTGTTCTTCATGGCACTTAGCAACAATATTGGTAAGGACTCTGCAAGATAAAAAGTGAAAAAAATTGAGCTGTTTTGTGTCATGAGGCAGAGAAGTCTACCTGGTGCATCACATTTTCCTGTTACTGGAAGCTCATGTAAAACCATCCATAAGGGATGTGATCCAAATAATGAACAGCATGTACAGAAACTGTACACTGGGAAAAAACCCAGTCATTCCTTGGGGCCTCTACTTCCATGGATGGTGCTGTTATATATGCACTGGCCTAACAAAATGCACCTAGTTTTAAGGATAATGTACTGTCATCACAACAAAAGAAAATGTTAACTAACTAAAGCTTATACAGACCTTGGATACTCAGGAATAACAAAAACTAAAGTATGTGAATGAAACAGAGAGGCAAGGGCACATTTCTCTAGGAATGCTACTTTTAAGTTCTCTCAGATCTCTGTAATTCTGAGCACAGCACCCTCTGGTTACTGCAGAGCAGGGAGAGGCTGGACACTGGGTGTGCCCACAGATGCTTTGATCAGCCTGGGGATCAGCAACAGGGAAGAAAAGTGCCTGGGTCATGCCAGCACTCAATCTCCAAACCTGAGCTTCTACTAACAGCAGAGAGGGCATTACTTGAGACCCAGCATTTCAGCAAAGTTTCCTCTTCAATTTGTACCTGGGCCACCTTTGTTTGAGATTATCCTGCTTCAGAAAACACAAGTCTGAGCAAGAAGTTTTCAACTTGATCGTGGTTTCCCTTTGATTATTGGGATCTCATTTTTTTTCAGGATATTTAATATAGAAAAGACTTGGCAATTTTATAATCTTATTTTTACGTTAAAAGGAAGAGACAGCTCATGACTCTCAAATGTCCAGTGTTAGTGAACCATATGCACAGGAACAGTATGACTAAAATAGATTATTAATATGCCTGACTGTGGTCCACATACAAATGTGGACCTTTTGACTAGCTTGGTGATTTGAATGATTCCTGGCAATTATTATTGGAATCTAAAGCTTTGTAAGTCAGTATTTTTAATATATCTCATTTCTTGCTGTTAGTAGGAGAAGTAAAACGTGTAGCAAAACACAAAAACTATGACAGAATTAGTTGCATCCATTCCGATCTTTCAGCTTTTATTCTGCTTTGAAACTGAAATGAGTTCTGGCAAAGACGTGACAGAGAAATGATGACATGACTGGGCCCCCAGACAAGTAAATAACCATGAGAGAGTATAAAAGGAATAATGTTTTCTCCCCACCACATAAGCCAATCTATGCTCTCATTCTGTTGTTGCTTTTAATAAATTCAACACAAGCTGCTTCAAGCTATTCAGAACAAAACACAGTGTGTATATATAGGACACGTCAATGAATGACACACGTACTAGACTTGCATATTCCCATTGACATCAGTCCTGCAAGCACAAAATCTACCACACATGCAAGAAAAAAAACACATAATGCTTTTTTTTTTTTTTATGGCCAGGTAGGTGTATAGTGAAAATTTGAAGCATGAAAAAACGAACATTCTTCCATTTTTCCATCTAATCTTTAAAACTATAGTTTAAAGAGCTGCTTCTTCTACAGCATTTTTCCAGTCATTTAACTGATGCTGAAATTGCTTTTGTGGCCACAAAGGGGTCCCAACAAAGGTCTGACAGCCTCTCTCCTTTTGAAAACAGTATTCAGTGATGAAATAACACATATTTACCAGGAAAGGTTCTTGTAATCCTAGTACCTAGCCGTGGTTAAACTGAATTTTGCCCTGAAAAATGCCATAATCCTTTAATAAAGCATATTGAAACTCTAGCTTTCCAAGGCTAAAATTCTGCTTCCTTGTTGCTTTAAGTTTTCCTAATTAATCTTTCTTCAGGATCTAATTCTGAAGCACAGCCTGTGGAAGGCAAAAAAGTATACTGACAGCAGATTAGACTAACAGGGTCGCAGAGGACAGCTGTAATTTTTTCCTACTAGTAGTATTGTAGTCTCCATGTTTGGCTACTGGCAGTAGTACAACAAAAACACCACTATGGCCAAAAGTAAATGCAATGCAACTTTCTGCTCTCCTGCAGAGACCAATAATAACCTCTCCAGTATTTTTTTTCCTCACTGCCCTGATTAACAGCATCAATAAAGACAATTTCATTATGTGAGGGGTGAGAGACTCAGCAAATCGTTCCAGTTGTTTGCTTGCTCACTTGAAAATGCTTCTATTGCTTTTTGGTTGTCGCTGATACATTCTAATTAAAAAATGCCCCAGAACACTGTGACCTGGTTGTTTTGACTCTGCACTGGATGCAGCAATATGCTAAGCTCTTTCTATGCTGAATGCCACATCCTCAGAATCAAACAAACTAAAGCTGAAAACCAGCTTTATTAGGAAGCACTTATCTCCTTAGAAATGAGACCTTTGCTTACAAATGCCTTAGGGTAGAGAGACATGTCCACCATGGTCAGTGATTTCCTGGCTGGTATCACAGTCAGCCACATAATACTACATTTTTCCATGCATTATTTGCAGAGCCCTGTGTTAAGGGGCACGCAGGCATTCTCACCTGTTGAAGGCTAAATGCCATAGAGGAGATATAACTGGACTAACAGCTACTTTGGCATTCTTGAGCAAATTCTGTACATCACACAGCAAATATTCAGTTACCTGGTCACAGCTGTTGTAACTTCATCGTTGCTGTTTTGCACCAAAACCCAGAAGAGTTGATTCAGGACTACAGGAAGAAAATTCATAATTACATGGATCTTCTCAATCCTCAGCAAATTCTGTAAGGGATATAAGAAAGAAAATGAGAGACTCCAACACAAGCCATGAAGCTTTCCTGTTTCAGCAGGTAAAATGCAGTGCAGCCACCAGTGTAATAGCAGTAGAAAAACATGTGAACTACATAGAGAATTGGTTCCCCATGGAGTTTGTTTTAAATATGACCATCAACACAACTAAGTATTGCCCAAATTTCAGAATGCCAGTATTTTGTTCTACCCTGACTTGAGGGCAAGAAAGAAAAGAGAGAAACCCAAACCAATTCTTATATTTCACTAAAGATACGTAAGCAATAAAAGAAGTCAATTACTGTCTCCAAGACATAAATTTCTTATTTTTTATGAAAACTCATTATTTTTATGCAGAGATCTGATAACTGAAATTGTTGTGGCTAAAATACTTTTGTTAAAAGCACAGTGGTAAAAAGTAGCATTAACATGCTAAGCTAACTGGACTGACATTATGTTATCTTCTCTATTCAAGAAAGATATTGAGCTTGTAATTAAAAACCCCAAAACTCTCCTTTGAATTTCTCCTAGGTTTTTATTTCAGTCATTTTCCAAATCATTCCAGAATTTCTAACAAAGGTATTAGTGATTTATAAATAAATGCAAAATAACTCTTGGGAAGATTACTTAGTCTCTGGTTATTTTGCACAGTTGATCCTTTGTTGCATACAACACTGTCTCTGTTTTCTAATAAAATTACTGAAATTGGGTAAACTACAAAGAGCAATTAAGGAACAGTGAAATTCTGGTAGTTTAGGTAACCAACTTACTCTCTAGAAAGTTGTAAATCTTTTATGGATTCCTAAACTTAGTCCAATATGCTCAATGGCTTCCCAGTAATTAATGAAGGACTTCATTCTGTAGAGCTATAACCTCAAATAACAGCGATGCTTTGATTTGTGAACACGTCCCTTGATAATTTATTTAAATCTAGGCAGTATTTGAAAAAAACAAAGCCACTCCTTTCAGGTTTATGTGCATCTATCAGAAAAGAAGTGGCCAACCTTATGGATTTTCCCAGAGAATGACCATGATTTATTCTTTACTTATTAAAGCAAAAATCTTTTCCCAAGCAGCTTATATCTGATTAAGGTACAGCCAAACAGGAAAACACCAGCAATGAAGGAAAGGAGGAAGCACCTACACGATGGTAAAATCTAAACCCCAAAACACCTATTAAATTTTATAGACTGCTAAAAGGAAATATGGAAAATGTATATGTATGATGTTTCAGAGTCAGTTTTCTTGCTTAACTGCCTGTTAATGTTCTGTAAGCATTTTGCAGAGCCAGAACTCTGGGTTTCAGACTTATGAACAAGTAAAGAATCACAGCCTTACTTTTACCTGCTGCTTTTCTAATTTGCTTGTCATACTCCTCCCTTCTCACAGCTATTGACCTCTACTGAATACAGGCACATTTAACTCAGCTCTTGCTTATTCATTTTATCTTTGCAGAAGGGGCATGTTCTTTCTGATTTCAGAACTTGACAGGCAGCAAGGACCTTTGATATATACACACAAAATA
This sequence comes from Campylorhamphus procurvoides, assembly GCA_013396655.1. Lineage (NCBI taxonomy): Eukaryota > Metazoa > Chordata > Aves > Passeriformes > Dendrocolaptidae > Campylorhamphus > Campylorhamphus procurvoides. The sequence continues at coordinate 298,312 of WBMV01007221.1, forward strand.
CCCTGAGCAGCCCTTTGGATAGCATCCAGGTTTTTAGAGGAGGTAAAGAAAGAGTTTATTTAAGGCAAGAGTGGATTAGCAGGAATATTGCTGCTCTACAAGCTACAACTCCTTTTCCCATTCATTCCTAGGGCCACATTACATTATCCTTTAACAGGATCTGAGGTTTGGCATAGGCTGGATTATCAAAGCTGATGGGGCAGATGTAGCCATGCTCTAGATAAGAATGGATAGGAGGTAGCTCCACGATCAGAAATGCATCTGCCACATCAAATACATCAAACCAGAGCTGTCACAGATCCACTGCCTCCTGGTGAGCCTGTGCCATATTTAGAACTGTGCACTGATGGATGAGTTGAGAGAAAGCCCCAGATACACTTGTATAGTGCAGTTGATGCTACAGGTTAGTTTACCTTACAAGAATTGATGAAGTTTGAGGTAGGAGGCTGAGATAGATCCTTTTCCCTTTCCTGGCACTGATGGAAAAAGTTATTCAGGTATGGATCCTAAAACGACAAACATTCACATTAATGTATATTATTGCAAAGATTAGAATTCAGCATCAGAAATTGATTACAGCAATCATCTGTGATACCCATGAACAATACATGTGGCCCCCATCACCTCAGAATGAGACAGAAAGAAAATCAATTTAGTCTGACCCATTGGCCAGGAAAGCTTGCTATATACCCAGGTGTGTTTCTAGATGCTTTGGCCACTCTTTTTTTTCAGTGAGTGCTTATGAGTGATTAATTTTTGCCTCACAATCTAATGGATTTCAAAGACCACACTTTTTTTCTTCTGGTGCACATAATTTATTTTCTGGCTATTTAAACTGATATTTCACAATTTTCCTGTTGGTACAATCTTAAACAACTTTTATATTTCCCTAAAGTGTGCATTGCATCATTGGCATCTTACCCTTGTCCAGTGAAATTATCTTTCAATGTTATAGAAACAAATTCATACAAGATTTTGACACAGCTTTCAGACATTCCTTGCCATTTTTGGTTTGTAAGCAGGTAACAGAGCTAAGAGGAAGGTTGGCTTACCTGAGTATTTACTGTCGATACAACAAAAGTGGACACCTTGAAAAGTGGTTTCCCACCATCTACCCATTTTACATCACAGCCGATCTGCTATTAAAACAAAAACAAAAATAACATTCTCCCATCTACTTCCTACTTATTCAAGTCTGCACCAGCTTTTCAGTGCACAGCTTTGCACATGAGTGTGCATGAACTGTAGTGGCTACTGTGCTTTCATAAACAGAATTACTGCAATACAAACCCACTTTTCAGCACAAGCCCAATGCTACCATTCAAGGGACCAGATCACTGTCCCACCCTGTCCTCATGACAATAGTAAAACAAACACAAGGAGGTAGAAATAATCCAAGCTGGGCAGGATCAGTGGGAAAATATGAGATCACACCACAAAACTGGAGAATGAATCATGATTGTGGATCACATCAGATGGAGAATGAATGTCACATGTGTAAGTTTGTGAAGGGAGCTCTTTTTGACCACTCTGATGCACATTTTGGAGAAGTTAGTTAGAATACACAGAATACATAGTTATAAAATACACTTTTCCCATATACATCTGTGAATCAGCAACATATGACAACCAATCTGGCATTACATATATTAGTTCCTATACTCAGTGATATGCAAACAAATATTCTAAAATGTATGTCCTATTTACTGTTTACACTTTCCAGCAAATGCAGATGAAAATGTGATCTCATGTAAAACATCTTCAAATAAATGCTCTGTGCCACTTGCATAATATGGAAGGATGAATTAATACCTTTCCACTAGCTGGTTCTTGAAGGCTCAAGTAATTGGGAGGCAGACTGCCCGCCACTGGCACGCTGTGTTCTTGGGAAGCTAACTGGGCATCTTTCAACAGAGGAAGCCATGCATATCCCACTGTGCACAAGGACAAATAAATATCATTTTTTAGAAAAATGAGCTTCTAAAGTTCAAAGGAAGACAATAATAACCAGCCAAAAATTTTGCAATCCTTATTTGAATGTACATAATTTATATTTACAATTGAAAGTAATTCTACTACAGGTACCTGGTGTTTCCAGAGCCTCTTTCTTTTTGGCATTAGCTTTTGCATTTATGTCACAGGTGACATGATAAAATGAAAACAGAATGTGGTGTTTCTTATGGAGTTGAGTGGGAAGTTCAATTTTCACCTGAAATGTAAAATGTTACACCTCACTTTAGTTTAAAAATTGATTAAACCAGGCATCAGAGATGGGCTAAATGAGTGACATCTCTCTCTACGCAGAGGCCTAAGTACAGCCTGCCTTTACTGGGTAATGTTTGTCCCAGGGTAATAAATGCTTACTTAAGGAAATTGTTTAGGATGATCATCTATCACTTTTACTTAAAACAGCTTTTTTCCACTTTATCTTGTGGATGAATAGTTTAATTTATGATGAAAGAGTGTAAGATGAAAGAGGACTGAACTAAAGAGTGATGGACCCTGCTTAGAAGTGATCACCTGCACTCTAGCTGCCATATAGCCATCAACATGCTCATTTTTTCAGGATGACCAAACTAAAAATTAAAGTGATGTCTCTGCTACTGCTTCATCATCATTTCATGAAAAAAAAATCATAAAGGCTGACGTGAAAATACTTTTATTTATGCTTTCTGCCCAATCTTAAACCCTGTATCATGACTCCCTACATACTGGGTTTGAGGAATTATTAACCTATTTGAACAAACCCCAAAGTAATCAAAACGTTACCACTGGAACTAATAAAAATGATGCCTCTCCCTTGTGAGCTATGATGTTTATGCAAGCTAAAGGAAGTGTTAGAAATTGTTGCTAAATGCTTCCAGTGTTGAATCAGCTTATGGGTAAGAATCTAATACCACAAACATACACATTAAATGGTCACTCAGGCATGGAGATCAAGACTACTTTCTTCTTAACATACTACATTCTTTCAAAGACTGCACTTAGGGACATTTAAGACAGGTGCACACCTTTTCCAGCCAAACTGGCTATTAAAATCTGAATTCAGCTCTTTCTTCAAGCTGAAAGTAATCTGCCCAAACCAAATGGCTCACTGGTATCACATGAAGGACACTTTTGTGTTAAACTCCAAGACACAACTAGTAAAGGATGTGCAAGGAGTTCAAGATCTTGAAAATATAATGCTTTAAGTTCCATTCAGTTCCTAAATGCGAATACAATTGATAGTTCACATGTAGTTGTACATTACCTGCTGATCTTCCCTCTGCTATTTCATCAAAGTAAATTTTTACTGAAAAAGGAAGTTTTTCCGAAACCAAGACAAGCATTTGAAAAATGCTGCCTATATACACAATGCTGTTTGCCAGTCTTACCATTACACACAAAGCAGTAGTGGAAAAGCCAGGACAGACACATGACACTGACAGGCCAGCAGACACACTATAGTTACTCAAAGGGTGAAAATAAGTTCACCTGCAGAAAGCCTGGGGAATCAATACTTGGTGTTGGCAAAACATAAAGGTGCATGTGTGACTAACATTTGGCAAAGGCCAACTCTATTCTATAGCTCTACCTTCAAAAACACCAGCTAAATGACTGCTGCAGCCACTACACGTCCCTGTACATTCTGTTCAGATCACTGGATCAACAAAAATGCCCCAATGCAGATCTTATATCTGAGAGCGGGATTTGTTCTGACACTTGGCTCCACATTCCATCATAATGTTTACTGCTTCCATTAAATTCAGAGATGCAGCTGGACCCTTAATGTAATCCAGACGTGCATTTTAGAGAGCTGGACTGTTCCTAATTAATTCTACAGCATCTTAACTGTACTCAGAACATCTTACAAAAGGAATGATTCACTGAGTTCATTTAAGAAAAGAAAACGAAATGTAAGACTGCATGTCAATCTACATAACACGAGGTGGGCCCATCCACATACACAAGCAATTGTAACAGAAGCATTCTTTACAGATATTTTTTGGTCTCACTGGCAAACATGTGGGGCTGGCAGACATTTAATGAAAGAAAAAGGAGACTGACCTCATCATAGAAATCGGGATTCTGGGAATGATGCAGCACAGCGGTGTAGGCTGACGTTGTAAATAATGGTCCCCCTGGCTTCCCATAAATACACTGATAAAAGGAACATGCTTTAATTACATTGTGAAGATACTAGTCTTGGTATATCTAATATGCATGTACATTAAAAACAGTATCATGAAAGACTGATCGTTATTTTGATCAAATATTAAAAGGAATGTTTTAAGTAATCAAACCCAGATTTCTTATACATACTTCCAGTAAAAGTCCATTGATTCTGTGAAAAATACCCTATGCTCAATCAAGCAATGCAGACTCCTTAGATTGTTTTCTTTGCTGTTGTCAATTTCAGAGTTTTCTGCAAAAATCTTTCCAAGAGCTATTTCACTTTTATGCAGTTTAAAACACAATACAGTGCCTTTACTGACTTTTCAACGTTGCAAAAGCTATCTCTTATCTATTAACAATCTCCTTTCAGGCAGAGTCAGTCTGAGGGCTCTTGATTACTGAGTAATGGCAATTTTATTTATTGCTGGGGAAAGGAGACCACAACTACACTACACAATAGCGACATTAAGAATTAAGTCTAAGGTCCTTCTAATTTTGTGCTTCACTCTTTTCAATCAGGTGTGCTGAGCTCAGTGAGAAATGTATGATAAGTGATAAATTCTAGAATAAGCAAGATGCACTGTAAAAAAGGGTTCAGTTTTCTGATATCAACTTCTTTCCCCTCCACCAGTCAGAAAGCTGGCACTGCAAAATGGCATTTTAAGCTGGAATCATTATGTCAAGCTGGGATCTAACAGAACCACAGTGGAAATGCAGAGGGATGTATGACAACATTCACTCTTTCAATTGTTCCAGGTTAGTATAACCCTTAGTCCTGGCTTTTATAAGTAGTGTGTTCAGAAACAACATCCTCTGAATATACTCTTGTTGTAACTCACCTTCAGTGGCTTCGCTCCTTCTTCATCCGAACTTTTAAATTCAATGCACACTGTTATATTCCTTGCCTGGAAAGACAGGAATGCATTAAAGCTTAGATCAGAAATGGGGTGCCTGTAAAAACTCAGGCAAACTGCAGGGCTGAAATTAGGTCTTTTCAAAATCTGGGAGAAACATGCAGATGGTGATCAATAGTAATAATGACTTTAAGTCACAGTGGTATTGCTAAAAATAACATTTCCAAGAAGAACTGGCAAAATGCAAGCCAGGCCTCAAAATGACTGTGTAGAAGCAAATTATTAAGTGACACAACCTGTGTCTTGTCCTTAGTTAGTTTTCAACCAACAAAAAAACAAAAGTAGTACTCAGGTTTCACTCAAGAACTACAAATATGAGCCATATTAACTTTATCTGCAGACATTATTTCATTAAAATAAAGCCCTTCTGAAAACTGTGAAAAAGTTACCACATGATCCCTCTTTGAATCACTGATACAACTTAAAATTTACCCATAAATTCAATTCACTAAAATTGTACTGTGTTTTACGATTGCAAAAACTGAAAAAGATTAAAAGCCAAATCACTGACATCACTATTTCCCCCTCCTTTATTCCAACAAGAGCTCATGCAATACACTGCTACCCAAAGCTGGCCCGCATTAGTCACACACTGTACCTTGTTGAAGTGTTTTTGGCTATCATACTTGAGGTGTTTGGGATATATGTATATTTGGTTCTTGTACACTCTGTAAGGTCGAGAGTATTTTGTGGATTCCCGCACAAACTCCTCAACTTCCACTGTAGGTTGATGCTCCTTTATATTATTAAATGGCTTGATTGGAATAAAGGATGAAGTTACACAGTCTTCAAAAAAACAGAAAAGAAAACATATTGTGTTTGGTTTTACAATCTTACTACTAAGAACAGTAATATTGATATGGAATATACAAAATCCTGCCTTAACTTGCAAAGAATGGGTAATGATGAGATGCAAGAGGTCAAATCATGCCTTAAATTTCTACCTTACCTCAGAAAAATTACAATGTATCATCCTTAATTGGTTTCTCCCACTTGAGTTAAACAGTATAGCACTGGAAACCTCGTTTGACACATCCAGTATTTGATGACATTTAATGCATAACAGCCCATTGGAATATGAACAGTTTCAACAGAATACACTGAAGTGATGCTGCTTCTAATCAATTTTACAGCTCAATATCTCATTTAAGTTTTTCTATTATCTAATAACATAGTAAATAAAATGAAGAAACAAGTAGTGCAGAACCAGATTAAATACATGATGCAATTGGATTACTGAAATCAGAACAAGAAACAGAAGATGAAAACAAACACACTGTCACTAGACTGGGAGAGATTAAAAATGGACAGAGAACACTGCCTGTGCCATTGAATCAGTGAGACATTTAACCTCATGGAGAACTTCATCACCAACTTAGGGATGTCCCGAGCTATTTCTGGGAAAAGCCATTTGACAGTCCTGCCTACAAATTCCTTCCTCAAACCGCAGAATAACCCCCAGGAAAAGCCTACCAACACAAGCTGAAAGAAGCCTGTGATACTTAACATACATCGCATCAAATTTTACTTCTTTCCCATCTAGCACAAGAGGAAAAGGCCAGTTTCAGGCTCTGCAGCCCAAGCAGGGTGGGGAGAAGCAGCTCTAAACCAACTAGAGCAGTGTGGTTTCTTTCCTCTCTTTCCCAGAGATTGGGGTATATCTGGCCAGGTACAAAATGAAACAAAAAATGGTCTAATTACATGAAAACAAATCAAGAACCCTCCCCTGTATATATTTTTCTACACAACAGGCACTTCTACCAGAACTGTCTTGAGGCAGCAATTATAGATGGAAAACCTATGACAACGTCCTATTTAATTACAATAATTAATTTTAAAGTGGAATCTTACTTGGATGTTCCAAAGGAACACAATCAACTGTGATGTCCAAACAGCCAGGTATAGTCTGTATTTTGCTAATCTTCTCTGCTCTGCAATGACAGAAATGAAAACATTTTAGAAAATTAGAACAATGGAGATAAGACTCATCACAGGAATGAAACTAAAATTAAAACCAGACCCTGATTTAAGATATAAATATATATGAAGCACATTCTACATACACCTATTGGCTATTAAACAGAAATAAAATGTAACTGCAGAAAAGAAAAATGACATGTTTTGTGGGTTTTTTTTTTTTCTTGTTCTCATTCCTGCAAGCAATATATATTCTAGAAGAGGAAAAAACTGGTAAACCAAACCTTACAGAATTAACTTACCCACTTTTTCTCTCTAAAATCTGAATCAAATGTTCTATAAAAGGAATTCAATGAGCACTGGGATGAGAGGAGTCCACGGCAACATGGCTTCTGCAAGTGCCATGCTGAAATGGGACCAAGATGTATTCCTCATGCCCAAGCAATCTGAGAAGTGCCAAAACCATGATGCTACCTCTCTTATTAGATGTTTTAGAGCCACAAACACTGCAGTGGGGACAAGAGTAGTGGGAATTTCAGTAAAGTTTCCTGACCAGTAGCAGTAACGTGGCACAACAAGTTAAGGGCTTGATCCAGTCCCTGGAATTGACACTCAATATTTCAGTGATTTTTAAAATATATATGGAACAGAAATTAACTAGATTAATTCATTTTTAGGCACATTCAGAGTAGAAGGGAAAAGAAGAAATCCATGGTTCAGATCTCATGTCACTTATCCAGTATAAACACAGACTCTGCTCTAGGATTAACCTGATTTATACCTGTGTGAAAGACTATCCAGCCAAACACTGTTCACTGATTTACACACTATCCAACATTTGGAGAAGGTTTTTCCTTTCAATGCCCACTCTTCAGTTTGTCATGGAGACTCAAAATAAACAAATGCAAGGAATGGGGAAACCTAGAAATAATGTTTTTCATTTCTCTCTCCTTTTTTCTCTCTTCTGTTTGGCTCCCCTCCCAGAGATATTCTCTTTTGGTTACTTCACCTGCATTTCCCCTGATGGAAGCTAATTTAAGGAAACACTATCTCTAGGTTATAATAACATTTATGAATGTGCCAAAGGATGTTTCAATTTTCCTGGAAAGTCCAACCTAAAGCACTCTTTGGCAGGTAATAGCCTAATGTAAAAAACACTAATTTAAAATAATTTAATATGGCCAGTTTGGCACACTGTGTTAAATGAAGGAAAAAAAATCCAACCAGTGAAAATTATTCTGCACATTTTTATAAACATTTTATTATTTTTCTAAGCAAATTAATTTTTTTTCCTTACCTTCTGTATTCTGCTATTAGTTTAATCAAATCTTCCATGGCAATCTTATTACTTTCTTGCCTGAATAAAGGTGAGAAGCGGGAGTCTCTGTCAACATTTCCCTGATTATCTTTGAACACTGGTCTACAAAGAAAGAAAAATGACATGTTTATAAGCACTCACCCATAGATATAATTGAACATCTGAAATTGTCACCTAACAAGGTTATGATATGAATTCCTACACAAATTCAAGGGTGCTCTGCAGATCTCCACACAAGGAAGCCCTGGTGAGCTGTGTATCTGCAGGAGCACAGGCAATTGCAGTTTACTTCCATGTGCAGTTCCAGTCCTGCAAAGACTTCTGAGCTGGTTTGATCACAGGTGACGCCGACAGTCCCCAGTGACCCCAGGTGCAGTGGCACTGCTCACAGTCAGGAGTCACTGAGGCTTTGTGCTAGCACAGATCACCACCTCGTTCTACATCCACCATTTGCACCCCCCCTGTTGCTAAGTCTCACTTGGGAAAGCTGGCGGTGCATAGCTCCCCACTGGAGGCGCACTCTGCTCCACCCATCCCTCCACAGCTCTAGTTGCAAGGCTGATTTCTCCAACCCAGAGAGACCAGCCCTGGCTGAGAGCCACTACCCCACACCTGATGGGGCTTCACCATCTTGCTCAGCCATCAAGAACAGGAGTCCTCACTTCAACAAAGACCCTGACTCCTCAGTTCAAGGAAGCATTTAAGAGCTCATTACGTCAATGGGTAGTTTCATCCAAGAAGTTATTATCCAAGGAAAATCATTACAATTTTAAATAACTGAAACAACAGCAAGCTGTCAAATCCCAGCAACTATATCTCACCACATAAACACACGCTTTTCAGAACCAGGTTAGAGACGTCAACGAATGTTCCGATGCATTAATTCTGTCCTGTGCTCTCTGGGAGCAAGACACCAACTCTCAGCAGTTTAGCTTTTCTTCACAAAACATGTTTGTGGAACACTAACCAAATTTTTGGTGAACTAGCTACAAAGTGTCAAGTGAAATGTTTGGAAATGATATCCAGCTAGAACTGAGAACAATAAATATCAGCTGTTGTGTGCACTGAAAAACATTTCCAGATATTTCCATTCCTGCTCATTGACACTTTCAGGATTTAATGAAGACATTCCAGTGCCCTTTGCATATCCGTAAGTGTCACACATGCTGGCTGGACCGGATAATGTAACAGCTATCCGAATTAATGAACCTTGGATTCAACTGTAGTATGAAAAAACATTGCTTAACAAAAGTAAAATGTTCTTGACACTAAGTGCTGTTCTGTGAATCATTTGGCCAATCTTGCTTCCTTAATTTACTTCTCTGTTCCACTGCCAATGAGAAGAAGAATTGGTGCCAGGACAAATTGTTGCCAGATGCAAAATAATGGAGCAAACCTTTGGAAGAGGATCCCAAGGATAAATGCACCAGATCTTAATTAACTGAGAGAAGCACCCTTATTTCATTTCTTTGCAACTGTGAAGAATAATCAACTCTCTATCAGATTTTTGCCTCTCGCTGTTAAAAGGAATAAGGTCCACACCAACACATCGTGTCAAAAATCTTAAGTTATTAGGGAGAAACTAAACCTAGTGGAAAAATTGCTCACCTCCAGGGTTAGACATCCAGTGTGAGATCTGCAGCTCCTGGAAATCTCACTACCTTCAGCTACATCAACCTATGCCAGCTGAGAACCAGAGCAGCAGCTGCACAAGCTGCTGAAGGACTCAAATATTAGGGTCTAAAATATGAAATTTACAGGGGTGGTGAAGGTTTGAAGGAATAAAACTGTAGAAACTGATCTCAGTGAATGAAATTTCCCCCCACATCTACAATATGTAGATCGGGCACATATTTGCAAACTTTGGCAGTTCTGGCAGGAATGTGAGAATGTGACACAGTGTAATTCTAACACAGACCGTAATTGTACCTGCAAGAACAAAGACACCAGACCCCACCAATGCCAGCGAGAAATCAGGGAAGAGCCCTGAGTCATGCTTTGAGCAGTGTTAAAAAACTGGTGCCACGTGAGCTCATTAAGAATTTCAGTCACATGCACAATACTCAGCTGTCAAGATTTTGGCTTGCTGAATATATACGTAAAAATCACACTGTGGCCATCTGTAATGCTTTAAAGGAGGGAAAATTTCCACAGAAAAACAGGAGTGTGGTTAACGCCAGAATGAACTAACTGGAAAACACATTTCCAAACCCAGGGTTTTGCTATTTATCATAGCCAAACCACTTTTTCCCCTGTAGTGAGATAGCCTCATGTGGAAACTTCTATTTTCAAGCTGTGAAAATAGAAATAGATTTTATAGGGCCAAATTATACTTTTCTTTTACCAAAGTCAGTTCTGAGTAATGTTAATACACAAGCAGATGTAAATGAGTGTGAAATCTGAATTTTCTAGCTTGACAGGCATTTATGGTGGTGCTATCCACTTTACAGCAGAACTTCCCTTATGTCTATTGTCTTCCCTTAAGCAGAGCAAACACAGAGCTGCAGCTGCAGCTCTGGGCTGAGGCACAAACCACAAAATGCACTCGGGCAGCACAGCTGTGGCACACACAGTCCAGCACTGCGTAGCACTGCAGTGTGGCACAGCCCAAATCCTGCTTCTGCCCACTCCTTCTCACCATGAGGCAGCTAGGGACTGACACTTGGAGAATCCTACAAGAGGGAAATGAGAAGAAAACCTTTCTGTATTTTATTTTTGGCAAGATTTGCTGAAGGTGTGAAAGAATGTTCTAGCCTTCTTCACATGCGTGAGTGCCTAGCCAGACCCAGAACTGGCTGAAATCATCAGTGTACCTGAAGATAGCTACAAGCAAGACAGAGTTGCAGGACATATCACTGATGGTATCACCACAGACTGCTGGCAGGCAGGACAGAGTTAATAAGAAATCTCAAGTCAGTCTGGTGCGAAGCCTGCACCTTTTGCCATTGTACAGTCCATTACATGGTAAAAGTGGCTCTGTCAACCATCAATACGATTTTGATGAACGGTCCCTTTGGCTACACAGGAGTAGTAAATATTTATGACTATCTTTGAGCTTGAGATGACAGATCAGAACGCATTATCTGCCTTTCTCTTGAGCAAGCATGCATTTACCTCTCCTGTTCTTACTGGATATTGACAAAAAAGTATGTCAATAAAAAAGAAATGAACTCTTCAAATGCCCATACCTCACTGCATGTTTTCTTCTTTGTCATCTAAGCACCATATTCTGAAATTATAACCTTTTCCCCACACATGAAATCTGTGTAATTCTGGTGCTCCATACTCCCCACCAGAGGCACACAGCCACAGAGCTCTCACAGTCATGGGTGATGCCACAATGTGACTTTTTCACCCGGCACTTGCTCTTCCTTTCTCCCTACAGCTTCAAGCAGTGATCCACCTGGCCTGCTACTGTGAGAACAGAAGCCACAGAGAAGAAGAAATGTTTTCACTTGGCAATTGACAGCTTTCCTTTTTGCAGGGAATATAAAAATTTATATTCCTTGCTCCATGCATGGCAGAAAGGTGGGAGAGCTGTCACAGGGACACATAGGAGGATCTCAGTCAGAGAGCTTTCTTATCCCAGGGCAGCAGTAAGTTGAAGAAATTACAGAAGATTGAGAATATGAAAAGGGAGAGGACAGAGAAAGGAATTACATGGAAACCTGAAGAGTGAACAAACAGAAAAAAAAGTGTCATATTTGGTATAAGGGGATCAAAAAGCACAGGGGTATCTCAATCTTGAGGTGAGACCAGAAAGAAATCATAAAGGGAGAGAGAAAGAACAAAAATCAGTGCGCTGACCCTTCAGTAAAACTCAACTGACCTGCCATATGAGAAAATAAAAAAAAAAATCACCTACTAACCACAAAAAAATGAAAGAGTACCTGAACCATAATCTCTCAACATCACCCTCAAGGCACTTAAAATCCTTGGTTAGATTTTTCTTAAAACTTGACAGGCATCATAACCAGAACAGAGCTTCTCACTGTGCACCTACTTTCTGGGTGGCCACTGCAACTATATTTCAGACCATAATTATATTTGCAGGAAATTCTTATGAGAACTGTGACTTTGAAATCTCTTTGGTAATTTTTAGCACTCAATGGAAGTGGAGCCCACAGAAAATTGATATTCTGTCAGCTACCTTTAGTACTCCCTGACAACTTCACTACATACCTGAAGATTCCCCCACAGTAACATTTAATGAGAAAGTAACTGACGTTTAGCTGTGAGAAAAATAGGGCAATGAAATAATAAAGCTGTGGGATTTTCTGGGGTCCTGGACCAGAGAGAAAGCTCTGATTAGCTTCAGGCAGAAAAAGTGGAAAAGAATAAAAGGATAGAAGTCCAGGAGCAGAATAATCTATAAGATGCTTATAAAATCATGAAAAGAGTGAACACATACCTCACTGACCAAGCAAATGGCATACGGTATTTCCCCAGCTTGTTGCAGAACTGTTTATTGGATTTTAACACTTTCTGTGCACACTACAAAAAAGGAAATGTGAATTATTTCATTGATATCATTCTAACATCTGAAATACTACACATACAAGTATTCCTCTGCTGAAGAGGCTGTACTGTCCCTAAAATAATTTAGCCTGATACTGTCCATAACGAAAGATTCCGGGTGGGCAGCAAAGACATCACAAGATGAATATGGTGCTGCTGACAAATTAAACCCTGTCACCATTCCTTTAGTCAGAACTGCATTACAGATGTTCTTCAAGTTTTCTGTAATGTACCCAAAGCAGATGCAGTGCCTGCTCTCAGAGACAAACAGGTGTTTACCTCAGCCTTGCCCGTGTACAGAGTTCACTAGCTCATAATTTCTAAAGGATTGCTGAACAAGAATATCCCTCTGCTAAGTCATAACTAGTACAGGAATGCACCATGAATGGATTTGCATGTTGCAGGCCAAGTGGTGCTTCATTCATTCAGTCAGTGGAACTTGGACATTTGCTCTTTCAACTGTGGGCCTCCTAGGAGCTTGTCCTGTTCAGCAACCTCACACTGCTGAGCTTTGTGCACAATTTGCAATGCCTTCAGTTTCCATCAGGCTGAAGCTTACAAAGAAGGAAGTAATGTTCCTGTTACATTACCTTGAAAGAATCAGGATTCTTAATGTAAGGTTCGGCACTGCTGGCGATGTTTCCCGTAAGCACCTTTTCTATTTTTGCCACTAATACGATCTCAGAATGAGGATTACTTATGGAAAAAAGAGCCTGTGATAAAAAAGAGAACAGTTAAAAAGTATACACCAATACCAAAGAAAGGAAATATTGCCAGTGTTCCCTGCAGATGGAAACAGTAACAAACCCAATTCAGAAAGCATTATTAAGGGTTATTATCTCTACATATTGAATACAGCCAGATAGAAAAGAAAATCTTTGTGGTAGTGCTGAAGTCAGCTTGTGCTCATGCAGCACCTTGCAAACAGACTGACTCAAGCCAAAGAGCAGCGTGACCACGGTAGCATCACCTAACCCAACTGTTCCTCTTGGACACCACTTAAAAGCTACCCTAAGTTAGTCATACCTCAGGGGAATAAAAGGGGGACGAAAAGGTAATACACAGTGTTTCAGCATACAGGTTACAACAGCACAAATGTGGAAGCACTCTGAGATTAATGAAAAATCTAGGTGTTGCTTTGAGTTGTGATTTTGTTTGGCTGATTGGGAGAGGGCAGCTAATGGACCCAAAAGGCCCAGGAAATATCGGCGGTTTCTTTAAATGAGAGACATTAACTTTTTCCAAAGTTTTGGTTGTAAATGGTCTTAGAGTGTATACAGGGAGCATCTGTATATAAGTACAACTGACACACACAAAAAGAATTTCCTTGAAAACAAGAACCACTGGTAGTATAGATAAATTCTCCAATGAAAATGAATACTAGAAAATTAAATAAGTCACATGAGTCACTAAGTCATGGAAGTTGCATGTGGAATACCTGTTTTGGGTATTTCAGCCATTCTTCTGGGAACCCTTTGACCTGTGGTTCTTCTATTTCATTTGAGTCTATATTTTCAACTGTGCCATTTTCCAGCGAACATGAGGAACCTGAAATCATCTGTCTGACGAGAGTGTGGTTCAAATCTACGTGAAAATCAGCAGAGATCTTCCTGCCATCCCTGATGTCATACAGTGCCACACTCACAAAGAAAGGCTCTACCTGGAGAAAATACCAGAAAGGTAATATAGTGGCAATTAAGAAGATGGGGGTAAAGCCTATCTTTCAATGGGTTTCTGCAACTAGAAAAAGAGAAAACAAATAAATATAATTTACAAATTATGAGATGCATTAAAAACATATGCTCACACACACCCCTTCCCAAATTAGTTTCCAATCATGTGGTTTTAGGGGCTTTTAAAGATAGTTTGTTAACAGGGTACCAGCACAGAAAGTGACAGCTTAGAAACCCACAGAATCAAAACCAAATGTATTTGTCACAGATATTTAAATATTAGAGTAAATGAATAGAGCCCCAGAAAACACATTATGAGATTTTTAAAGTGTACACTCAAAATCATTGTAAAAGAAGGCAGAGTGAGGGTGGGCTTTCCAGGGATCGTCAGGAATGCGGCACAAAGATGACAAATGTAAGTAGATGCAAAATGTTTACTGGTTCAAACACAAAAGCGTGGGTGTATTATTCTGTTGGAAACACATGTTCCATTCTGCTAGGAAACCAAGAGCATTCAAACCGCTCTGACAGCACCCACTTATTCCATGGCATGGTACCAGGGAATCAGTCCTGTGACTGAGAGTAGCCTCCACAGAGCATCCACAGTCCTGACAGAACACATCAGCCCCAGAGGAACACCACCCGAGCTCTCCAGAAATCAGAATCTTAGAACTTTGGAGATAATAAACAGCACATAGCAGGTAAATGGTCTATGCTTTTTCAGCCTCTGTAGTGCACATTGCATGCCCTTGGTACAGTTATCATGACTTTATTTAAACAGTTATTCCAGTCTGCCAAAAAAAGATATTGATTACATCATGCTGAATAGGCACTCACTGTAGAGGTCATCTTCAAATGAAAAACAAACAAATCAACAAACAAATCAATACCTCATATGTAATATATGGAAGTTGAGTTGCCAGAACACTAACCTCTCAAAACTTTCCTGCTTCAGAGAAGAATTAACTCAAAGCTATACACTGATATCTACATCTCACTTTTCCCTGGCTCTTTTTCTTACAGTAAGAATAAGCAAAATTTTCTGGTTTGTCCTGTTTTTAGCTGGATTTTTCCACTAGATAAAACATCCTGTCCTTTCTATTTTGCCTTCTCTCCTGTAATTTAATCTGCTTGGTTCCTGGTCTCCTTCTGAAAAGCAAAAAAAATCCCAGTTCACCAGCAACTGATACTCAACTGCCTCCCACACAGGTCTTAGCAGTTTCAACTTGTTCTTCTTATAGCAATTGTTAAGAATCCTCAATGTTTTAAAAAATTTTAATTCTTCATTGAACTGTAGATAAAAGTCTGCAATCTAAGTCAAAATGTCTAATGAAAAGTTAATCAGTTTCCTTATTCAATCCAAAGGGATGGTCAGGAGAGGAGGAATAGATGCAGTATGTGTGTCTGATACAGGTTTCCTTTCACCTTCACTTTTCAAAGTAAAAAATACACAGAAAGGGAGGGAAAAAAACCCAGAAAAAAAGAAAAAAGAAAAGAAGAAGAAGATAAACATCACAGGGAAATAAGGAAAGCTTACGTTGGTTGCAGGATCATTTTCATTTTCAGTAACACAGGCCTGGAGATTCAAACTGAGGGATCTGCAAGTTATCAGGATCCTCTTTGCAGGCCTTTCTTCAAATGGCTTTATCATCCCATTTGTCCCTGGAAACTCCTTCTTCTGAGGATTCAATGCCTGAAATAAGTTGGGCAATTTTTATACATAGGAAAAGGCATCGTATTCCAACTAAGGAAGCTTTTAGAGGTCTTGACAATCACTGCAGCACCTGAAAACCTCTGAAAGTCACTACTGGTAACTTCCTATTACTATAGTAAATGAGTGCTATTCCTAATGTATAGATTAGGAACCAAACTAAAAAGATTGCCTGAGGACATAAATAATGTCAGAGGCAAAAGTAGGGATTCAAATTAACTTTCTTCTGATTTTAGAACAGACTTTTTTCTTGTTTGTTTACTGTTTGTGAAACTTTACCTTTAATTTCTTCATATAAACAACCTCATATTTTCAGACTATTAACAGCAAATTTTAGAATGAGATTTCAGACTTCTTCTCTCCTTTCCTCTTACATACCACACCACTATTTCAATTCCATTAATAATTTTCAATAATGGTGTTAATTTATTGACAACAGGTTCAAGTTTGAATATATAGTGATCCCATTGTTACTTAAGCCTTCAACTAAAATGAAATTTCCATTTAAACTACATTCAGTGCAAGAAATAATGTTCTTTGAATCCTGACATATCAAGCAAGCTGAAGATAAACAGAAGAGCAACCTGCACTTCCTACATTTCCAGGTAAACATTTTTTTAACATATGCTTTTGTACCTTCATCTGTACCTTCTTGTTGTTTTTTACATCAATTTACATTTGTGTCATCGAATTCTGTGTAATGAATAACACCAAGAACACTGTTCTTATGACACTGCCAGTCTGAGAGAAGGTTCTGATCCTGTAATATTTCCAGTTTGCTTGAATGCTTGCTTTAAGCTAATTCAAAGCTTGCTCGACTGGACTAGATGACCTCCAGAGGTCACTGCCATCCTCAACCATTCTGTAACCAGACGTGTGGAGAGTCTATACAGAAATCTCTGTGGACTAGAGACAGCTCCCCTCTGCCTTCAGAGCTGAACTCTTGGGTCTACCCAGCTGCTTGCTGAACTACAATCCACTCTGGTGGCTTAGCTAACCCAGTTAGCTCAGACCACCTGTATTTTAAAACATCAACGAATGTGGAAAACCCCCAAAAAAAACAACTAGAAATTGCTTACTGCTATATCAGGATCCAAAGAGAAAAGATTTAGTCGCTCTGTATTTCGAGAAGCTTTCACTGTTTCTTCTGTTTCTGTGATGTACTGTGGTGACAGATAATAAATTAGTTTTCTGCACAAGAACAGAAATCCATAAAGTTGTTAGACTTCTAAATGAACAATCAATGTTTCACTTGTAACAACACTTCCCACTTCTGCAGCAGTTATCCCCAAGCGCCTTCAAGAACTCTTTCCTTGTGAAGCAGGGATTTTCAGGCCATGGTACTTCTAAGGAATCCCAGAGTAGAGCAATTTAGTAATTCAAGTTCATATATGTTCACATATGCTGTCCATTAAATAGGATGTCAGAGTGGTGGATCAGTGCCCTAAAATCACTTTAGAGATTCCAAGGTTAAGGGGAAAAAAACCCAACAAAGAAGCCCTACAGAAAAACACTTGTGCCAGGAGAGGGCAGAAAGGGAAGCAGTGAAGCATTTCCAATCTAGCTTTTCATTAAAAAGCTTCTTAGCACCATCTACAATTATCTCATCCACATGAAGTGGTTTATGAGATCCATCTTTCAGTGAAGTTACAGAAGGCGATGAGCAGTTCAGAGCTTGTTTCTTTGCTGGTCACACGGGAAATCTTGGCTCTCCAAGGGCCAAACTCTTCTGAAATGCAGTTAAGATGGGCAAATATTTCACAGATAACTGCAGGGACCAGACCCTTACTGACTTTACAGGTCTAAATCAAACTACACTGGGAAGCAATTTCCTTACATCTAGTGGAGAGTTTCTCACTTAAACAAAATGATAATTTGTTCAAAAAGAAAATTATTCCTGTCATTTGTCATGTCTCTAACAATTGCAATGTGCTATGCTATATTTTTGAACCTTTTACAATATTAATGATTACCCATCGGCAGGCACTTTTCACCTAGGAAGCTCTTTCCACTACACTTGTACAGATAAATATAACATCCATTACTTTTGAGAAGTCTGTGTGCAAGGTGTTCTCTGAAGAATCCATCTCTTCTTGAGAGCAATCATAATTCACAGCAACTTCTGCAGGGTCTTGAAGAGAAGAAAAAGATATGCAAAATAGTTTTATCATTCTTTAAACACAGTTGCCATTGGGTTTAAAGGAACACAGAACCTATTCCCATGATATTTCTCTTCATTGCCTTTAGTCTCATCAGGCTAACAAATGGAAGCAATATTAACATAAACCTCTGTCCTCCTCAACCTCACTTCCCACTGCTGCTTACTGTAGCTTAGTCTGTGTTTATGCTTCCAAACAAGAGGCCTGACTCCACTCAGTGAAACATCCAACACATCCATCCATGGCAAATATTCATGCCCGCAACAAAGACACCTTCCTCTCTCAGTCCTTTCTGATGCAACACCAAGGGTTTGTGTCAACCCAAAGTCTTTGGATTTCCAGTAAAGGGAGTGTTCAGGACCTTACCTGGTCTTTGGGAAGGGGAGGGATGCAGTCTGGACTCCATGGGCTGCAAATCCATGGATCCAGCACTATACAGCAAGCCCTGTGCTTTACTCAGCTCACCAGGGACTGCTCTGTTTTCACTAGGTAGTTCAGCCTCATGTGAAATAAGTCATTATAGCCATTTAGGGCTCTTCTGCCAAGAAAGCATCATGCCTTTTGACAAGTTAACTCCATAGCACATTCCTGTTGCTTGTTACCAGAGTTTTTTCACCAACAGAGACTTCTGTTTTATGTTAGCCTATGTTTTTGACCTTTTATGAACATATTTCTTCCTGTTTCATTAATATCCCTTGTGGGTGGGATTTTCAAAAGTACTTCTCTGATTCTGAAGTGCTAGTCTCTTGTGCCTCCAAGTTATAAAAATGTCTTTGGGTATATAAAGAGCATCCTGTCCTTCCAAAATCAGAACTTATTATAAACACGAGGCTAAAGACTTCAATTAGCTCTGAACTTCCCTAAGACTCAGATGCATGTGGACTCAGCTCAGAGCACACACAGTTCAAATCTGTATTAAGGTTTCAAGTGTTTTCTGTCTTAGAATTTCAGCTGGGGTTCATCCAAACTGAACATGGATTTATTATGTGGAGGAATGAGTTACTGCCACAAGAAGAGTGCAGTATAACAGAGCATCCAATTCTTTCTTCCACAGTTAAAGCATATTAATATGCAGACTCAAAAAAGCAAGAAATGAAAAGTTAATAAGCTTTCAGGGAAAGAGCAATACACCACAGCTGGGATTTTTAAAAAAAAAAACCTCCAGATTTTTAAAGAAAACAAAATGCTGGACAGGCAACTGATCTAACCAGTCTCCAGCACAAAACTCTTTAAAATCTTCAGACTTCCAGGACACTAAAACACAAAGTACTAGCAAGATCACTGACAGAGAGGAGTAAATTTGAAAAAGAGTTGCATGTGCAAAACAGCTACGTTGCTCTTGCTGACTTTGGGGAGAGCAGCTTTACCTTCCCTCCAGCCTTTTGAAAATTATCTATGAGGAGTTAGCTGACATTGGTCAGCGATTGCCAAGACTGGTATTGATTTCTTACAAAGCAGCAGGTACAGAATCCATTACAGACTCAGGCAGTTAAAATGATTCAATACTGATATCTCAAAGTTCTATTTTTTGCATTTGATTAAAAAACCCCTCAACCAAGCAAGAGACTATTTACTCTTACCAAGTTTCAGATCAGTGAGATCTGCACTTTTCCTCTCCTGAACAGTTCCCTCTGGACTTATTTGTAGGATTTTGTTGAGAGTGAAAATCCAGTCATCCATATCCTGCTCATTTTCAGCTGCCAGCACAAAATATGTGAGGTCATTCATTTTCAACTCAAAGGCGTGTTTCCTAAGCCTGTTATTCTGTTGGAACAAAAGGAAAAGAAAAAATAAACACTAGAACTAATATAAGAAGGTACTGAAAAAGGCATCCGTAAGATGGACTCATGGCCATCCTTAAAAATAACATTCAAGCAAATTCAGTGCTTTAAAGAAAATCCAAAAAGTGCAATATTAACACAAGCTTATGTCAATTTTTTCTTGGGTCGTTGTGCATCTAAGATACTCTATGGCCAAACATACATCTTCTATCTACCCATAAAAAGTGAAGAGTGGACAATACTACAGAAGGAAACACCTCCCAAGATCTCTGATGTCAAAGTACAGCACTATTACATGAGTTGTAGCTGTCTGGAGAGAACACCACTAAAGAACAAGTCTCCTAGACCTTACCAGCACATCAGACACTCACAAAGATAAACCAAATCAGTGCTAAGTCATGCAAATATTTGTTCTGTGGGAACAGGACTTCACAGAAGATTGCACAAAGTTAAATTCCTGCACATTAGAAGATTACAATGGGTACTTCCTACATCTACCTTTGTTTTGGAAGGATTTTAAAAACAACTAAAGGGATCTCAACAATTGTTCACAAAGGCAAAAGGTGAGGTATAGTGCTGGTCAGTCACTGCAATGCTATCCTTTTCAAGTACAGAACAAGAAAAAATGCCCAGTATACTCGGAATAGATTGAGTTTGGAGCCAGATTTTACCTGCAGTAGATGGTGAATCTATTAATTTCTGTCATAAGAATTAACAGGTACTTAGTTACTGAGACAGCTCAATAAAATTAAACTAAGTGATGTGATCTAATATAATGTGCTTCATTCTTCACATTTATCAAATTAGTGAGGCATATACCTCTTAGTCTTAAAGAAGCAGCTGCATCTTTCTCCTTGCTTAAATCTGAAAGCACACACACATCTTACCACCTAATACTTCATGGAACCTTTGAAGCCACTGACTATGGGCATCACTAGCACTATTTTGAGTTCAATATTTCAGAAAACTGCCTTCACTTTGCTGAGAGAGCTAAGCTTGGACTGATGCTCACTAATGAAAAAAAATTATTCCACCCCATAACTGGCCATTTCACTCCATTTTGTTTTAATTCATTAACAGTCTCAAATAATATGACAGTGGTCTCTTGTAGTTCTGAATATTATAACTATTTTTCAGTATAGCCCTGTGTCAATAAGGTACTAGGAAGTTTCTAAGCCAGGTAGTGAGATGACAACGATACTTTTAAGAGCAACAGAGGCAAAATCTGATACTGATTATCAGAGGAGGAGGCTGAGAACTCAAGACACAGAATCAAGTTCCATGAATATTTTTTTCCAGCAGCAGCAGAGATGATTTAGAAGATTCCTATCCAATCTGTTGCTAATCACTTGCTCCACGTCTTATATTACACGTCATGACCCAGATCAGGAATCAGTTAAGACTGAACTACTTCTCCTGGAGCTACTCGGGTCAACAGAGTCAGACAGACCTTGGCTTTTCAAACTGACTTGGGATTTTGTATGTATACGTGCCTGTGTGTTATTTTTTAGTTCTGCTACTGAAAATTCTCTTAATAGGAAATACTTTTCTTCTGAAGTACTTATGAAGGTGAATATTCTTTCTGGGATACAAATTTTAGCTCATTAAACAGAGGGTAAAAATAGGGTTGGGTTTTGCAGCAATTGGTTCTTGGGTGTTTGATATTTTTCTTGATCTCAAAATCACTCTAATCCTCCAATCCTGTGTTCAAACTAATGTAATACAAGAACTACATCTTCACTAAAATCTGTTATATATATATAAGATGATATAGCATAAGGCCTTGATCAAGAGCTAGAAGTTGAACAAAACTATGCCAAGAATCTTAGGAGTGGCCTTCTTTTAAAGATAGATTATTTGTAAAGTGAATTATGTACAACAGTTCATGCTCAATCTATAAAGGAAAATGCTATGATTCAATTTATCTTCAGAGAGTACAAAGAGCATTTAAAATGAATGCATTTATTGTCTATATTATGTGCTTCTCCTTATGGCTAAGATCTTTAAGTCAGACATTATCTAATGCAGCAATACATCTCACATGCTGAATCTTAAGAAAGTCAGGGCAGGAAAACTTCAATATCCACTTTTCCATCTGCACTTCAGACTTCTGGCAAGCAGATGAGATCTACAGCAAAGCCTTTGTTTCAAATCTAAGGCCAACTATTTTATTCCTGATGAGTTAACAGGAAAAAAAAAAAGTACCATTTTTCAGTTCTTTATAACTCCTTCCATATGGTACGTGGACCTTGAGGTTGACCTGTAATCTTCAACACTTAGTTTCTAGTTTAAAAATTTCTTCCAGAAGGAAGTCATACAAGATTCAAAAAGAAACTATGAATGAGCTATAAATGAAACATCAGGCTAAGTCTAATGCCTGCAGGGTCATTCTTCTGAAATAACAGAATTGTTTTGGGACCATTTTGTATTTTATCTGGAGATGATTTCTATGGGATGTTTACTACAATTTAGATATTCAAACTCTATCAAACAGGAGCTTAAATTCATTCATAGAAAGTTAAATGATTTGTAGTGCTACTAAAACTCACTAAATTCAAACTTTCATATCACATTTTTCACTAAATATTCAGTCTTACCTAACTCTTTTTCCACATTATATGGTCTCCCTCTTTATGGCTACACTAAGTCAGGTTTTGTTTTTCAGCCCTTTGAATCTAAGTTCATCACAGACTGAGAGTTGATGATAATTACCCTAGTACCCCCTTGGCTTAGACTTTAACTTCCTGCCAGTGAAGATAGCTCATAAATTTGTGTATCAATCCCATATTAAATGTCAATCAAAAACAACCATGGAAATAAGTGTCTGGGGGTGGGAAAGAGGAGAACATAAAGTTCTACCAGTTTGGGATAATTTGGAGGAACACTGTAGATTTAGAAGGCAGCTGTCTAAAGTTCAGAAGGAGGAAATTTCAAAGGTTTCATGAGCTTTTTTTTTGGTCAGAGGTTATTCAAAAAGGCCAGAAATCTTGCAGTCAAGACACCGCAACAGCAGAATGGGCTAGCACTAAATCTGTACATAAAACCACACCACAGAGATGTGAGGGGCTGAACTAGAGCTCTGGCTGAGACCTTTCCCTTAAAAGAAAGCACTTGCTGCCAGCAAGCAGGAACAAGCAGTAATTTCCAGACAGGATTTCTGTATAAGACTCTCCTCTATGACTTCTGCTACCTTTCCAAGCTCCCTGTAAGGGTCTTTCAAGCCAATAGAATGACACTAGCAAGCACCACTGTCCTTCTACATATCTGTATCCATCCTGTTCTATACCTGTTTGAGAAAAGCAAAACCTTTTTGAATTACACTGGGGGAATGGGCATTGCCTACAAAGCTGGGTACTGCAGGGCTCTGTCAGCAAATATGTCTTCTCAGAGTGAATGACTGACTATTTTTCTTGCTCCAGAGGGGCTTAGGGGTGAAGGAGAGACTTCACAACCTACAAAACCTTGTGTTTATCAGAGGTCTTCCCTTGCATTACCTGAAAGATGTCTTTCAAAGCAGCCCTCAGATCAGACTGCACTGATTCTGCTACCAATCTTTACTGGTTAAATAGTAAAGTTAAAAAAAAAACCTATACTAAAGTATAGTTAAAAAGAAGGAATTTCCTTATTCAGTGACACATTGGACTAGACCAATCAATAATCAAATACTGTTCAAGATAACATCTTGTTTAGAATAATAAAAAAAGAAAAAGAATTAGAGGAAAGGCAGAACAAGATGAGGGGAAAAAGCTAAGAACTCAATCATAGGGACAGCAAAAGTGAAAAAAGGAAAGAAAAAACATAGTGTTAGACATTTCTGGCTATTCATATTCCAAGCCACAACAAACAATAAGGTCCTGTCCTACCTGCTGCCATTAAGACTCTCTATCACCTCCAAAAGTGATGATCTTCAAAGAGACTCAGGATACAAGATTAATTTACGATTTGCCCAACAGCCGGCGCTTTGTAACCTGAATCTCTTTACCCCACAATAGGCAAGCGTTCTCTTAGGAAACATGAGGTAAAATCTGACATCTAGGAAAACAATTTCAGTGAAAAGGAACATTTCACAGTATTTTTTCCCATGTGCAAAGAGCATATGCATGATCTGCTACCATAATTCAGCTGTGGTTTTGTAACGTGTCAGTCTGAGCACTTCCATCAAATTAAAAAGCAAAACCAATGGTGCTCTCATTTCCTGAAACTGCTAATGAGACCACTATTTCATTAATGTACGTGTTCTTCTACTTGCCTTTCTAAATGCATCCAAGACCCAAAACAATACAGAGAAACAAACTGGAACTTACCTGTACGACTCCTGTACAAGAATCCAAGAAAATACATCCCTTTGGCTCCTTTGATATTTTTTCATCTTTATAAAAATTCATAATATATGAGTTATCTGACAGCTGTGTCAGCTGGAAGTAGCGCTTTTTGAATGACTGAAGTGGTGGGGAAAAAAGAATAATGAAAATTGTTGTGCTGCGAATTATTTTCACTGATATTTCATTCACATGGTTTAAATAATAGGCAACTCCTGACTGCACTATTTTGCAGACACCACAATATTACTTTACTATCATTTAAAATAATGTAATCAAACATGAGATATGAACAGCTAAATGACAATGGCAAACAAATGCGCCTCTGTGAGGGATATAAATCCAAATGGAATAAGGGAAGAATAATGCTGTTTCCTTACCCGAACAGTAATGCTATTGTTTACAGTGCTGTTGAAATTCCCTTTATAAAGCCATCCAGACTTGTAAACTCCTGCTGCTAGTCCTCCTCCTCCACCACCACCACCTTTTGAAGATGAGTGGGATGTTGTATCCTGTATGAAAGACATGATTAATATTGCATGAACTCACTTTCTGAATTCTAAGACGAAAGAAAACTATAATGTGTGAATATCTGCTTGACAACAAATAATCACCCTCTCATTCCTTTAAAAATGAGATGTTATTAATATGCCTCCCATGCACAGGATGACACAAGAGACAAAGCTGTTCCACTAACTTCAGAGCTATTTAAAATATGAAATATTTTATAGGAGATAATGAGCCTTGATTATCATACTTTATTTGATATTAAAACAATAAATAATTCTTCCCTAAGGAAAAAAAAAACAAACCACCAAAAAACAGAATACATACTTCATCCTTATCCACATCTTCATGATCGATTTCAAAGGAATGTGATGGCAGTTTCTCTGGTCTACATTCACTTCTGGGAGGGGAGGAAAAGTGTTATTTATTTATTGGAAATAATTGTGTACAAGCTATTTCAGGAAGGTAACTTTCCCGAGCCCCCATGGCAATGTCAGTACACCTGTTGCTGTGATCCTGTTGTCTCCTTTAAAAATCACTAAAGTGCAGCTTCTTTCTTAAGCCACATCTATCCTTTTTTTTTTCTTCAAACCTATGAAGTTACAACTGTTCTATACAGATGATGAAATACCAGTTCTGGTTGTCTTCACTGCTCTTCCACCACAATGGGCAACAAATCTGAAACAACTCCCAAAGAGATACCCCATTTAAGGCTGTCAAATGAATGAGACTGAAATCTTCAACCGATTATTCTAACCAAGAACATTGGAGCTTTCATCTTAAATCTTCTACATAGCTTCATAATTTCAAGAAGTTTTTTACTATTCAATATGATGAGCATAGCCTTAAAATAATTTTGAAAAATACAGAGATGTCTTTTTGATGTGAGGCCATTTAAAATCCTTACACTGTAGACTCAAACACTCAACTGAGTATGAAAAAGCAAAGCATTAAGCACTTACTTAATTTTAAGCACGAGTAAATGTACTCATGCCCAGAGTATTTCCCATGCTGTAGAATTAAACTTTCAGTAACAGTCAACTACACATGATAAAAATTGAAGGGTATTTTTAAAGGAAGAAAAAATACATTTTTCTGTGGCCTGAGAAATTCCAACATTGATTTCAAATTCCTGAAGATTACAGATCTCATCTTGGAAATCTTCAGTTATCATATGAAAACCTACAGCACTTTTCATTATTATGTCATTTATTAGGAAGACTGACTTTCCAGAATAAATAATTAAAAAAAAAAAAGGTGGTAACTCTGACCCTTTTCCTTTTTAATTCATTCATTCATACTTGAGTTACAGATTAGGAAGATCAGAGTAATGAGCAATACCTATGTCCTCTTCACTTTCCCCATTTCAAAGCCAGTGTTCTCATGACATGCCTATCCCACCACAAGTGCACACAGAACACAGAAGTGTTTTATTGTCTTTGGTTAGTCCCAGTTTTGCAATTTAATGTAAACAACTGATTGATATTTTGAAAACAAGGAACAGTAACAATCTATTAGCAACTTTCACATCTGTAAAAGTGTTAATATTCAGTATATTTCTGACGGAAGTTCATAGCAGGTTTTAAAATGCAACCAAGGGCTGCTGTTAAAAATTCTTACACAAACACTCCCTCCCACCCAAAAGAACTCCAAACCAGAAATCTCAAGCCAAATATCACTTTTTACTAAAAAACACCATCCAAGTCTTCACATTTTGAGACAAAAAATTCTATTGTCTTATTCATTATTCAGAGCTAAAGTGCACTGCAATGCTCTCGGCTTGATGTGTAGGCAGACTGACCACACACACACACAGGTAACTCCACTGCACACAGGTACCAGCTACTGGTACCAGTATCAGGACAAGTTAGTCAGCTACTTTAAGAAAACCAGAACTAATGAAACAAATCCCCAGCTCTAATCCCCTTGATGCTGCTGGGGAGGGGAAGGAGGATTTAGGTGTCTGCTGGATGAGCGGGGTGCTGAGCCCTCACCATATGATACAGCAACTCTGCCCATCTCTGCTGCTCCACGTGCAGACGGTGAGCCCATCCCATGAAACCACAGCCCCTCCACAAGCCTGGGTACTTTGTGAGTTTCTCTGAAATAAGGAAATCCTTCTGTTCCCTCAGCAGAGCTATAAAAGTCTTGGAAAAGGACAGACCACTGCTGCTTCAGTTATCAGATCTCACTAACCACCCATGCAACATTCATCCACTCAGACCTCTGTGTCATCCTCCACAGAAGATTTTTCCCTTCTTTGGATGGGAATCCTTTTGGGTATGCTTCTCATCACACTAGGGCAGGCAGACAAAGCGTGGCAAGGACGTGATCCTGCTTGGCGTACCCTCTTTTTTTGTACCTACTGCCTCTTCAGAACCATATGAAGATACAGAATTCCAATGCACCAGACCTAAACATCTAAATGTTCCAGATTTTCTATGGACACCAGCAAAAATTTTGCTAATGACTCTTTCTGTTCCCAGATAGACTGTCACCACAGCACACACTAAGCAACTCTATTCTTCCTCTACCCTTCCACTTGCTCAAGAAGCAAGAACACACCAGCCCAAAGCATAAAATATAGTGTAAAAAGAGGTAGTGAGAGTTCACAGAGAGGAATTTAAGGGGTAGAGAGACCTGAGAGAAACCTCCAAGGAGGAACACACTCAGAGAAAAACTAAATCAATTGCTAAATATTTCAATCTTGTCATGCATGTGGAGTCTTCCCCAGTGCCACACCACCACTTCAGTGGAACTGCATCACGGCCACTTTGAGTACTCACTGCCTGCCCCATGCAGTCAGCACCACATTGCAACTGCTTGCCAATCAGAAAGCATCAGTATTCAGAAAGAATAACTTTCACAAAAATCTGCTACACCATGTAGCCATTACTTGACACGTTGTATGATTGTGTGAAACACCACAGCGTGGCCTCGGGCACAGCCAAGTATGAAGTCCTTCAGCATTGCTGAAGGCTGCAGAGTCCCAGTTTGCACATTGTAAATGGAAAAGTCCACAGGAGAGTTCAGCACACCCTCAGTGAATGGAATTACTTCAGCCACAGTTAGATCTGGTATTGCAAATTTTGTTCCTTTCCCATGATGCAAAGCTAAACACTCAACATTCATCCAGTGTTCCCCAATATGACTTCCTATAAAGGAACTGATACAAGAATATACTCAGATTTCTGACAGTATGACAGCAGTTTTGCACAAATCAAACAAAACACTGTGAAAATTTGGCAGCCAGAGCTATCAACAGTGAGATACAATTCAACCACAAGGATGTATCAAGCTGCTTTATTTTTCATGAGAAGATTTAGTCTAGAACACCAAATTTCAGAACATGCATGTGCAAATAAAGGTTGAAGAGGCTGGGAATGGTATGAAATGAGGTGGACCCCAAATCAGCTCTGTTTAAGGTAGGCTAAGCTCAAAAGCCATGGAAACTTCCAGCAAACAAAATGTAGACACAGCTGCTATAAGTTTGTGCCTGAAATATCAAGCAGTGCATTATCCAAACCATTTCTGAGTGCTGTGTTGCAATACAAGACACAAGAAGATCTTGTTTCATTATAACCCTCTATGCATGGGGGAAAAAAAGAGATATGAAACGCCATAGTATCCCTGGAGCATGAACTCATGAAAGCAAATCACGTTAAGCACCATATTAAAATAACCTTTGCAGAAGAGGATGCATGTAATCAGCTAAAACGTACTTTTGTGCCGAGTAATGCACCCACATCTGTCAAATGCATATTTCATAAGAGTGAAGATGTTTAAGTGGAAAACTGCTGTGCTGCAAACATTTTTCTTGAGCGGTAAATGCAATAATTTTCTAAAACAATCAGCACACTAGGTACTTAAGACATTGTATGTTTATAGTCTCTGATTAGCAAAACCGCTTGTAATGGCTTTTTGTACTGCCATGTCCACTGTTTATAAAAACACTAACAAGAGCAAATGCAGCTCTGCAGGAAAGCTTGAAGCACAAAACCCTCTGAACACAGCACCTAAAGGGGCTATAACAAGCAGTTTATAAGTTCCTGAAGCAATATAGCTAGTACTAGTTTCCAAACAACCCAAGTCTGGAGCACCCAATTCCTGGGTGTGCGTAAAATAATTTTTCATCCAGTATCGTGATTTTAATGATTCAAATTCCAGGAAAGGAGGCAGTAACACAGCTCATTTTGGCATTTAGTGATTCTGTTAACTACTCCCTAAAACGGTGCTGGGGGCACAGGATACAAATCTGCCAGAAACAGGACTATGAGTAGAAAGTCACACATGTAGAAATGGGCACCAGATTCTTAATTTCTTTCTGCTCATATCAAGGAACTTTTTTCTGCTCCTCCCAACAACATTACGCTGATTTTAATGTTCTGCCTCCAAGAACAGGAGGGATGCCCACTTACCCTGACACCTGCACAACTCTGCAGCCCTGTACCATCAGCGCTGCACACACTGCACCCAGTTCTCTACAGTGCAGCTCTAAAGCACCGAAATCCTACTCTCTGTTACACTGGATAACTAAAAGGAGAATTAATCCCAGTTAAAGGTGAGTGACATGCATTATTAAGGAAAATGAAAAGCCACCTTTCCTGTATCAACTGTGCTTTGAATACACAAATACGCTTCTAGGGGTTTGAATCAGCACTAATAGGGTTTGTTGATACTAGTGAATTCTGCAGAGTCTTGAACTTTTCTCAAGGACCTTTTCTTCCCCTTTTTAAAAATGCAAGGCACTAAAAAACACAGTAAAACAAGCAAAGCTTATGAGACAAAGGAAAGTGCAAATACGGGCAAAGCTTAGCAAATGACACAAACCTAAAGGGAAAAAATAAAGAAAAGGGAAGAACTCATGCCAGATCTTACTGTGGTAAGTGTCGAAAGTCTTCTGAATACTGTTCATATTTGTAGTTCACAACATGCCACTGGGAACTGTAGTATTTACAAGCCTAAAGAGAAGAAACACAAACAACAATAGAATTACTACAAGTGTTTAGAATCAAGAAAGCTAGATAACTAATAAAGATCTCAAGGAGTCCTTTGTGCTAGAGAACATATTCTTCTCTTTTAGAGTTGGGTGGACAGTTCCTAAAGGAAAGCCAGTCGCATGTTTCCATATTTTGAAGCACAATTTCCCTTTTAAATCAAATGTACTGAATCATACAAGATGGAGGAGGGGGCTGATAGCAATTTACCATGGTTTACTGATTCTCATCTGCTGTCTAGGAAGCATCATTAAATTATACACTTACTGCCTAGACACTATCTAGTTCAGGCCTGACTTCCTCCATGGATATTGATGATACGTTTTTTTGTTTGCATCCCATTTCTTTACCTAAGACTTCCATTGTAAATACATTTGCCCTACTCCTTTTATTCCCCATTGTTGCAGCACAAGCCCTCTGCTTCTTGTTCTGCCCTTAAAGATTGATCTTTAACCTCTTAACAACATTCAGGAACATATTGTTAGGACTATCATTTTTCACTAGTCTCATTTTCCCTTCCACACTGAATTTACTCAGTCATGTCCTTATCTTGTAGTTTTTATTAACTAAAAAACTTCTTGCTGGTTCTGCACTCACTTTCAGAAATTATTCTAAATACACCAATCTCCCTTAAATAAGGAAAACAGGTCTAAGCAAAAACTATACTGAGGGGCTTGGCCATGCTGTCAAATAGGCCAGAATAACTGGGCAATTTACTCGGTGCAGAACTTTCATCAACACAGTTAAACCCAACGTGACATTTTGAAAGGCAACAAGATGCATGAAATATGCACAGTTATTGCTAAGGTACACAACTACAAGAAAAATGACACAATGTCAGAATTTCCAGTGATTCTTCAAACAGAGTGTAAATTGCAACCTGGTATTTGTACAGTAAGCTGAAGAATTTACTCCAGTATTGAATTACTTTCTCCCCACACTCCACCTGAAAATTTGCACCAGCCCACATGATGGAAAGGAAGAAAGAGAGGGATGAAGCCTAAACCCTAACAGCAGAAGTTGCTGCCCAAGACCACAGGGAAAAGGAGGCATGCCAGGAAGGAAAAGTGCAGAGAGCTACAGCAGAGAAAGAAGCTGCAGCATTGAAAGGAATCTGAGATGGAAACAGGAAAGACAGTCTCACAGAAAGGCATGGGAAAGATGAGACTCCAGGAGTCAAATAGAAGAGATTAAAGGATAAATCAAAGGTATCTAAATACCAAAGGCTATGCAGACAAAGTAAAGGCAATAAAGGGACAGGGCTCCTTTAAACATGAGTATTCCCTCTCTTCACTCCCAGACTCTTCTCAAGTGCCCATGAGAGTCATTGCCTGTACAGTGGCCTGTGCCTCAGAGGGACAGAGAGGGGATTATCAGGCTGCTGGAGCAAATCTGAGATGGGCTGAAAACTTAACAGTGGTACTTTCTAAATTACTCAGCAAATCTCCTTTATAAGTCTTGTGCAAAATACATTGAGTAAGTACCCACAAATTATTTTAGGAAATCATCTTCTGTGTATTCAGAGTCTTCTATGACATCTTTATTTGGTTTACAGTATGGAAAAGTTGGCAAGGAAGTGGATGCACATTTATAGGCAATTCTCTCCCTCCTCAATACTGGAGTGAGCAGTTCAGCACAACCAAAGGCAGTAAACACATTCCACGTGGATCTGGTATCTACCTTCTCTGATACCAGCTATCATTACTGTATAGGATGCAGAATAAAGGGTGACCATTAGACAGTATAATCAAATACTCTCCAAGAATGAACATAATATCATGGCATTATAATTGACTCACTCTGCATCTGGCAGTGTCAGGTCCAAAGCTACACCTGACAACCATGTTCCTACTGCACTGTAGGGTTGTTTGCATGTTGCCTTGGAATAGAGAAATATTAAAAAAATCCAATAAACCTCAACCTTTCTGCTTTGTGATTCTTCATAAAATTACTTGGTCAGTCTTGTATTTGTGTTAAAATTAGGTGATAGTCACCTGGGCTATAAGAATACTCTTACGAGAGTAACATATGCTCTGTTCTACATAAACCAATGAAAAGCTCATTGAACGTGGTGCGAGGGTGAACACAGACCCTCCAATTCACACATCACTCACTTTCTCCTTGGCAAATGTAAATTGACTGAACCTTCTACAGAAAGGACCACTTTTCCACTGTGGTACTTTCATTACCAAGTATTTTCCTTACAGATGCAATTAAAGCCCACAGAGAATTCTCAATGCGGCCTTTTATTGCAAAATTATAGGCCAATGTGTGAATAACATATAGAGCAGGCCACAGTATTTTAGCTTATAACTATAAAGGTTTATTGTGCTTCTCCAAGAGAAGGCTAATCAAAATAAAAATTGAAGGGGGCAAAGCAGCATATTCAAGTATCATTCAGTAAATCCACAGAAGGTAAACCAACCCAATGCAACAGCTACCACTGTTCTTGAACCAGTTTGCTGCAGGGAAACTAGATCTAGCTTAAAAACTAACACTAAAAGAAGCGCTTTCTCTTCAGAACATCCCAACTCAAAATTAAATACTTCTGCTGACTGTACTGACTTACAATGATTTTTTAATTGGAAATTATTATTGGAAATGGAATTTTAACAATGAGGAGAAGTATCTGCAAACTTGATTTGAGGAGTAAGAAAAACCTTTCTAGAGGCAGAAATTTCATCAAGAAGCCAGAGCTGGATCCTAATGCTTCTGGCAAAGAGCAGAGGCACCAATGCAGGGGCTGCTGAGCTCAAGTGAACTGTGGGGGAGGAAAAATGTAGACAGAGAAATGGAAGCTTTGGGATGTGGGAGGGTTGGCACACATTTATATGAACTCTGTTAACTAGGCAGGCTGCACAGCCCATTCCCAACGGCCCTATGAAACACAGGTCTTTTTTTTTTTTTTTTTTTTTTTTGTTGCCCAGAGGTCTTAATTTTTCCATACAGAGACAGACAATCCTGCAAGTTTTTTCCACCTGTAACTTCTTAGCTCTGGTACTGGAAAGGGAAAGGAAAGAAGAAGGGCTGTTTCTGAGGTGAAATACAAGAGATGTTGAATAGAGCAGGGCAAACCCATGTGAGAACCTGAAAACAGAAAACAAAGACCTTCCAGAGCTGGATGTGGCCACAGTGCCAGAGGAAAAGCTGCAGGGTTGGCCCTGTGCTCTTCCCGTGACATGCATGGCACTGCTCAGAGAGCCTTCCCAACTGCTCCTCCCTTCCCTAACTTCTCTTTAATAATTAATTACAGATTCTATAGACCCAACCTGCAAGATGTCAAATAAAATATCCCCCAGATGAATGGCAAGGGCTCTACAAGCCTACTACAAGTGATGACTCCCACTTGTGTATCTAGAAAACCTCCACAGGAAAATCCAGAGACATCCACATGAATATGGTATTATTGTAGACAAAATTAACCACATTATTCATGAAAAGAAATTTCAATATTCCAACACTGTTATTTCATTTTGACGTTGTGTTTTTGATCTCAGAAGCTTACTTCTTCTGCCTCTGCACAGCTCCTACACACTCCTCCTCATCCACAGGACCAGCCCCTCTGCAAACAGGCTTCCCAAAAACTTTAAGGCATTTTCACAGAGTTCTGACCATCCTTTTCAAATGACCTTGTCTTGTCGACAAGACCATCTGAAAACCACAAAAGAATGAGATAGGAGATCATGGATCTGAGTTGCTGAAATAATTTCAGTACCATGTTCTGTTCAGTACCCTTAGTTTCACCTCCAACATCAGGCCCTTCCTTTGCAGTTCACTCACTTGTTCCACCTCTTTGTGTCTCACCTTGCTAAACTACTGAGATAGTGCAACACAAGAGAACAGAGACAGCTGCTACTAAAATGGCCTCAGCTAGATGAAGCTGTAAATTGCCTCTGTGCATCCTCCCCCACAGTCTGATTAGGAATTAGGCATTTGATACCAGGTTTAACAAGTCCAGGTGACCAAGAGACAGTCAAATGTGTACAAGATGGACACATTCACTGCTTGTGATATCATACTGGATTTGAAGAAAGAAGAGACTCCTTCACCAAGTAAAGTGTTGGCTTATTCACAGCTCCAAAAAAAGAAGTGCACACGTACCCAGCAGTGCTGAACACCTTTCTGAAACACAACAGAGTGCTCTTGGGTCCGTACACATCTGTGCAATGGCTGCAGTGGACTATAATCATAGGTTTTCACAGAACCCTATGCTCAGTTTTACATAATTTTGGACTAGAAACCATCCTCTTCCTGGAATTTAATTTATCATATATATATAGCTTTTGGCTTTGTGGCAAAAGGGAACATATGCATTACTACTTTAAACAGGGTCCATACTGCCCCTATTCTATGCACAGGTTTAGTCCTGTAGTACTGGTTTTTTCCACTGTTTTGCTCCTCTTTCCCACTTCCCTTGGCTCTCTGCTACTGCAGAGAAAGCTAATAGATGTGCTCAACATGTATTTTACCAGGTTGTCATTAGCATCCCCTTGGAGTACTCAGCTGTAACGATTCCCAGGCACTGTGTACTATGTTCCATTTTTAGACCCACCACTTTCTCTGTAAAGCCATGAGCACAGTGCTGGTCTTGCAACTTGTGGAACCTTAAAATAAAAAGTAGACCCCAAAGTGCTGAAAGGGCAGTGAGACTTGTGGGAAGGTACATAATTCCACAAGCTATGTTATCTTTTAACCCTGCTGTCAGATTAAGAAAGATGGCAAAGTTCAGGCAATCAGAGCTGGCAGTAAATTGTTATTGCTCTTTTTAGACCTGCTGAAAAGAAATAGGACCAGCCTGTAAAATGTCACATTGCATACAATTCAACAGCTACACTTCTGCCTAATCTTGGAATTTATGCTTTCCAAGCCCTGTGTTTGTCTGCAACTGACTTTTCCTCCACAAATTGTCTTGCAGTTGTAGCACATATGAAGTATTTTTTCAAACTAGGAAGCCAGGTGTGAAAAATCCCAATCTGGGAAACAGAAGAAGAGAATGAACACACTGTCAGCTAATGATAAATATTTGGAATTAAACTCCTTATAGAAGTTGTCTGAAAATTTGGTTTCCTACACCTGTTTTGTTAAGGCAAATGGTGAGCTGTAGTTTACACCTGTAGTGAAAGGTGGAGAAGGTTCAGGGAGCCATCTTAGGTAAATTGCTTTGAATAGTCTAACCTGCATCTCTAATGTTCTTCAAAATGATAATAACCAGTGACAACCAGAAATATTCCTGAGGCAGCAGGATGAGTAATCTTCTACAATCTGAGATCAGGTATGGAAACAATATAGCCATAGGGTTTATTTAGAGATAGAGCAATTATTCACTCCTGGTGGGGCTCTGAAAACTGCCATGAAAGAAACTCTGTTCAACTTTCTATTATGAAGATGGAACAGACTCTAAATACCTACCATAAATATAAACCCCTACAGACCCTTCAATAGTGCATCTACTCCTCAGATAGCTCTATGAACGCCTCCAAGTGAGATACATACCTTCTGATAATTCTCAAGAGTCTAAACCAGTGCTAAATAATCTTTTCTTTTTTTGAAATCTATCTATATTTTCAAAGTGCAAAGAACATTCAGATCACCAATGATTAGCATTCATGCAAAAATGCCAACATCAATATCAGTGGACTAGTAATGACAGGGAATGCATCTGGAAAACAGTGCAATGACAGACTGATCAGTGCATTTGCAATTTCTCTAGATACAAAGATCTCAGAATAGGCACCTGCAGACATAGTGGTAACCCTCCACCTCCTTCTGGCTTTCAAAATTCAAATCTGATTCAAATCACCTAAGGCATATTAAAAGAAAAAAGATGTTCATTATAATCATACCAGGACTCCCCTAAACCCTTGTTTTCATTTAAAAATTAAAGGATACACACTAGATACTTACCTCTCTAACAAATAAGTTTTCTGCTTTTTGTTCTGCATCTTCAGGTACAGAAGGATACAGTGTCCTGATTTCCAGTGCAATTGTGTCTATCTGGCAATAAACAAAAAGTATGCAATTTAGTCAAAGTGACAGAACAGCAGTTTTGTCTCATGAAAAGGTTAAGAACCTTGTTATCATGGCTTGCATTTTTCAATTTGTCATGCAGCCAGCAACACATGCATACCAACAACTGCAACCCAGCTCCTGCCCACACACACTATTCAATACTATCAGCTAAAGCATTAATTACAAGCAAGAGCAGTGTTCGAATAGATTTCTGGGAATAAAATTGTTCCAAGCAAATGTGCTTCAGTCTGAGGTTTCTGATAAAAAATGTCATCAAGTCGTCCTTATATCCTCTCCCAGAAATATATGTCAAATGCAACAGTGATACTTGCTTCCTTCACTTCCCTTCTGCACCTAATGTCTTTAAGGGAAGGAATTTGGAAACAGAACTAAAAGCTTTAGCTCTTTTGAAAGGAGAAGAGAGGGGCAGAGTGCTCCCAAGAGTTTGCAAAAGGAGTGCCACAGGAGAGCTCAATGGTTTGAAAGCAAAGGGAACAAGACAGCAGTCTCTCAGAGGGCCATTCCCACCCATGGGAAGGAACAGGCAGCGGGGCAGGGCTGACAAGGGACTGCTGGTGCTGCCTGGAGCCTCCTTCCAGGCTCCACAGGGGCTGCACAAATTAAGCCCTTTTTTTTGAAAGCAGCTGCTGACTGAGCTGGCTTGCCAGGCTCCACAGCAGGAAACCACACAGAGAAGTGGATCTCCAGAAGTTCTCCACAAGGAGCTGAGCTTCCCTTAGTTCCCAGCAGGCCAACGAGAGGCCACCAGCAGTGCTCTTCTGTGTGACCCAGGGCCCCCGAGCTGGGGTCAGGCAAGGCAGCCACTTTGCAAAAAGTTCAAAAGAGGAAGCTTTGGGGTATTTTCAATTAAGCTACAGATCTGTCCCACTAATTTTGGCCATAAAAGGGTTAACCAAACAAAATCAAACACCAGCAGCCCAGGTTATGCTCTCAGTTACAATGGAGTAACTCTGTCCCTCAAGACAGCAAGGGACTGAAACCCAGAGAAATCTGACCTCCCAAGCTCATTTGCTCTTCCATTACAGAAAGGCACATGATTTCCAGAAGAAGGCTTATGGTATATGACTGCTTTAGTATGAAGAATCACTACTTATTAATACCAAGAAGCAGCTCACAGTATTTGCTGTGCCCCTGGAGGCTCTCCATCCTATCCCTGCAGACTAAAAAGTGATGGTTTCTTTCTATAAATTGAAACACCCAAACTCTGCGCAACAAGAGCCTGGATATTGTCAACTGCTTTTTTCCTTACAGCTTATATAGACAACTGTGATTTCCCCCCAGTTGCTTTTCAAGTGAGTAATTGTGAAAGAAAACTATGCATCACTCAGGCAGAAATGTAATGGGATTCCCCAAACTTTTTCTGTTTCATCTGGGGAGCTTAGGATAGAAAACAATTAAACACACTGGCTCTCACAAATAATGATGGTGCCTCATAGACACCTGAAAGTGAAAAAAATCCTGTTGTTCTGAACAAACTAAGCACAGTTTCCTAAATGTGAGCTCTTAGGCTCTACCTAGCTGTATTACCAACCCTGCATGAAGTGATTTACGCAATCATTTAGTCTATGAGTAAAAGAGAGCAGACAGAGAAGTATGAATTTTCAGTCCACGTCTAGTAACAGATGTCTGAATCCTTGGTTGCTTAGGGACTTCCCAGCAGTACCCACAGTCTCTGGAATGCACCTCATTACTTTTACTTCACACATACATGACATTTTAAGTCCCGATTTTTTAAGCAGTCGCAAGAAGACACAATCCTTGAGCACAGCTGAAAACCCACGGGTGCCCCTGTGGGCCATCACACCGAGCTCTTCCCAGGGTGGGGGCCCTGCAGCAGCAGTCACAAAGCACACACACCATCCTTCCAGCACACACACCACTGCTGAAGATCAGCTGCTGCTTCCAGACTAAGGCAGAGGGGGAGGCCACAGGAGAAGAGACAAGCGACACGCTCTATGCCTCACACTGACCCTGTCACGATGGTGGTGAGACCAACAACCTGTCCTGCTCACTCACAGGAAAACTTGTCTGCCCCACGTATTGCACAGAAGATAGTTTCCAGTATCTTTTTTTATAGATAAGACATACGGCAAGTCAATTTCTTTCACGTAAAACAACACTTGTCTACTGATATCAACCAGGACAGCTAACATTTACCTAATAGGGCCATTGTTCCTTCTGTCCCCTGTTAAAAAGACTGTGGCTGAGCACAACATG
This sequence comes from Campylorhamphus procurvoides, assembly GCA_013396655.1. Classification (NCBI taxonomy): domain Eukaryota; kingdom Metazoa; phylum Chordata; class Aves; order Passeriformes; family Dendrocolaptidae; genus Campylorhamphus; species Campylorhamphus procurvoides. The sequence continues at coordinate 336,528 of WBMV01007221.1, forward strand.
TGCTTTCCACCACTGTCCTTCTCAACAAGACTGCGCTTGAAAGAAAGAAGCACGGCCATGCAAACCTGAGAAATCAGGTACCACTGGGCTTGTGCATTTGTAGACTTTGACAAAGAATATCACAGCTTTATTTACAAAGAATTGGGACACGGAAAATGTCGTATATTGTTATATTTAAACTTGCGTTAAAAACTACAAAGCACTTCCCTTCTGAGAATTAGTTATGTTTAACCACTTAGCTGCAAAAGCCTGGCCACAAAGTCACTTCCTGTTCATAGTTGATTCCTTCCAAAGTTAAACACTCTTAAAAGCTGATTAGGCATAGCATTATTCACCAAAATCTCTTTACTTCAGAAAACAAACAAATTTCAACAACAGGCTGTGTGCTTCTGAAAGAGTCATCAAAAAAATAAAGGATTCTATTTAGAGAATTCAGTATTTATAAATGTGTTATGAATGCAGCCTAATTTTCTAATGTTTAGGCAATCATAGCAATTGCCTGTTCAAACCAGAGGCCAATTACTTTCTCATTTGTGCATGCAAACTGATAATCAAATAACGCAGGTATCAGCCTAAAACATGCAATTCTAAAATTCTTCTGAATTATTTTTGATCTATTTTATATAAATATCCTATATCCAACCATGATTTCTGGCATTGCTAGGCTGTCTCATTTGCATAAGCTGTTGGCCCCAGGTGTTGGATGAGTTATAAGATGCAGTTTCATTAAGCACCTTCTCTTGCTACATCCACCTTCTACAGTGAAACACTCAAGTTAATACTGCTCCTTATCAAGAACTAATTAGGGTTCTTGATAAGGTTCTTAATAATGTTTTCAGGCAGTGACTACTTCCCAGTGACATGGTGAATTTAGCATTTGAAAATGGAGTTCAGACTCCATTAGCCATTTCAAACATTTTCAGTCTGACTCTCTTCTAAATAGCTATTAGTCTGAAAGCATGTTACCAGTGGTTAAATCTTCAGACAGATGCATCAACAACGATGGTATTTACTTCCTGCAAAGGCTGCCCTCCTAAGAGAGCTAACCACACACAAGCAGACACGTTCCTCTCTTTTAATGTTTAGATTCAATCTCTCTAAAGAGAAGCTGCTCAGCCCCATTTTCATCCAAGTAAACAGATTTACTTAACATTACCAAAACCTGTAATGAGTTAGTCCATCAAATTAAAATGCAGGCTAAGGTGCAACCATGCTGTACAAATACCACCCTGCAAAGGTCCCTGGCGAACTGCTGGTCTGCTGTCCCAGCACAGACCTCACTATGGAGGTATATCTGTGGTGGCAAAGCGAAAGGGAAGCAGGCACAGAGCACATTTAAAGGACAGATTTTGTCCCATCACTCCCTGAATCACAGTTAGTGTGAGAGGCTATGCTTTGCCCACAGCTTGCTTTGCTGACTGCATTAGCTTGCCTTACTTAAACAGCTGGGGTGCATCCCTAGAAGGCTAGATACTTCTCACTGTCGTGCTCCTGTCAGACAATGTGAACTTGCACATCAAGGATATCCACAACCCACTGGTCATGAGAGTCATGGACTCAGTTTCTGCTCCTCTAAGAATGAGCAGATACTGGTTGTCACATGGGAAAGTGAGAGCTAAGTCACATGCTACTGAAAATAACCCATGATGTCACCAGTGTAACTCTTCTGATCTTAGAAATAACAGTCAGGTTTACAGGGTATTTCCAAGGAGGCTCCAAGGCCTGTGCTTCAAACTGCCCTTACGGCACACATGTTGCTCATGTGAAGAGGCAGTGTCCTTGCCTACTCCTGCTCCCTCCCCTTAAAGATACATCTGGTTATGTTATGAACTTCTGTATCCAAATGAACGACCTTTTTCCTGGTACAATACCTAGATAGCAGCGGTTTCACAATCTGAAAAATAGGGAGATTTTGGCTCTGTCTTATTCAGAGCTGAAAAAAAGAAGCCCGGAAACAGTCATGCCTGCAGTGATGGCAAGGATCAGCAACTGCAAAACTCGACCTTGTGAGAATAACTATATTCTCTTTGAAAGCAAGTCAATGAGAGAAAGCAATTTTGAGATGAAACTAAAGCTATGATAATTGATCCATATCTGATGAATGCAGTGAACACAATAGATCCAGAAATGGGAAATTATTATTAAAGCAGAATTTTCTCCTGTATTCACTATCTCAGCTAATTCTTTTGATGGGGTCTCACCCTGAAGAGACCTTTGCCCATAGGATGTGCTCACACATGGGCCCAAACTGGGGTTGCATCCACACCGAGCCACGAAGTCTGCAGCAACTGCAACCATTAGTTAAACAATGTCCACAATTTCCTGCGGCATTATTGCATTAAACACCACCCAGAGCCAGCCTGAGCACCTCCTAATTCAGTCAGATGTGGATCTCTTTCTACTCACATGGCTGACCCAGACTTTTGTGCACAGGTGATACTTCAGCAGGATGGAGCATGCCTATAGAGACTCTGCAACTGGAAAACTTGCCTGGTAAGAAACTGCAGTCCTGGCTGGTGGCAGAGGCTCTGGTTACTGCCACTGACTTTGACAGAAGATAACCAAGATGACAGAGGTTTATTGCAAGGATATGGACCCTACCTACCACTACTCCTCCTCTTCTGTGAGTACAGGCCACCTCTAACATGCAAGTACTTCTCTCATCTATCTTAACCTTTTTTTCTTATTTTTTTAAAAATTTAAATAGCTTATACCAAACAGTTGCAAAGCATAACACAGACAGAAACAAAATGCAAGTAGCTACTAAAATGCAGGCAACAACTGCTAAAAATGAAGTGGAAATCAGGCTGTGAAAATATATGTTTAACAGACAGAGCTTCAGCAGTAGGACGCGATTCTTCTTTCACTGAGAGGGTTTGCTCCATGGACTTGAGCTCAGTTACTCTAAATCAAAGGCCTCAAGGGCCTTGTGACAGCACAAAGTATGTCTAGTCAGCTTTGTAATGCTAAATTTCAATTTCATAAATTGACAAATGTGCCAAATGGATAAAGGAATTAGCGATAATGAGGAAATCTATTCTGTTTAGTTTTCTCTCAATCCCATGAGCACATTAACTCAGTTAATGCCACCAAGGAAATAGAGCCATTTAGTAAAACAAAGCAGCTGATTAGATTAAGCTGGCCTCATAGGACAGCAGCAGTGCCATGAGCTGATGGGAAGGGTCCTCACATAGCAGTTACAATTGGTCACAAAAATGAAATGCATTTCCATTAGAGAAATCCTATTCATCAAAACCTAAATCTTTTACAAAGATGTGTTGGTTTTGAAGAAGTTGTTGTATGATTCCCATGCATTTGCCTAGCAACACACCTGCCCAGTCACCTGGCAGGGAGCCCCTGCCCACCTGAGCTGCCCCAACATGGCCATTGAGAGACTTGCCCTGGACTTCCAGGTTCTCAGTTTCTTTGCAGTTTGCCAGGACAGTCAATAGAGAATACAGGATGAGGTCAGGCAGCTCCAAGGCTGCGGGATCTGGGATCCACTGACTGTCAGCATCCCACCACGGGAGCCTTCCTTAGATTCTAGTGGCCAAATACATCAAACAGAATAGGATCAGAAGTAACAGATTAAATTGGACTATAATAGTAGGGAGAGATTCTAGCACTGGCCAAACCACTACTGTGCTGAGTAAACAGACAAGTATACATTATGGAATAACGTGTTTAGTGATTTCCCAAAATATATTTGGGAACAACCAGGGCTTTGAGCTTGATCTAATCCTGAATAGTAAAGTCACGCATATAGAAATGGCAGAGGAGAAAACAAAGACGAGTGAATTCAGTGAGAGGGAACTAAGACATGATGCATGAATTAAGAAAATATTAGAGAGCCCTTGGACAACTTCTGGCTCTCCCTCTAGCAATGGAGATAAAATAAATGAACAGATGAACCAAAGAAAAAGTATAACACATATTTGTCTTGTACTTACTGAAAAGTCATCATCAGGGAATAATATCAGATCCTTAAATGGGCTGTCCCCAATATTTTTTTCAATCTCTGTGATAACAGCTTCATAATCCAAAGGCTCCAAGAGTTTGGGTTTTTCCTGCTGTGGAAAAAAGGAAAAGATCAGGTAATTGCTACACCCAAATTTGCCTTCCTCTTCTTTCATAAACTGAGAACTGCTGCAGTTTTTCTTTTATACACCAAAGCATGAATGACTTCTCCCCTCATCCCATTGTTCTCAGCTTGTTGCAACTGAACTCATGCCAGAGTGGAAGTAAGGAAGTTGGGCCAGTTGTAACAGCCACTCTCCATGTAATAACTCCACAGCAATCTGTCATGTCCTCACAGAGACCCAAACCACTATATTAACTCACCTGGAATTCTCAGGAATTGTCTCTTTCTCCATAAATACATGCAGGCAAATCAACAGACACAGCTTGAAATGAATATAGATAGGACTTAGAGCTAATATGTTTAAGAATAAGAAACCTACTAAGTTCTTCACTGTTTCACACAGTCCCACTTTTTGAAGTGCTGGTAGCTTGTGAATGCTTCCATATTGTTTTACTCAGCAATAATCCAAGATTATTGTCCTGCAATAATATCTAGCATCCACCCCTAAGGTTTCTTGTCAGAAACAGAGTAGTATCATAGTAATAGTACTATATTGCCTGAAACAGGAGTAAAGTAAGGAACCACCACAGGAACAACCAAACAAAACTAAAGTCACAAAGTCTTGAAATACCACTCAAAATCAGAAAAAGAGAAGCCTGTCTGAGATGTTAGAATACATTAAACAAGTGAAGCCATGTATTAGAGTTAGATGCTTAATTTAAAGATATAAGCATGAGAAAGAATAAGTGAGAAAGGGCAAGAGAACTACCAGAAGGGATGGAAAAGCAGGTGATAAAAGAGAAAAAGAACACTAGTGAAAAGCAGATGGAGAAACACTTCTGCTGAACACTCTTTCAGTCTGATGCAACAGTGGACATTAAGAAAGTTGTATATTACACTGCTCTTGCACTGGACTATCCTGATCAATAAAAAGTTTCCCTCCCTCTTCCCTAAATCAAAACCAAAGTGTGTTGAAAAAGAAAGCTTAGACATCTCCATAAAACAAATTTCTCCAATGGACAATCTCATGATTGTCCATTGTATTTAATTTTTACATGCACATATATATTTCACATATGATCCAATATACAGACAATGGCTCAAATATAGAGCCTCCCTCTCTCTTTGGACTTTCTTCTAAAGAGTTCCTGTTTTTTTCAGTCATCACAGTAATCTTAAGATTTCTTCTCTGTTGTTGTGAACAGTTTCCCTTCTATATTGAGTTCAAGACTCCCTTTGGCATCAAATGCATCTATGAAAAGTTTAATTACATATCAGTAACCCAGCCACCCAAATTGGATTAGAACAGTGGGATACACATGTTCCTTGAAGGTTATTCAATTGCTGAGCAGCTGATGCTAGAAACACAGAACAGCACAGGACCTCTGCAGGCCAACTACTCCAACTCCCTGCTCAAAGCATCAAAGCTCCATCAAAGAACAGAGAGACAAAAAAGTTAGAATTGCTCCTTCAACATTTCAGTCTATTACCTCTCTTCTCCGTATATTAACTCTCACAGTGCTGCTTGCCAGCTTAAGAGCTAATAAACCATTAGGATTTTGCATGCATAGGCCAAAAGTGCTATCTATTCATGCGGCGGCATTAAAGAATTGTAAAAGTCAGGCAACACCAACACAGAATAGTAACAAATAGAACAAACAGCCCCATAAAACCTGGCCTTGAACAATTCCAGGGATAGGGCAACAACAATTTCTCTGGGCAACCTGGGAAGAAAATGCTTTAATGTTTAATTCAGATTCTATGACAGGACTGTATAGTGGTTGTGTGATGTTCAGCTAAGATAAGGAGCCCTACTAGGACACACAAGACCTCATATTACCCCAGCCACAGGACCTGAAACTGTCCCATGCAGGTACTTGGCCCTGGCCTGCACCAGTCGACACAATTATCCAGTCCTGCTTGAGAAGCTCTCGGGTTGAACAGCAGCCACGTTCTTCAGCGACGTTTCAGTCTGTCATTTGTCAATAAACAAATTACAAAAGTAGCCACCTTCTGCTGAAATCATAGACTACAGAAATGCTGGGAAATCCCGGAAATCTTGGGACTTCTCTTGAAATATGGGGAGATCCCATAAAAAAAAACATGCAGCATTTGCAGGTTCTCTATGGCCATGGAAACTACACCTTTTGCAGAACAAAGAGGTATTCCTTCTTCCCCCTGGAAATCCCTGTAAGGTTGGGGTGAACATAGACACATCTCCTTCAAAATAAACATCACACAGATGTTGGGATGCAGGTGGAGGCAGGGTAAGCTACGTCACATTGCCATCTCTGCTCTTCAGAAACTGGCAGTGCTCAGAAAGCCACTCCTGATAGCTGCTGAAACACTCCAGGGGAAAACTTCTCCTTGGCAGCTGCAAGGTCATTTACATGAGACAAGAATAGAGCTCAAGAAAACCCTGAAGCAGAGAAACACAGCAAGCCTATGAACATCACTGTTCCCACGGCACTAATTCTCTTGCTCTCAGTGCTGCAAAGGGCATGATCTGACAAACATTTTAACAGATGTTCGCAGAGAAGTCCTCTGAGAAAGATTACACATCTGAACTAAATGTAAGTTGGTATGACATTATCAAACTTACTGCAAAACTTTTCAGTGAAGCACTTGATATTTATGGTGACGTTATTCTATGGATGCAATAAAAATTACTTCCTTCCTTCTATGGCATTACAGCAAAATCCTGTATAAAATGCAATACTATAGTATGCCAACACCCATAAATCAGAGGTGCAAGTAATAGCCCATCCTTGTCAGTACACTGGCTGCAGAGATCATCTTGTCCATTCCCTGCCAACATCAAGCATAGTGGTATAATAAATCTGATGCCTCTCTACATCAATTCTGCACGTTCTTACAGACCTTCAAACTATGCATTGTGGACATTGACTCCACCCCTTGTAGAGCCAGTACTTTGGACCTGGCAAAGCTCAGCATTGCAATGCTTAGTGTTGCAGTTGTGATGGGAAGTGACAGCTGGTTAGTTGGCAGTTTATCTCTAGGAGGTGTGGGGTGGCTGCTCAGTTTTCTCTTCATAGGCAGACAGAAGCAGCAATGTTGGCATTAGCAAATTTCTCCCTGCAAGCACTAGCAGAGATCTGTAAATGAGTAGGGCTGATTTAAAGCTAATTTAATAACCATAGTGCTGCCTCTTCTCAATTTAACTTGTCTGTTCTTTTTGGAAACAGGCCAACTTGGCAATGTGTGCCAAGATCGAATTAGGCTGGCTTGGATTTTTATAATGCTTTTTATATTCTCCATCTCAAGTGAGTAATGAATTTAGTTGTGCTGAAATGGTTGTGAATACATCTAGTAAAAAGGCACTCTGACTCCTCACCTGCTACAACAATCTCAGCAGTACCATTTACTTCACACACTGACACTGCTGTGGAGCCTAGTTTTGAATTTCGTTGAGCCAACATTTCCAAACTCTCTTGGAATACTGAAGAGCTGTTAAATGAACATTGGAGCCAACACTCCAGGAGAAAAATCTCTATTTAATTTCACACAGGTGAATCAGGCCAGATTTCACCAGTGATATTTGGCTTCATTGCCATCATCTTCTGGTCTAGGTATAAAAGCATTATTTTGTTGCTAGTAGTAATGACCAAAAATATTCACGTAAATGATGTTAGAGAATCAGATACGGTACCTGGCTTGCTGTCAACTGCACAGTCATCATGCACTGATGCTAGCACCCATCTGCTCTTCTTAATTATATATCATCCTCTAAAGTCGCATTTCTGTGAACACTCCCTAAAGGAGGAAATGATGTAACAGAGACCAATATTCTCTGGGTAGTCATCCCAAGCACTTCCCCATCTTAAAAATAAAGTGGATCAAATGCTGTGATTTCCTAATGCTTTAACAACGTATTATTCTGACACAAAATCCCAAGTGTCTAAAATTTATTGAATTTAATAGAGATGTTTAAATTAATTCCTTCCTTCTGCATACCAGGAAGAAAAACGAAAATTAAAGAAGCAGATAAACAGAAAGAATTTAAGCTGATGGACTTCAGTTACCTGGACTAAAATATCCCTGTGACAGGAGGATACACTGTGAGTTCATAAAGGGTCAAAACAATTGTGATGGCCAGATCAGTCAAGAATCTGATTTCTATTTCATCCAAGCTATGGCTTGTCTAAAATTACAATTCATTCTAGTATACATCTGAAATACTGAAAAAGGCTGACTTACAAGAGAAAGGGCCACTTACTAAAATAATAGCATTGCCTTCCTTCATTTTTATAGAGTTCTTAATATTATTAAACAAATTCAATCCTACTAAAACTCACAAAAGTAAATTAAATTACTTTCTAAGTTGACATCAATGTGAAGTGCTTCTCACACTTCTTTTTTTCTTCCTTTCCTTTCCCCAGTTAAATAGTGTGACATAGTGCATCTATATATTTTTATATGGTTAATGAATGTAGTTAATTATATTCCACCAGGACATGCCAAATTCAGTAGAATATTTCTTTGCCAAACCTGTCCAAACTGAAGCTAAAGAACAGCCAGGATTCCACAACTTTTGGAGGATGTATAGTATAAAGGCTAAATTTAACACCATCCTCAGACATGCTAGAGACACAGACTGCCCAGCAGCTCTGAGGTGTGCTAGACACAGCTCCTAGAAACTCAAGAAGCTGAAGCTGAGGCTAGAAAACAATTTGGTTTTTATGAAGTCAACAAAACTTTTGTATTTTTGTAGGACCAATGTATGTATCTATTCACCAAGAGACAATACAGCAATGTGGTGCCTGGGGTGATTTCCACAGGAAGGATATCTCCACTGGGTACACCTTTTCCCCCATCCCTACCAGCCGAGATCATGGGTGAGCAGCCTGAGACCCAGGGTGCCCCTGGCAGTGAGTCCCATGGCAGCATTTGCACCCAGTGAGCAGACACAGTGCAACCACCCAGGGATTCTGGTGTCCCCAAAACCCTCAAGCAGCAGAGGTGGGAGTGACTGGTCTCACCCACTCAAAATGCTCTCACTCCATGGGCCTCCCTTCTCTCCATTCCCAACATACTCTGCATCATATTATAGATTTCCTTTAAGGAAAAAGTTTTGCATTTCAAGCACAGGAGAGGCAACTCAAGGTCTGCAAAAGGTATTCGGGGAATGGGCAGGGAAGCACAGCCAGAACCAGCAGGCAGATGGTCTCTCCTTTTGATACAGATCTCCTCCTTTTTATGACTGCTTGGCCTGTTCTGCATCTATTTACAGTCAACAAACTCTCTGGCCACATTACAAAGGCTTCCTTTGGCTCAGTATGTGATCCATAGTCAACAAATTTATTAAAATTAGTGGCACAAGAAAATTTTCTTTGACACACCCCCTCCCTTCCACCCTAAAATACATTCACTTGTCAGGTCCAATATGTTTAATTTGTCATGACTTTCAGTAAATCTTGCAGAATTGCAGTTGGAAAGAATCCAGTCAGGGCTGCACAGCACAACTGATACACTCTTCAGTGTCAGTAGTGAAGCCAACGTGCCAATAAATTTCATTAAGAGGATTGCCAGTTCCCACACAATTCTGCTACAGAGGAAACAGCAAAGGATTACAAAGAATCCAACCCCCCAATTCCTAGTGATTTAGAAATTGCCAAAATGCTTTAGCACCCATCAGCTCAAGCAGAGGAAAAGCAGTGAAACCTGTTGAAGATCCTGCTGGGAATAACGAAAGTGAAAAGTAATTTTCGCCCATTAAAGCCTCTTTATTCAAAGAAAATTCTGATTGACACCAATAAGGGACCTGTTTGACTAAATGAAACTTACTTTGTACAAATGCAGCTGGGATAGGATGAATCCTAATTGCTTACATTGCCATTGTTCCATGGATCAAAATCTATAAAGGTCTACACTGTATATTTTCCAGCTTTCAAAATTACTGTAAGAGAATTTACATGTTAAGTATTTGAAAAATGGAAACACCTCTCATCTGGTTGAGCTAACTCAGAAAATTTTCACTTTAACTGATGGGCCAGCTGGAGCCATCAGAGCCTTCAGTGGCACACGTAGCTTCTCCAGTACACCCACCAGGGCTAAGGCTGCTCAAACCACAGAGTCCTGTTCTCAGGCAACTGGGAGTGACCTTCTCTTTCTAATACTTCTTTTTTCTCAGGTTAGAATTTATCGTTGCTTTCGTTATGAATTTTGAAAGCTCTAGGCTTCATAACACTACCTTGCTCATAGTTAAAATGTGCAAGCCACACAGGACTGTTGGTTCAGCAAAGCATCCAGCTGGGGGAGAGAGGAGGTGCTTCATGCTACACTCTGCTTAGTCATAAACATCTCCTGAATTCTGTTTCCCTCCATGATTAGGCACCTGGCACTGCAGCCTCACTGTGGTGCTTCCTGAATCTACAATGTATATGCAGGCAGGTATATATTCATTGACTAGCACCTGTCACTATAGACAGTGGATAAAATTATCAGTACAGTCTGCAGAAAATATTCAAGGTAACAAGACAACAACTTACTTGTCCTCTGTTTATGCAGTATCTGGAAACTCTTTTTAAGAAGGAGATAAACAAATTTCATTTAATCATACATCTACTAAAATCAGCCACTGACAAGACCTCTAATAAAACTGCTAAGTTTTAAAATTAAATTTAATCAGTTGGCTTTTCAAAATGTCAAAAATGACAGCTTCTAAATAGTGAGGATTTCTGAAGCCTAGACTAAATATTTGCCCATAGGTCACTTCAGGGGAAAACCAAGAAACTTTTGTAAAGCATAAGGGGTTTTTTTTAAAGCTTAGTTTAATTTACACAGACCTCTAAACTGGCAGCACTCAGCCACTTGCTCTCCCCTTACCTGACCTTAACCAGGAAAAAAAAAGGTGCAGTTTTAGCAACAAAAGTCTTGAAGCTACCACACTGAATCTATTCATAAAGAAAGGAAGCAAAAGCCAAAGATGCAATTCACTCCTCTCCGTGCAGACATCTGAACAGACAGGTAGGATGTGGTGGGAGGGGTCTGGGCAGAAGGGATGGGAGCTGTGTGGGAGTGGAGAGGAGCTGCCAACAGAGCTGGAGTGTTCTGCCTGGCCACTTGCTTTGCTGGTGATTACTGCACCCCAGGGAAGGAGAAGTGCCCTGTGCACCACAAAGGGGATGCTGAAGTGAGTCTAGTTCAACTATTCTGCAAAAATACTTTGCTTCTTGTTCACTTTTTTCTAGCATGGTCTCAGGTGGGAAGAATCACAGTTGCAAAGAGAAATGTTAACAAAACCAGCCTGCAACCTCTGTGTACTGGATTTGACCAAAGCTTTGAAGCTTCCACCATAAAGTTTATGCAAACAGCAATTCTGAGTCTGTCCATGCATATACAGACACAGAGGTATATAAAGGTAACTTCACATATTAATTGTAGTCTCAGCAAGACCAACATTTAAAAAGATGCTCCTAATTTTTGCCCTTAAGTGGCTCTCAGATGACCCTCATACGAAGGTAGAACCCCAGCTTTGACACTACACAGGATTAGTTAGAGCAGCAGGCAAACTAGTCCCCTCTGTAGGTGTGAATGGGATGACTAAGGGAGATGGAGTGATTTACTCACAGTCATGTGTGTACAGGTCCAGGGGAAGCACAAAAGGTGATTCTCCTTTACCTGTTCCTTCATCAGGCTCATCCAGCACAAACCTGCTGCTAAAATGGGGTATATTTTATGCAATACTGTACACAGCACAGAATTGTCTCTAAACCCAGTTTTACTTACTTTGAAAATAAAGATTTCTTTTTAGTAGATTTTTTTTAGAGTGCATAGGAGAGTTTTTTTTCCAAGGACTGAAGAGAAAGCTCTGATCATGCTCCGATGCTAAAGACTTTGATCACTACTGTATGTCTGATGAAGTTGCAATGCTGCACACAAGCAAACATCCATTGTGCATTTTCAATTCAAACCTAAAAGTTAGATTTATGAAGAGCTAGACCTGTCTACTGAGCAAACAACTGTTTTGAAAGGGGCTCAACCACTTTAGAAACCCCTGAAGCAAAAACAACTCACAAAAATGCTTGTGTTAGCTCTAAACAAACTTTTCAAAAACACCAATTGACTTGTAGAGTACTTAGTAATAAGGCACATGGTGCAAATCTCATATATGCTGTTCCACTTCATTTTACTTTCTCTACCTACACTATACTCACTTGTCTCTTCACGAGTTATAGTTATGTCTCATGCTACATATCCGAGCAAATGATTGTATTTCCATAGAGGTTTTATCTGTAAAAATTGATATCATCTATACATGACCATCATAAACTCATCTCTCACCATGACATTAAAATTGTAATTGTTTCCTTGACATCAACTCGCCTCCCAGTCAATTATCTGGCTATCAAGGCACTCACACATACAGAATGTAAATGAGAGCAAAATCTGGTCAACCACGCTGTCAGTCAACAACCTACAATTAGTCTTAAAAAAAAAAAAAAAAAGAGTTCCCAGAAAATAATATAAGTCCATCTACAAAGAACACAGGTTTAAATGTAGTATATGAAGAAATGCACTCTGAGCAAGGTGCCCATATATAAAAGCCTTTACAGCTGCAGTGGGAGCAACAGCACTTTGAAATCTCCAGCACTGAAGGACTGATGCATGAAGGAGAGACTGGCTGCTGGTTGATAGCAAAAAGTGCCTGTAGGCCAAAGCTTTAACATGCTCCAATTATGAAATATTGGGCAGAAAGACACAGACTGTAAGTCACAAAAGTAAAGCCAAGTATGCCTGCATTTCCTAAGGGCTAAACAAGTTATTGAGAAATACGTTTATAGAATAAATGACACAGTGGCCCCATTTTAGTCTCTCTTATGTCTGAAAAGAAGAGAAATCAGCACAGATTCTCCTGGAAAGCCGAGTTCTGTTCCAGACATACAGCAGCCATCCACATCAGGGCAAGTGCAGTGTGACCCACAAGCCCCCGATGAAACAGGCATGTTGTACACATCCAGTTAAAGGCAACAGGCACACGACTACAAGAACTACTACAAGTTTCAGGTCAAACTATGATACATTGTTTCTAAGATTTCTAAGAACTGATTTCTAAGAATCAATAAAATTTAAAGGTTCTTTGACACCACTAAATTTAACAGTTTCTGTTATCAGAGGATACAGGCAAAAGGTAATAACTATATTCCTCTTTATGGGCAGGCAGGCTGCTGGCTTATTGTTACTATTTGGGCTTTATTTTCAGCTATACTTTCCTGTAAGGCTTCAACTACATCTGGTGAGCACTAATAAAGTATAGTTAGGATTTATACCGAGAGCCCTCCTAACCAGGATTTAAGAGGATAAGTCAAGCTAGCAGTGTCTACATCCTACCAAAGCCTTGTGAACTGCCAGGGTTAGGTGCTTTCAGCAGCACCACCAACATTCATTCCTAGGACCCAAGATCAGTAAGCTTAAACACAGTATCTTGGACTGTATGCTGATAGCTCACAGCAGCAGGACCTGCACCTCAAAGTAATTTTATCAAAAAGATCCACTTCCGTATAAAATACCTATCCAAAATAGAAGCTAGTCACAAACAAAACCCAGACACTGTACTGGATGAACCACAAACCATCTTAATCTGTGACCAAGTGTTACAACTGCAAAGTCCTTCTCTTCCCTGTTTAAAAAAGTTAATGAAAATGTTCTTCTTTGGTGTGTTATCACTGATTCTGTTACACTGGGTGGGCAGAATAGCCTCAAAAGAGCCCTCAGCATGCACATGCAAGCACAGTTTGCAAGTGAATGTACAAAACTACAGAAGAAAACTTCTTGGGGAAGCCATTAAATATTTTATGATCTAAAGCAGTCTCCCAGGTTAAGAGAATACAGTGAAAACCAGTACTTGGCTAAGACTCCTCAACAACATGCTCTGAGCATTTTACCTAAAATTATCTGCAGTTTTAACTTCAGTCAGGAAAGTTCAGGCACAACGCAGTTAATATTGTGAGCTTCGCAGTGGCTCACAGTGGAGTTTCAAGAAGCTCAGTCCTGGCCAAAAGCCATCACTGGCAGAGCTGCCATCTAGCTCATGGGACAGAACCTTGCTATAGCTTTCCATCAAGGGCTCTGGAGCTTTCTCCATTTGCTCCCTGTACTGCAGAAGGACAGTGTCTTCCTCTTCTTTCTGGCCTTGAGAGATGCCCATCTCAGATCACAAAATCTGAAATAGCACAGAGTAATTTTCTACTCCAGAAGCAGCATTATGGATTTTCATTGAACTACCAAGCACTTGCTATGAGGTATCACAGAGACTATCACACGCTGCTGCTCTCAGAACATGTCTGATCAATAATGCAAGCTATAAAAGTTTCCCTAATGCACTTTAGTTCTGTAAACTCCTGAACTCCCCGTGCTTCAGTCTCAGACTCCAGTAATCATTCTCCAATGTTCAGTACCTCCTCACACAGACTGAATGAAACTCAGTCAATCCTACATACATACTGAGCAATAAATCCTACTCTTTCCTACGTGTAGTATGAAGAGTGACCTGCCATTTCTCAGCAATGTCACAGAAGAGTGGAAGAAGGGGTTCATACTCACACAGCTTAACCTGTGAATTTCTCCTTGATTCACTCGCCTAATGGTTCTTCTCTTCTTCCGCAGTTCACTGGGCTCCTTTTTGAATCTCCCACGAAAGCTCATTGTATCCGTAGGAATTAAGCAGCAAACAAATCTCTCTCAAAATTGTGCTCCTTTAACCTCCTTCCTTCAGCAGCTTCAGTGTAACAACTGGAAGTTGCGTACACTGTTCAAGGGGAAGTATGTCTAAAAGTTACATGCTGTATCCACAGTAACTGAACAGAAAGAAGAAGAAAACCAGCAATAACTCATTTCTTCCTGTGAATAATATTGTTCTATTAAGGCAAGAGTGTCTCATTAAACCATAAATACACCCAGCCCCCACCTCTAATGCAAATCGAAATAGGAAGTTGTAGAAAAAACCTGCAACTCAAAATCTATCTTTGTCACAAACACCATTACATCCTTTCTCCTCACCACCCTCCCTGATTCAAAAGCCAGAACAGCTGCACTCTTACTTCATGTGCATGTGTGTCTGCAAGCCAAAAAAAGTCATTCACAGAACAGCCATCTCCTACCGAGCCCCTTGGTAGCACACTTCAATCACAGAGCACGCAGTGACAGGTTTGTGCTGCCAGAGTCCAGAACCATTTCAGTTTTTGGACAAAGGTAGCAGTTCCTCTTTCAAAGTGGCATGAAACATCATTAAGAGGAAGCACCCTACAAATTCCTAAATTTGCAGACAGCTACAAAAAGGAGAAAATAGAGAAATTTATTTACTGATATCCAAAATGCATTTTTGGCTTGTAAAAACCTGGTTTCAGAAATGCCTGTAACCTGACAACTAAGAACCTGTTTGCTTCATGCTGCTCCCACCTCAGGGGAGAGTAAAGCTTCTAGAAAGAACCTGCTCCACAGATTCCCCATACAGGAGCAATCCGAGCAGCTCCCCTTCTCTGCTACATCACACAGTGGCAAGCACAGCAGCACCTTGAGAGGTTAGAAGCCACTCACTCACCCTCAGGACTGCAGTGGCAATGGGAGCAGTGATATGGTCAAATAAACTATTCTTAATTAAGGTAGGGCATTCACCCCGTGCTTGGCTGTCTGAAGGCTGGCAGGGCACAAAGGTCTTTTAAAATCGAACAAACCCCCTCAGTGCCCACACATGTGCATGCACACACACAGAACCTTTTCTTCTTTGTTCAGCTGAGGATTCATCCTGCTGCAGCAGCAATGCTACACTCATCTATGCACACAGCTTTTATGTGGCATGCATTAGCCTTTTATTTTTACTTAATATCCGTGTGCACAACTAAGACAAAGTCATAGTTTTTCTGCTTTCTCTTCCTGGATTTTTTGCAAATTGGACAATAAGCATCTTGTTTCAATTAAGTACTTTGTATGAGATATGTAACTTTATCCTGAGTGCCATTTTCTTTTCTTTTTCTTTCTAACAAATAATTCTGAGTTCTATGAACTCTTTCACATGTTTCTCAGCATTAGAAATTTTATCCAGCATTACTTTTGATCCAAAGTCACAAACCTCTGCAGAAGGTCTGGTTTCCAAGGTTTGTTCCATGTGCTGGATTTCTGTGCCAGGAGAACAGTCACACCGTGCCCAGGAAGTCTGACCTGAGCACTACAAAACCACATTGGTCTGAGCAGTTGGCTTTCCTCTCCCACAGCTAAAACATGGTGCAACTTCATGAATTAAAACCCCATCTCATGGTTATCTTTGTCATTCAGCTCTGGCTTTGAGAAAATCACCTCCTTTAGATTGAGTGTTACCAGCCTCCTGTGCAACAACTTAAGACAGATTTCACTGTACTCCTACTTGGTGGTGAAAGCCATCTGTGTCTAGCACTAGAAAATAGAAAAGACAACAGACACCCTCTGCCAAGGTATGCAGACACTTCAAGTGGCTACCAATATAGAACCACAACATTAACCAAGTTTGGAATCACTCTTTTTTTTTTTTCCACAAACTACCACACTATCTATACCAGAGTCCCTGGTGCATCTCATATAACACAGTGAAAGCAGCTGCCAAGACAAGACGTCTTTGTCAGAAGTTAAATTTAATGCTAGAATCATAAATTCTGCTTGTTTAACTATAGGCAGGTATCAGTTCCCCTCGGAGGCTCCTTCCCCTATCCACTCCTTGCCGTAACTGGCACACAGAATGAGCAGAGCTCCATCTTTCCTTTCCTTCAGAAGGCTCTCTCCCAGCTTCCTGCCTCCTGCAGCATGGACTAGTCCCTCCAGAGCATCCTTTCCACTGAGATAAGGGTCACTACTACTTCCTGAAACTTTAATGAACTTGTATTACTCCAAAATAATACTGAATATGAACTTAAGCACAGGTTTCCAGCTAGTCCTTATCCAGTTTACTCCAGTGAGTACCTTTTGTCCAAAGGATTTTCATTCCTAATACTATTAATCCTCATTTATTACCATATCTCTAACAGACAGGTTTTCAGGAACAATGCTAAAGGCAGTCAGCATTGTATTTTTTCAGTACCAAGGCATTAATAGGTTGAAGCAATGAAATAACAAATAAGCTACAGCATTCACACAGAGATATGAACCAAACTAACAGTAAACAACTGCAAATAAAGACTCCACTTTCTTAGATCTGCTTTGAATGCAAATCCCTCTACACTTGTAATGAAGAATAACAAAACCATTCAAGTGTCTAATAATGCTTTGGCCTGTAGCAGAAGTACAAAGCAAACTTCATTAGCATCAGTGTGACTGTAAAAGATTTCCTAATTTTTCCTCAAGACTTCTCTATCTCTTCAGTTAAAGATACCAAGTAGTGTAAGAGGATGACAAAATTGATTATATTAATATCAAAAAAAAGCTCCTGTGTTGCTTTTAAATTCAGAACTATCATGTATAAATTAAGAAGTATTACCCATACCCCAAGCTATCCCAAGAAAAGAGGTACTGGGTCACAGGAAATCCATAAGCCTTGGTTTATGTTTGGGAACTGCTGTACCCAATTCATACAGTCAAAATAAGGGTGTTGAAGCCCTTCAGAAAACAGTAAGTTATGTAAGTTAGTCAATTCAGTATTTAATTGCCTTCTGCTCTGCTGTCTTTGCGGGACATGTTCATCTCCTCCCAGCATTTTGCAGAAACTTATTAATATCTAGATAGGAAAAATAATAACATTTGTTATCTCTACTCCTGTTAAGGAATAGCTATGGATTCTTTTTGCTGCAGAGCCACTAGCATTAAGTGTTCTGACAGGGGTCACAAGTTATTAAAGAACCTTTTAATTCCCTTTTCCTACTTTACTTCTAGAGCTTCTTTTTTCCCTTTTGGATTTATTCACTGCCACAGTTCATTTACTTAAGTCTGAATCATGATATAGCAACATGTAAAAAAACATCATTAAACAAAACTAATACATTTCTACAGTACATCACTGGAAAATGAATTTCACTAGTGCTTTGCTAGCAGCCATAGAAAGGTACAAAGATTCAGTTTGTTCCTAAAGTGTTTATCTTCAACACCCCAAAATGTGTTGAATATTTTGGTTGCTGCGTAGCAAATACTGAATTCACTGTATTGCCCTTCTAAAATAGCATAATGTATCAACGCCCACCAAGAAGGATCAAGAAGTGATGCTTCAGTTCATCACACCAGCATTTCCCCCAAAAAAATTTAGTGGAGAAAAAGAAAAAAAAATATCACACAAGCATCAAATTCATAGCAAACTTCAGGGAATGCTTCCCCTCAGCTCAGGACTTCTGTCCAAGAGCAATGCTGACATTTATTAACAGTCCTACTCAAAAACATAATCTTGACTTATGCCAGTGTATATATAAATGACTGCACATCTACAGTCATTATACACCTAATCATGACTCAGGCCTTTTGTTTAACAGATTTGAGAAAGACATTTTAATTAACAAGTAAGAAAACTCTCTGCTGAAACATGCTGCATGAACTACATATTGTGCCTACTCTAAAATTAAATTCTGAAATGAAACACAAGCCTCTCATAAAAAAAAATTACTTCATTTATAAACTAAGACCACTGTGATGACAGTGACAGTGCCATTCAGACAGTCTGTGCATAGACCAATGCTGAGAAGTCTGTCCAACACACTTAACGTTTCACCACTTGGCAGAGTGCAGATAAGAACCTGCCTACCAACTTTGAATGGCTTGTGGCATTTCCAGCAAGTCAGAGTTCCTCTTAGAACCACAGCAATAAAGTCGTTGAAGAAAAACCCAAGGATGCCAGCCCTGCCCAACACCCAGCCCTGGGGCAGAAACAGAAACAATCCTGCACACTGTGACCATGCCACTAGCACATGGTGAGCAGGCAGCTACCAGCTCAGGTGCTGGGAAGAAGAAAAACAGTGTACCCTGGAGAGGGTCACAAAGGGCCCTTTATATTTTTGGGGTTTAATTTTAATTTTTTACATTGTTTTTTTTCCAAACTTGGGAGACCTAGCTGGTGTACTCAACATCTGAGACCATTAGCTGATTAACACAGCTAATATCCCACAGCAATCAGGCACTGCCCATATACATCCTGATGCTGCTTTTCATATATTCCTCACCTGGTCTTCAGTGTCAATCCCCCAGCAAGTCCTCATCACACTCTGCCATACCCTGAACAAGGCAATGCTGCCTGAACAAGTGTTATGTGTTTGGACAGAGCTAGACATGTCAGGTACAGTGTGCTGTCCTTTCTGAGGTAAGAGTGCCCACTAGGAAATTGATTGTACTGAGAGACAACCTATTGAATGTGCTTTTTCAGATACAAGTGCCAAATATCTACTAGTGGGACTGCGAGACTGAAGCTGAGGCGACAATGACTGGACATCACACACTTGTCTTACCTGCATTGTCCAGGCATCGGGAATAGCCTGTGCTCTGGAGGGGTTTGTGGATGCAGCTGAAAACTGCACTTCCCCAAAGCTTCATGTTGCACAGGTAATGCAGATTACTACCCTGGAGCCAGAAACACATAGGTGTTTTCTACTAGCAGCTGACAAAGAGGACAGAAAGCACTAGTGGCCTCCATCTAAATCCCATTGTCAAACAGTGAACATTCTCTCCCCTCCTCCCCCCTCAAAAAAACAAACAAATCAACCAACCAAACCTAGAGTAGATCATATATTGTAATTAAATGCCCAGTATTGAAACATGCTTTGAAAATTACTTTAAAAAAATAGAGGAAAAATATGAAAGCAAAACAATGTAAACAGAAAGGTAAAACAATAGAGTTAGAAAAACTACACGTGAAGCAAACTTTTTCCAAGCTACTCTGGTATTGTATCAACTGGAAGCAAATGACATTGTTTTTTGAGAAATGACTCCACCTATGGCCTAACAACTTAAGCTGATACATCAAGCCCTGCATACAAACACTCCACAAAGCCTTCAGAATAGCTGATGCTTGCTTTTTGTCCCCACATCCATATAGCTAGCTCTGACCAGGGCTGGGAATTCATCACTGTTAAACCAACATCAGCACACAAGGTGAGCTCGTCAAAGCAGGGGGATGGTGCCCCTACATAAATACCCATGAAAAGCAGCTCTTATACCTGCCAGAGCTCTGCTAACTGATCTTTCCAGCTAGCAGTCCCTGATGTCAGAGACTCTGCCTGTGTCAATCCATTTCTTCCCAGCTGGACAGTGTGCTGATCTCAGCAATTCTCCCTCTGTGTCTTCACCTTCGCTTCATGCCCCAGATATTAATGCACTCATGCAGAACACATTTGTGAGTGTTTGTGAGGCTGCTGTATTTCTCTGCCCTGTGTGAAAGGTTAAAACACCCCTCCAGCTGAACTGGTGGTGACAGGAGCCATCCCCAGGTCCTGCGTGCCAGACTCTGTGTGCCTTGCCAGAGCAATTCACCCGTGGCTGGAGGGGTCTCTGGGGGGTTGAGGAAAAAGCCTTGGTAGAGCAATCTGGCAGCTCCCAGCCCAACCTCCCTCACACACAGCAGTCAAGGGCCATTTCATCACCTCAACGTGGCCATGTGAACGCTCACAAGACCTTGCTGGAAATGTCCCCACTAAAAAAGCCATTTACTACCCCTGTGCTGATTTTACAGCTCCTACAGAATGTCTTGCTGTCCTCCTATTAAAGAAGCACGCTTGGCTGACCCAGAAGCAGTCCCTCCTTCTTCTGCCGCCTGGGAATGCTGCTCCCCCCTCAACAGAAATAGGGCTAGAAATAGGGCTGCACGTGCTGTAAGGAAACAAAGCACTGCTGTTTACATTAGCAATCAGGTTGGAAGAATAAACTTTGCATTAGCAATGTTGTCCTGCTGTTGTGTACACAGGCAAAATATGCAATTACTTTAATTTCTTCTTTACTTGCATCCATTGGGAAATTTCAAACAAACATTACCCCTTTTGTTTTCATCTACATGGACTGGAATTGGCCCTTGATAACAACACACATAGTGATGAAGGGCCATGAAAGGTGATTAAATAATTTAATCATCTTAATTTACACTATCTCCAGACACATCGCTGCAGCTGTGACTTTGGCTTCTGCTGCATGCTTTTCTGATTGCAATTTTAATCCTTGTTATTCATGTCTATGCTATGCTGCAGAAATGATTTTTCTTCTTCTTTACCAAGAAAAACTCAGATCAGACATCTGGTTTAAAGAGAATCCATGTTTTCACCCAATTTTCCAGCTGGAATAACTGAAGCAAAATGAGGTTGGGCAACTCACTCATTTACTCAAGGTCACAATCAACATCTACAATGACATAAGATAACACACTGGAATCCTCTTCTTTTTTTTTCAGTACTAAAATACACTCCACTCCATACGCATGCAGGCTGACTGTACAACCATTATTGTGTTGGATATCACATACTTGTAACATATACACAATGTCACAAATTCCTGTGAGCTCACTGCTAGTGCCTGTGGGTATCTTAAGCAACTGACAAAGTGACTACATGCAATAATTCATCATCTGGATCCTACAATTGGAAGCTAAATAATGGCATGTTGGAAGACAAAAACAAATAAGCCAGATTATTTTCTCATTTTAGCAAAAAAAAAAACAAAACAAAAGGATTGAAGTATAAAAATCCTGCAAGTCAGATTTACATGAATTACATTTGGTATGTGGCAAAGAGAAAAAGAAAACTTGCATCCTTTTGACACTGACCACCTATTTGTGTTCTCCCGGAACACAGAAAACAAAACAGCGCAGTTGAATAGATACTGCCAACATCTGACATGGTATTTCTTACTCTGGCAAAACTTTCTGTAGACTCAGAGAACTATTTCACCTTTCCAGGCCTTTGTTTTTAATTTCTTGATTAAAACCTGCTAATCCTAATTGACACTTAGAACAAACATTCAATTTTCAGTATTGCCAAAATAAGAACGTAAAAAACTCGAGAAAAATATCGAAGTGGTAGTGGTTAGGGTCCCTGAGAGAGACTTTGTGAAAGTCAATAAGACTAAATAAAACCCAACTGTGGCCCCCTCCCCCCCCAGAAAAAAAAACAATAAAAGATAAAATCCATCAAGTTCTACTCCTTCAGTTATCCTAACCTCACAGCAAGGAATATCCAGTGGGCTGCTGCAGGTCCTGACACAGACATGGAACTGTGCACCAGCCAACTCACAATGCACAGGGACCGTAACCTGCAACAAATGCAAAGTAATTCATGGCAGCAGAAGCAACTCAGCCCACATATTTGGGATGTGTAAGAGGCAAGACCATGCCAAGTGCAATGCTATTTCAGTAGCAAACAAAGTACCAAATGTTCACCTGGATGCCACACTGAATCCCAGTTTATGCAAGCACAGTTGTAACATGGAGGATTTAACCCACATTTCTGCACCTGTGTGAGTCTGAAGATGTTTAGGTAGAAGTACAGAACACATCAGTGTAACAGGATTTCTCCAGAATACTCTTTCAATTTGTACTCATGCAGGTTTCCAGCCTGAGATGGCATCAGCATATTTACTAGTTCTCAAAGACTTGTCCCTCATGACCTTTTTTTCAGTCATTCTTCAAATAAATAAACATTTTGTAGCAAGGTAATCCAGTTTTGATATTCATTCTGTAATTGCTTTCCCCCCACAAATTTGGCCCCCATTAGTTTAATTTGATGATTCCTACCTCATCTTCTCTCAATGCTGAGAGAAAAAACTCCCAGTGAAATCTACACGCCTCTGACCATTCTTGATTTTTATGGCTTTCGTCATATCCCTTCAGTAATTTTCCAGGCCACTCCAGGCCCAGTCTTTATGTACATTTGTAGTCATGGACTAATTTTGCTGATCCTCCTCGCCCTTTTCTGTAATTTTCCAATTCCAGTAAGACTGTTTTGAATTGCATGAAGTATTAAAGCCCTCCCAAGAAGTTGCTATGGAACTCTCCTTTCCAAGGACATATCAAAAAGCAAAACTTATTTATGATCTCTCAGTGAACTGGAAAACAGGACCAAAACTATGTCATTCTTAACACAGCAAAGCTGCTCTAAACTTCCAGGTCCCAGCCTCTGCAAGACAGAAAGTTGAATCATCTTTTGCCTTGTCTGAGGGAATGAGTCCAAATATTCTTCCCCTTGTGTTTCTCCCCCCTCCCACGTCTTGCTCTTTGTATCCAACACACAAAGACAATTGTCTGCACCTTCACTGTTGCCTTATCATCAACCTTTAAGAGGTCACTGACAACCCAACTCTGTACCAAGAGATGTTTTTTTTTTAATTTGGAAATTCTGGGGACTTTTTTTTTTAATATGGAAATTCTGGAAAGTCAAAAAAAATTCCCCTCTTACTGTAGAAACAACTGGAACATCCTGACTTTTATTTCTAGTAAGTGCCACTTGGGATGGAAACAAAAGAATTAGTCAGGAAATCAGAAACTAGGAGGTTAACTTCTGATTTCCTACAAATACACACTATAGCCAGGCATAAGTAAGTGCCAGAGAAGGATGTGGATGGGAAATAAAACAGAGTTTGCTGCAGTTCCTCCTCACTCAGCTCCTTGTTCTGCCTGAAACACTGCAGACACGGCCTGACTCAGGGAACAAATCCTTTTTTGAAAATATTTCCAAGAAATACAGTTGTCTTTTGAATGCAGTTTACAAAAAGCAATGTTTAGCCACCAATTCATATTCTTTCTTCAAGCTCATGTAACTTAAAATTGCCTTTGAGTTCATTTAAAAAAGGAAAATTGGCAAGCACTTAGCATGCACAAAAGCTTTTGGCAACTTAAAAATACTGTGTAAAGAAACTTCTCAGTGGGAGCTGGTACAAACTTTTATGTCAACTCATATCTCAAACATTTCGTTTGGGCAGGTCCATTTTGGTGCATTCTTCAAGAACTGGCTTTTTTATACAGTGAAAACATTTCAGAGTTACATTTTATTGACTGATATTTACGGTTTCAATTAGATTTGGAGAGGAAAGGCAAAAACTTATTGGTACAATTCCAAGCTTGGATTCACTTTTATCTTTTATGTAAAAAGCAGAATTAAGCATGTGTCAGTAAACATTTATACTATTTCTAAATACTTTTTCAGTTCAAACTGTGTTCATGAGTTTTCTCTATACTTGCACATATTCTGCTAAAATATTTTGCATTTACACAAGAGTTTGAGGAATGAGCATGTTATCTGTCAGAGCTGCTTGGTCAGAGGGTTTCTGAACAAAAGCAGGTGACAGATGCACAAACAGTCCAGTCACGAGTCCTTCCCCAACTGATGTCTTTGCTGCACTGTCAGCACAAACGAAATCAGGTGCCACAAGGGGCAAATGGTCACCATGAAGAGCCAGATGCATCATGAACAACAAAGCATTTTGTGAATCTGAAACACTGGAAAATGTGTTCCTTAAAAGTCTGCAAAGAAACAGAATGTTTCCTGCTAGAGGTAGCAGATTCAAGGTTAGCATTACTTTCCCTCTATCTCTGACACGTGTGATGCTCACATTCATCTGGAGGATGTGTTAGGGAGCACATGCCCAACACCTGGGATCAGACAGCCCATGAGGGATTTGGTTTCTTTCATAATAGGCCAGTTAAAAGATAAAAAGAGACCCAACTGCAAGGTTGAAAGGCCAAAGGAACTGGACATTCCTGGCAACAAAGAAGCTATTAGGTCACTGCTCAGATCACTGCACCTCCGTAAGGACTGTGCTCTTACTTAAAACCAAAGAGCTAACAGTGGTCCACAGCTAGAAGGACTTGAGCACTGCAAAAGCCAACACAGTCTGGAATGAGCAAAGTCAGGCACAAGTGCCAGCTGGCAGGTGGAGAAACCAAACAGGCAGCTGGATGCTCTGTGCCTGGTTGCTTCTTCTAGGGAGCTCTAGGGAGATGAGAAAAGGTCCCTCAAGCACGTGGAAGAACAGGTTAAAGACAGGGGAGAGGGCTAAGGCACTGAAAGGAAAGAAGTGCAGATCAGCTGTGTGAGCACTTTTTATTCTTTATCTTCAAGCTGCAAGTATTCAAAAATAAGAAAGAATAGGCCCAATTCCAAGATTAGTTCCTCTCAAGAACTGCTCCTCTGTAATCCCATTATGATCAGATCTCCTATAGAGATAGATGCAATGAATGTTTGCACATAATTTACTAATGGGAGAAACATCTCAAAGACAGTGGAGCATCTGATTACAGCAATCTACATTTAAGTCATTCATCTCTTTACTGTTAAGGCTTACCCTCTGAAAGAGCTAATTTTAGCACAGAAGTCACAACCTGTGGAGAACATCAAGGTAACACCAAACCCCCCTTACTGAAAAGCCAGTGAAAGTTACGAGTGATTGGTGGCATGATGTTCAGCTCTCAACATCCCAGCTTCAGAGCTAACCACTGACTGATCCAGCAAGGCCACACACATTTTCCACTCTAACTTCATGATCTCTTTTTTTTTTTTTTTCCTTGGGAAGAGAAACACACAAGCAGCAGAGAATTATCCTTCTAATCCTTTTTACTGCATGAAGTCAAAACCTTATTCTGCTGGATTTGCACACATTTAACTGAACTGAATCTGGCTGTCTCATCTTCCAGCAAGTATCAATACTAATGAAAAGAAAATGAACACAGCAGTTGACAGATGAGAAGCGAGGAAAAACAAACACCAGAGGCACGAAGTATTCAATTCATTTGGTTCCATACACTGTATTCAGAGCGATCCCTGAGGCAGAAAGAAGTCCAGCAAACATTACAATGGCTATTTTTCATCGAAAACCACACAGAGAGAATCTATTATTTTTTAAGCTAACCACAAATTGGCAATAATTATTAACAGACTGCAATTGTAGAAGATACTGCACACCATTTTTTTCCATTTAGATAGAAAATAGCATTTTGTTCTGAAGTGGCACCAAATTAGCAGGATGAAAAAAGTACATTTTAATAGACAACATTTACTTACAGAATTTAAAAATAAGAGTCCTAGCAAAAATGAAATAATTGAGCTCCAGAACAACGAAGGAATCAATTTCTTTCTGACTGGAAGTGTGTGCACATATGTACAGCTACCGCACCTCGGCGCAGGAGATCAGGGCCTGTGGTCTGAGCCAGCTTCAGCTGGATTAGACTTGGAATAGTGCCCTGAGATGATGTCAGACCTTTGCCACCCAAAACATCCTGAAGTATTCATGTGACATGCTTTTTGGTGCTGAATTCTAATCCTTTCCCTACCATGGTATTTCTCACTCCAATCACTAATTCAAGCTGGAAGCCTTAATTATTCATGGAAGTGATTCAAAAGCTAAAAGACCAGGAACTGTTCTTGTATTTCCTAGACAGACCATTTTCCTTCATATTCCTTAGCTCCAAACACTGAAGATAACACACCTGTTCCTGCCTTCCTGACATAACAGTACTGCAATGAATAAGGGCTCAGTTGCTTGAGTACTTCAGCAGAGAATTCATTTCTTTTGCCTTGTAAAAGTAGAGCTGCCAGTTAGTACTATCTGACAGACTCAGATAGGCTGAAGACTTAGAAATTAAATCCTGTGTTTGTCCTGTTCCTCTTAAGCTACAGGAGGTATCACAAGTTGGAACTGGTCTGTATTCACCCACACAACGACAGTAGTGGAGCAGTGCTGCCTTTCATAAAAACCTTGTATGATTCAGGAAATGTAATCTAGAAGTTCAGAATTTCTTCCGAGGTGGCAATCCCCCTGAGATGCACATTAAAAAATAACACCCACACTAGGTTTTACAGCACACAGTTCATCACACCTCAGTTTACACTGCAGATGTACTCACAATATCTGCTCCTGTTTAGCTTTGTGCCACAGCTGATGTGGAATGGTTCAGCAACTGCTACAAAGTGAAGTGACTCCTGTTTCCACAGCACTGTTTTGCTGCCCAGTGGTTACTGGAGAGGATATAGAACAACAAAGGCTTTCCACATACATTAAAACCAAACAATTCTGATAAATGGAAGAGTATCAATCACAAAGTTACAGAGATACATTTTTGTCTCTCATGACTTTGCATATGGCTTTTTTTTGAAATGTGCTAAACTGGAATTCTGATTTATTTAAAAATAAATAGGTTTAGAACAAGTGCACTAAGATTGCTGTTGTAAAAAAGAAGCTTCATGGAAGTGAGAAATATCAGGAACAGTTCTGTCACATTGCATTCAGATTTCCAATCCTCCCAGGTGGGGAATGGAGTGAATTTATGTTGAAGTCAAAGCGGAAGATGGTTTTCCACTTTGGGAAGGAAAAAGTGGAAGAGGGGCAAGGGAAGAGAGTTTGATATCAGTAGGAAGAGGCATACTCACTGTGAAGCAGAAACAAAACTTTTGATAAGAACAAGGTGGGAGGAAAAAGCAGCATCAGAATATCTTGATATGTTGATATAGAACAGTGGTCCTTAGTTCTCAAAAATCAAATATCTGACCAAAGATTAACAGTGGTGTGCCTAATTAATTTCAGATGAGAAGAAACTGCATTTTCCACTTCTTTCTTTTCCATCACTAAGCTCTTCCTCTCATACACACCGTCTTTGCCTCGACAGCTCTCCCTCCCCCTCTTTGCCTCTCCCAGAAGCTTTTACTTTGGCAGTGCTTTTGGTTGGCCAGGATTCTCCAAGGGCCCCAGTCTCTTTATGGCTCCTTTCCTCACTCAGCATACCTCTTACAGGGCATAGTTGTTTCCAAGCTAAATCAATATTCCTGTGTTTGTAGCCAAAGGCCTGAAATGGACTGTGGAGTCAGCCATATGCATTTAAACCCAGTTCAGCGCTACTTGGAGGATTCTGTATTGACAACAGCACAAAAAATAAAGCCCAGCTTGGCTCTCAGTGCTGCAGTCAGCAGTGAGTTAAGGTCAGTTAGAGGCAAGGGCTGAGGACTGGCACTAATATAATTTCCTTAAAGCATGAGCTTAATATACTGTGTGCCTTTGTACTCCTCTTGAACCAGCTGCAAGTCACCCTAATTCAGCTGAAGAGAACCAGTCTACTAGACCCTGGGCCAAGGATGTGTGTACACATTAAGATGACAAGTGCTGCTGCTCACCCTCCCAGCCCGAGGCTCTCCAGCTGCCCTAGGGCACAGGTCAGGGCCCCAGCTGCAGATCCCCGCAGGCACCTGTGCTGGCAATGCAGTGCAAACACCCAAGGAGAGCCAGGGCTGTGTATGAAGCATCACAGGTGGATTTCTGCACCTTCTGGCTCTACATACTACCTGTGCTGCCCCAACCAGCCTGCTGTGAGCAGCAATACTGCTGCTAATGGAAGTTGTGCTCCTTGTAACGGAGCTTGAGCAGCATGGCACAAGCCTGCTTCTCAGCCAAGATCCTGCAGCAGGGGTATTACTGTTCCTAGGCCATTTCTGTAGATATTAACTATCAACCTATCCCCCTCACATAGCCTGCTCAGCGTAATACCTGGAGCAACCACACATCCCAGTACCAAAACCTTACTGTGGGAAGCAAAAGGCCAAATTATTTGAACAAATTCATGAGTCTGGAGCTGTTTGTGCAGCCCAAGATGTGCATAAAAGAGCAGAGAACTACTCTGAAAATAGACTTAAAGGCTGCTGGTCCCAAATAAAAATATATATATGATTTATATTTCTGCCCAAGACTACATTGTCTACTGACAACATGAAACAAAACACCTCTACTAAATTCTGCGTGAAATACGTTTCTTCAGAACTGCAAAGATATCGTGGTTATTTTAGATGGTTCACTCTGTGCTTAACACTTGGTATTTAAATCTGTGTTAATATCTTGATTATTACTCAGAGTTTATCTTTTCTTTATAATTCATTCAAGTATTTAATATTGTGATAAATACAGGAAAGCAGACAAACATAAATACAAAATCTACACTCATGAATGATTTGGTGTATGAGGGCACTACTGGTACATAGCTCCAGGTTCCTAAAACCTCAATTCCAAAATCCCAGACTAAACAGATAATTGGGATTTTTTTCCTTAACTCTCCTATCTTGCTCTGTAGGAAGATCCAAAGAGCAAAATGGTCAAGGGAAGTGTGGAAAGCTTACATTTGCCATAGCCCCTCAGAGCTAGAGCCAAGCAGAACTGCAGAGCATTGCAGACAAAACTGGGACAAATCAACCATATGTGTGGCATAGTTTTGTTTATACATTAGAATATGAAATAGAGCTTATGAAATAGAGCATTGTGGCTACAATTGACCAAGGCTTGAAAAAACTGAAATGCTATTTCTTTTTCTGCTTTTCTTGTGTCTGTTTCTCGCTTTGCGTTTTTGGCTTTAATCTATTGCCATGGCCTTTCTATAGGTCAATTTTCTTCTCTGTCAAGAAGCATTTTGAACACATATACATCTTAAATCATGATTTTTGTCAAATGCATAAATCACAAAGCCTTCCCAAAGTACTCCCAAGGACTGTTACTTACAAAGACTTTTCTGCGCCTCTTTAATTTATACCAAACTCTATCAGGTATGCATTGCTTACAAATAAACAGCTTGCTCTTATCTCTTCCTCTTTTTTGTTAAAAAAAATAATAAGAATAAATTGCTCTTATGTAGGAGGATGTTTTCATCACCTTATTGCTTTCAGTCCACACTCTTCATAAGCTGTCATAAAAATTTGGTTAACACACTCATAATAATCCCCTTCCACATACTGTTGCTCTACACACGTTGCTGCAACACTAATAAGAAGTGAAAGCAATATAAAATGTCGTTGCTCAGAGTACTAGAGTCAGATGGAGATTTGCTCCATGGAAAAAGGCCATTTTTAATGACAGTTCCTTCTGAACCTTATGCACACTTTAAATGTTCCTGCAACTCTGAAGACTGAAAACAGACCCAGATCTTGGGCTCACTCCCCTCTGTATATAAGAAACTACACCCAGAGCCATAGCTGATGTCTAAACTGGTAAACACCAAACTCAACCCAGCATCTTCCATGGACACTGTCCCTCCTCTGATACTGGGCTGGTGATGCTGCGGAGCCACACTGACCCCACTGGAGCTAAGGGGAGGACTGGAAATCACTGGTGGGCACTGGGAACAGCGTGCAAAGAAGTTGCAAAGGGAACAAGAACAGTGGCAAAAATGGCTCTGAAATAGAACTGCATTTTGTGCACCACTTACTGCTTTTCCTCTTTCCACTCTGATATTATTAATTTATTCAAACATGGGCCTGTTTCTGTTCCTGCTGAGGTCAAGTGCCAAAGTGGAAGTTAAGGTCAAATAAAGCTACATATGTTTATTGTTGCTTAAAAATGTATTACATATAGAAGCTTCTGACTTCAGCTAAAAAGACATGAATATTTCAAATTTTTTTTTCAAACTTTAATGCCTTTGGTAGTCTGGCTTTGCCAAGACAATCCTTCCTCCAAGACACTGCAGGAAGAGAACACCCTTCTCTTCCCAGAGTCGAGCCTCATGCTGGCCTCCAAAAGGCACTGCAAGTGCTCCCCATGTATGTATACACAGACACATTCCTAACTACAGAAACAGTAAGTCATGAGTCAGAGATCTTGCAATTCTTAGGAGCTGCCATCTATTGATAGCACTTATATGCATATGGTACAGACCTTCAGCAGAGAAATGCAATAGAAAAGAGGAAATGAGTACTCTGAATTATTTCAACTAGAAGCAAAAAATTAACACAGATGCAACAAAATTTAAGGAACACAATTCTGAAGGTAAACTTTAGTCCTAGATGATGTAAAACTCAAAGCTGTGCTTTTGTTGTCTCCACTGCTTTTAAATGTAAAAATCCACTTACAAACTTAGTGGCCCGAGAAGCAGCTTGGGCAGCATTAATGAAGTGAATATTTCTCTAACTGCATTCAAATATGTCAGCTCAAGTTACAGTATTTTATGCAAAGTGCAAACCATTTTTTATATTTTTATGTAGTTTATTACCAAGGGCAGAAGAGGGGATGGGTGGAGAGGAGGATTATATCCTCAAATATGCTTTGCTCTTATCACACAAATCTCAGCTGCCACAGTGCATAATAAAACATATGGAAAAAACCTCCAAAGAATGACCTAGTAGATAAAGCTCAACTTCAAGTCACAGGTTCCAAACACAAACGATCCTGAATGTTAATGCCTCCCCTTAAAACACCAAACAGTTCCATGTAACACTATGTACTAAATTTTCTTCCTCCAGGTATCTTCCTCTTCTCCTTTTTCTTGCAGAAACAGCATGCATAGGCATTTGCATTCACTCTAAAAAGATTTTTAATATCTCAAAGCTCACCATCTCATGGACTTATTTTGAAAACTGGCTCTTGCAAACATGTTCTTAAAGGTACAGAAAACAAGGGTCATAAAATGCAGAGTCACTGAACAAATTGATTCAACTTGTGCACCATGGTGTTGTTCCGACACTTACTCTGCATGTCTCTGGTAACCTCCAGGTTTCATCCAAGAGAAGATGAAACACAATAGTAATTGTCAGACAATTTTCAGTTTTCTCTTTTCAACATTTTCCCAGTTCTGTGGATCCAGCCAAGGCAGTCAAGATCTAAAACTGATGACTTACCTGTTCTGCCCAAGGATAAAACCAGATTTCTAAACAAACTGAAGAGGAAAGAAAAATGTCTGTGAATAAAGTCATCCATCCTCACTTCCTGCAAGGACCAAAATGCTAGAAATACCTGCTGTGATGCCCAAAGGCTTCATACAGTGATTAGTAGGTGGCCATTAAGCAGTAGCTGGAGGCTGTGAGTGGGCCTTCTTCCTTTCTTTTCTTGTGGAGCGCACCCACACCATCTCCGGCTTGGAGTGTCACTGGCTAAAACACAATTCCTAGAAGAATATCCTACAAGGATGTTCCCCTTCAGTGATTAACAAAGCAAAATGGGGCACAGCCATAAAGCTGTATATTCACTGCAAGCCTTTTAAGGTAGACTCCTGTTCTCTCTGACTCAGGGTTCCTT
This sequence comes from Campylorhamphus procurvoides, assembly GCA_013396655.1. Lineage (NCBI taxonomy): Eukaryota > Metazoa > Chordata > Aves > Passeriformes > Dendrocolaptidae > Campylorhamphus > Campylorhamphus procurvoides. Next base: position 368,521 of record WBMV01007221.1, read on the forward strand.
TCTTCATCAAGGCTACACTGAGATGTTACTTTTGCTTCACACGGGATGGGCAAACTTGCAAGAACACACAACAGAGCCTGGTAACTTAGAAAAGCTCCTTGAATAGAATGCGGAGTTTATCTCCTGAAATCAATACCAAATACTAACACCCTCAGAGCACATAGCCAGGGGCACACAAGTTATGAAGAGGAATACCATTTCATCTGAAAGCATGAAATGACAAAATGCCAGATCTTCAGCTGACAGGAGCCAAATGCTGCTTGCAATCACACCCAAGCCTGTCAGCGTACTCCAGGTATTCTGCATTTTGGGATTTCCTCCCCTCTCTTCTTTGGGCACTCCAATTACTCACTGCTCTCAGACACAAACACTCAGTAATCTTGCTGGGGTCAGTTTATTTTAGCTCCTGGCACCTGCACAATGTGCATAATGACACTGAACTCATCTACAGAATTGTCCCCACTGTATTATCCAGACATAAACCTCAATGATCTACAACAGACCAAGGGGAAAAAACCTAATCTATTTGGACTCTATAAGGCCTCCAAACCTCTTTATCATGCTGCTTATTCAAGTAACATGAATTTGGGTGGAAACAGGACCATCCATTCCACAAACTACTCTGAACCAGCACTTTCTTAGGTCACTAGGTCTCCACATCATTACTAAGCCTAAGTGCAAAGTTGAAAGGTAAATTCATTTAGACAGTTAATTAACATAATTAACTGTTTCAAGAAAAAAAAAAGGCAAGGTAATAATACACATCCTGAAGACAAAGATGTGTGAGGGAAGACCATTTTCTCAATTCATCCCCTGCCCAGCAGTTTTCCTCCAAAACACCTGCCTGCACCTACCCCAGCCTTATGACAGGGCTGAACCATTCATCTTTTTTTTCCACATAGGGGCTGAGAGGGAGAAAATGATCCCACAAAGCTCCTGGGGAAGGGCAACCTTTTGACAGGACAAGCACCAGTGCATTAATCACTGCTCTAGAACATAAGTCCCTGTTAGTACAATGGGTGGATTGAGGCCATGAGGGAATCCCCAAAAGCCCACATCCAGCATCAGGTAGCAGACCATCTTGACCAGCATGTGTCCCCTTTGGGCCTCCCCTACTCTGCAGGGTGTTGGACAGCTTTCACAGCTCCCTCCACACTGCAAGGGAAAGCCTCACTATCCTGAAAGCCCAGGGATCTTTGCTGTAGCTCTTGGAGCCCTGATCTCCCAGGACTTACCACAAAAAGAACTGCAATTCAAGCTGCTGAAAATTGCTTCTGAGTATGGGAAGGCTGATGCAGTGTTTGCTGCCACAACACCCAAGACTACCCTTTTCTTCCATTACTGAAGCAAGTTGCACTGATACTCAAGACATGCTTCCAGACATTTCGCACTTCATTATACTTGAAATTACTACCAGGAAGGAGACATTTATTTGTTTAAATGCTGTTGAGGTCATTTACTTAAACATTAAGGGGTGGTGGGGGGAAGTTTGTTATATAGATACAGATGCTTTTAGAGCAAAAAGAGCCTAACTGTCAGCCTCACGATGATGAAATCATTCCCTTCATCCTTATGACCATTAGGGTCCCCCATGCACTGGGTAATACTCTGAGCTGATACATAGAGAACTGCTGAGATTGGGTCATTGCTACTATAGTTGCCATGACTGCACCACACACCTCTCTGTTTGAATGCTCTATTCAAACCAGCTGCTCAGGACAGCTATTAAATTCTCTAATGTTACCATCATCTCTTTCCAACTAAGTTACAGTCCTGTGTGAAAGGCAGGTATCACGGGGGTGCACTCTGGCCTTCATCAAAATACACTTCATATAGAAAAAAACCAAATCTCTACTACTTAACAGTGTCCTGAGGAACCAGCAAAAATATTATATTCAGTGTTTTGGTAATTTTTTTATCAAGTGAGAGCCACAGAGTAACAAATCATTGCCACCTCAGACGCAAACCACTCCAGGGTTCTGGAAATGCTCACCATATGTGTGTTTGGCAAAGAAGAGCAGTAACTAAGCAGTAAGTGTATTCCTCATTCTGAAACAGCAATTTACAATGAGGAACAACCCTGTCTCTTATTACTAATAAACCTACAGTACTTATTATATTTCCACCACAAAATAAAAATAATCAATTTAATTCAGAAAGAAAATGATGCCCAAAGACAGAGACCCTCTCAAGCCTTCCTTCAATAAAGAACAGAGGCAACTCACTAAACCGGAAAGCAGTGATCCAGCAAACATTTTACTGCTGCAAACTGTTTGAAGCAAAGATATATGGGAGTTTATTTGCATATAAAAATATAAATTCCAACTCTATCCTGGGTGCAAGCAAAGTTTTTTGGTTTTGTTTTGTTTGGCTTTGGGGTTTGTTTTTGTTTTTATGATGAACAGACTTAGTAAACATTTCCTAAACTGTCTGGTCTTTGGAATTTCAAGTCTGAAATAAAACATAACCACACTACCAGCTCCAGTGCTGCCTATCTCACAAACAATAACAAAACTGATCAACAATTAAATAACAAAATATTTACTTTACATAGAGGTTACATGCAGCTCACAGCTTCACCTAGAAAGTAACATTTCAGCTATGTTTGACAATAGATACAGCAAATCTACCAGCAAAGTAATCTACAGTGACAAATTGCCTGTCAGTACTCTTTCTCTATGAATACATAAAGGAAAAAAAATAATCACATAAAATCTTGAATAATAATTCTGTCACCCCTCTCTCTTGATTAAAGTACACCATACCATTATGATGAGAGTCCTGGGTCTGCTCATTTCATCATCACTATCCAGCGGCAGAAATTCATGTGACAACTCCTCTCGTCGTCGTCGCCTGCAGATATGTGGACAGTTCCTCTGTACCACAGAACGAAAGGCTTGGAGCAGAACAATGCTGGCAGCACAACCCATATCTGCATCCTGAAGCCTACAAAATAACTTCTATGTTTATGCTATGTTTGAAAAACAGTGGCTCCTTGTCCCTGAAAACAGCCTACAGTGCAGCTGCAGCCAGCTCACTCTCCAATCGCTTCCTTGAGCTCTGATCATCTGATCACAACCAAATAGCTTGGATGCAGACAGAGAAAAGATTTGATCCACTGAAACAGAAACAGACGCAATATTACGATGCCTTCCTCTCCCTCCCTCCCTGCTTCTGAATTCACATGAGAAAATGTGCTCCCTCTCTTGTACAATCAGCCGCCTCCTCCAATTCCAGTTTCACGGAACTGAAAGTATGAAAATTCCCAGTTCAAAAGAGCCAGCTGTTCATTAAACACACACAGAGGCATCCACAACAACTGGCAGGATCAGTTTAAATACCCTTTTAAAAAAGTCATATGTAGCAAAATAGCAAATATCTGGAAAGTCATTAACTCTCATTATCAGCACTGCTGGTTTCAAAATACATTGCCTAAGGGTTTTTTACCACACACACAAGACATACTTAAGCTCACCGAGGGATTTGGGCTGTACTTTTTTTCACCACTTCTTGCAATTGTCTGAAGCACAATAAGTTCCTTTGAGGTGTAAATGTAACAAGTGCTAAAAACGCAGAAATCTGGTCTGCTTCACCCAGCTCATGCTAAAATAGCCGTGGCTCAATGGAACCAGCAGCGTGCAGCTCTGAAATGCCTCTCAGCAGTGGGGTCGTTTTGTGCTCTCACACGCGTGTGTATTCTGCAGAGTAACACATTTTTACATTTACACAGGGTCTCTCACACTGAACCACACAGCAACCACCTTCCAGTAAGGGGAAGAAGAAAGTGTTTTAGTATGCCATCCATGGGGATAGAAGCTGGGAGAAGCTGCTGCCGGCAGCCAGAACTAACAACTTGCCTCTCTGCCTCCTGCCTGACAAGTCATTCAAAAAGCAGGCAGGGATGCTCGGCAATCACATGGCTGACCTGGAAACACAGTAAGCGCTAATGGGAGAGAGTGTAAGATAATAGCACAGGAAAGGAAGTTAGCACTAAAAATACCTAGAGAAAATGGATTTCTCCTACACATTAGGAAAACTAAGAATTTCCAATAGGGTTTCCAGAGCAGCTGCTTTTAAGCTAATATGTATAACTTCATTACATGTGCACCCAAACCCTTATTTACCTTGCATCAAAAGGTTTTGATTTCCAATGAAGGCCATGAGAGTTTTGTCATCAATTCCCATGGCGGCATAAGCAACCTTATAATGTCTGTTAATGAGATATTTGTAAATAATACTCCACTTCACAATCTGAGTCAAGAATTGCACTGAAAACTTTTCATGAAACTACTTTCCCCAGGCTTGATTAGAGTTTAATTGCTCAGCAATCTGGCAAAAGACATCATAATTCTAATTAAAGCATTTCCCAGAAAAGGAAAATTCTTTAAATTTGTTCTTTGAAAGCAACAAGCTCGTTGCCATTATTTCTTGCCTTTATTTCTTTAGAGCAAACTGTTTTAAGTGCACATGGAAAAGAGCAGCACAGGCAGGCGCTGCACAAACTGACCCACAGCCCTGCCACCACACCTACCCGGCTCTTCCCCCTGGGATCTCACTGAGCACAGACTGCACACATTTGTGTGATGCACCTGCTTCTCCACCAACAAACCCTGCAGAGGGGGCCTCTTGTTAGTTGGCTTGTTTGTTTGATTTCCCTAATGTGATTACAAGAGCACAGTGGCACAGCTGGGTCATTTTTGCACCAAATCAGCAACCCTGCTGATGCTTCCGGTATTGTTTATGTTTTCATCAGTCCCCTGCCTACTCCAGAACTGCGACTGACACCTTGGCCACACGAAAAATGCACTTGGCAGCTGGGAGACCTCCATTCCTACTCTAATTCCAGCAGCAGCAATACTATCCTGGGTAACATCTGTTGCTGGCTGTTATGGCAACTGCTCTGCTACCTTGGGGGCTGCTAACACATCTCCCATCTGTACAGCATCTTCTTCTACTCACCAGTGCTCAGCTGGGAGACTTGGCAGGGCTTTTTATGAAATTTGGTTTCCATAGCACAGCCCAACACCATCACACATGTGCATGCACGTGTATACAGAATAGCACCCTAGGGCATGACCCAGAGATTCACTTTGCTATCAGTGAAGAATCCCATTCATTCCAGTGATCTTTAGATCAAACTATTGCCTGCCACTGCTCAAGTGACTTCATTACAATTATTTGTGGATTAAGCTATTTTTAGATATAATTAGGAATGACACAATCTTGGCATTTCTTCTTTTCTGAGAGAAAAATGACAGTCTGGAAGCAAGTAAACTAACAAGCCAAAGCCAGATAAAACTAGCCTCCAGATCTTGATTAAAATTCAAGAACTGAAAAACAGCTAATACACAAGGGAAAAGAAACCAACAAAGCACTAAAAACCCCTTCTGTTTTAAGGAAATCTCACAGAGGCATGAACTACCACTGGAAAAGAAACCAGAAACTCCCAGCCTACTAAAAATGCCTGGACACACACAGAGTATCAACAGCTTTGTTTTACAAAGGTAGGGATCTCATTAGCTTACATTATGCTTATACACCAACTATCAACAGTGTTAGTTACTTTTGCAGTGAAGCATGAAGCACTATTTTGTGTTAATTAGCACTTTAATCCAGAAGAAAAATTCAGTGAAACCCCCTGGGAAGCAAAATACTCCTTTGTGCAAGCAACTCCTTAATTCCCCATTAGTAAGACTTTGGCAGCAATGCCAGCTAAGGAATATCCACTCTGGAAGTCTTCCATTGTCCACTCTCACTCCAATCTTAGCCACCATATCATTTTAGCTGCGCTAAGCAGCCATGTATCACTAGCAACATGGTTTATAGTAACAGGCTGGGAAGCAGACCAAAGGTAGCTCAATGAAGAAAAAAAATTTTCATAGGCGAGACAATTGTTTTGACCCAGAGGACTTCAGTGACCCAGTCCTTGGCAGCTCCAAGGGCTGTGTCTGTGTAGCAGCAGAGCTGTGCAGGAACAGAAGTGGGTCACACTTGCCATGTCTTATAAAGTCCATGATAAGAAAGCAGAGTTCAAAGGCATCTGGATCCTCGAGTTTACAGCTGTCCATCATCCAGCCTCAGCTTCAACATGAGAGAGATACTAGCTCTGCAGAAGGGCAGCCAGGGCCTGAAGAGGTAAACTCACTCTAGCAGGAAGTCTGCAGCACAGAGTAAACCCCTTCTCTTTCAAGCACTGGGTTATTTCTCTTCTGTGATATTCCTGTATTTCTGTTCCTGCAGGCTGAAAGACTTTCTAAAGATGCTACCAAAGGTTTTCTTACACACTTATTTCATACCTCATTAGCACACCACATTAGAAGTTGTTTTCCTTTCTACAGCTTTCTTTATTCCATTAGTTTTCTGTTCTCTTTGTGACATTTGAATTCCTGTGATCTGAATAAATGATACAACCTATTGGTATTTTGGTCTTCAGCTGAGGGCTTTAAACAGGAAGGCAAAAATGCAGCTCTTGCTTTAGCAAGAGAATGACTTTCCAAATTTAACAGTGATCCCCCCTTTCAAACCCAAAGGAGGCTGCATTCTTCACAAGCAAGGCAGACAACTGCAAGTTAGAAGAACCCTTTGCCAAGACACCTTTAAGTTGTCATGATGACATTCACCATTTTGGGTTTATTGTGTTTTTTAATCTTCTGGAAAACAAGTCCTCCTCTCCAAGACATGTTATCATGACATGTACTGAGAAGCTACACAGAAGCTCTTGTAGTGTGACAATCCTAAAGCAGCAATGACAGCAGGTGAGCACAGGAAGCATCCACATAAACAGGAGCACCCTGGAACTGCTTACAACCATGTGTTCAGTCTGGCTCACAAAAGCCTCAAGCCATTAACAGGAACTAAAGACAGCACAGCAGTACAAATAACAATAACTGCACTGTTACAGGAGACAAGGCACATGCCACCATTATAAGTTACCAAAGGATGTCCACTCAGTGGTATAAAGCAGGTTTATACAAAGCTATTGTCACAGCTGGCGCTCTGTAGCTGACTCACAGGACCATTTACCTAAACTCCAAGTGGCGAAACACTGTCCATTCACTGAAAATCCTTCACCAGAGACAGCATAGACATTTGCCAGGTGAGCTGTTTACCTCACACAGCTCCATCAGAGATAGCCTGGCGTTTCTGTGGCCCAGGTGATGTATGGGATGCACACAGACATGCAAAGCACTCAACTGAGTACATCTGGAGTCAGACCCCTCTGCAAGCCCCGATTGCTTTCAAGTATGAATTTTTCTTTTTGAAAGGACTGAGTGAGCCTTTCAGGTTTTCAAGGCTATGCTGCATGAGTTATTATTCTACATATATCATCCTGGTACAGATGATGATGTGCCATCCCAACAGCACACAAGCAACATGGACAGTGGCTCTCACTCACAGCTCCACACGTGGACAGTTATAGTGAAACCTACTCCTAAGATCTGGCCTATTCAAGTATCAGACAAACACTTGGGGCAAGAAACAACAACAAAAGTCCAGTCTCTATCTTGAAGCAACTGAGGATCACGCATATTTTGGTGGGCTACTGTATCATCCCTCAATACTTTAGCATTCATCACCCACATCACCCTTCCAAAACAAAGGCTGATACACATTATCTTCTTAGCAAAGGGATTTTTTCTCAGAGATATTAAAGGTCTGAGACAAAGGTCTCCTGTATTTGTTTTTATAAAGGCTTAGAGGCACATACAAGGAAAGCAGAGGGAAGGAAATGCAACCGAGTTTGAAAGTCTCTCTTCATGCTGTGCTGCTTCAAAACAAACAGTGGAACCCTAACCAACGTCCAAGGAATCAGCATGGACACCTGAATCAGACAGGTAAAGTACTGCAAGATGTCTACACAGCAATCTGATTAATGACAAAAACCCTCATTATTGGGCCTCCTTTCCCTGCACATTTGATGACTGAGGGAAAATTTTAAGTATATACACCTGAGTATAAGCTCAGGTCTTTCCATGCACTTCTTCTAATGACTGTAGCCTTAAAGCAGTGTGGTGGATACCATGTTACAGTGGTATCTTTCTTCACCACAGAACAGCATTTCCAACACCACCTCCTGTTCTCTGCTGCTAGTGAAGGTCTGGGGAGACTAAAAGAATCTATCTTCAAGGAGCTGCCTTGTCTTCTCCTCCAATGGTTAGCCCCTAGAACTCTCACATCCAGCCCAGTGACCTACAAGAGGCTGCACAGTGCTAGGCTGAACCACTGGCATCATACATTTTCAGGGGAAAAAAATAAAAATCTTTAAAGTATATGCACTCACAGGTACTAAAAGCCATAAGCAACATCTGTGCCTTCTGCTCATAACATACCCTCTTGCACTCATTTCCAAACATTCATTCACTGTATTTCAAAGTGTAGCTGCAAAATGGTTACATACCAGAAACACTGAGGTCTCAAACAGCAGAGGAGGCGACTAAGAGCAATAATATACACATGTTTTGTATTTCTTTACTTTCTACCAGCTGCTCCCTGGTGACCTGAGAAAGCAGGCCTTTACTGCAGTGACTGGTCAGCACAACTCCTGAACGATACACAGCTTTTTGATCTTGAAATTGTGTTTTCTTCTCACAAAGATATCCTTGACCAACACAATTCCTAACATACTAAGTAACAGTCACTAAAAACTCACAAATGAGAGTATATAGTTATAACCATACAAGAGGTGCTTGAATCATTCAGTCACCTCCTTTCTCTCCCTTCCTGCAGTCAGGAGAAACATTCCCAGCACGGCCACAATCGCTGCAATGTCACCTGGCTGCAGAGCGCACTGGGCTGCAGAAAGTAGGTGTTTGGCACCCTCTAGGGAGTAGCACATGAAAGACCAATTCACAACTGCTGATCCTGACTTTACCTGCTGAAAATGGAAATCCTCATATACAGACGTAGGAGGAAAAAAGTCAGATAACCATAGAAATAGGTTCTCCACGACCGCACGTGCCACTGTTGCTTTTCTCTTCTCAATATTCCTTTGCTCTTTCATGTTGTTGTCTGGAGGAAAGTATTATACGGAAGTTGCGTGAAGGACTCTTATTTACTACCATACTGTACATGGCCAAAATACAGAGGTTTCCCCCATTAGATTCCACAGCAGTTTACTGAGGCATCAAAAAATTGCAACCACTTGACAAATAAGAAAACAGAGACAAAGTGATAAAAAAGACTGACTTAAGGATTTCCAACAGGCTCATGACAGAAGCTGGTCTAGAACCCCACATCTCTGGAGCTTCAAGTCCTAAAGGGGTTTCTTCGAATGCTCTATTTACACTAAAAATGAAATGAATTTATAACTTGCATGCAAGTAGCTCCCACATTCTTATTTCTAACTCAGGTGAAGCACTCTGCTGATTTTCAGGTAATTCCTCACTTTGACAGGTAGTTTTCTACAATTTCAACCTCTGAGATCAATAGGATTATTCTTAGATTAAATGAAATGGGAGAACTGCAGCCCACAGACAGTGATGAAAACCTCCTTATTTCAATGCACTGCAGTGGCTTCTGGATCTCGCACAGAATATTCCAAAGAGCATTATTGTGGTTTCCTTAAACATGTAACAGGAAAAATAAATATTTGACTTCAAACCAAGAAAAATAGCAACTTAACTCACAAAACAAATGTTTGTTTGCTTTAAAAAAAGAACTTTTATTATCCCATAAAATTGCTGATGAACTAGTTGGAACTACCAAAATTCATCTTTCACTGGCACCGGGTTAAATAAAAACATAATATATTAAGATAAACTCTGCGAAGAATTTTCACCCTAAGTTACAACTCTGGCTGAGCTCACACTTTTGAAGCAAAGACTTTACAAATAAGCCACAGCATAAAAAACAGCCACCACCCCACTGGTTCCTAAATAGAACTGGTAGCAAATTATTACTTTCTATCAGAAAGATCCACATTCATCTAACACACAACTCCTCAAGAAGCATGATCAGCAGCTGATACTGTTTGCAGGAGAGTCCCATTTCACTAACCCAGTGGGAGAGAGCTTGAAAACCAGTACTAGAATAGAGGAAAAACAACTAATGAGGTTTTAAGAGCAAGATGTGGGTTTGGATGAGGTGTCGTTTGTTCAGCAAATGGCCCAAACTGCTTGGTGGTTTAATAAACTCTCACTTCAAAATATAATCAAAAGCCTAGAAAAACACTGCAATAACTTTCCCTCATATCCACAAACTTCGGACAAGAGCCATAGAAACCTGTATTGCTGACATCTCATCTTCAGGAGGTGCAACCTATTCTTTATGTCTGTAACAGCCACAGCTTCTCATAATCCAAAACTGCTATTTCTGTTCAAATATGGTCTAGAAATACAAAGCAAATACAGAGAGACTGTAGTTATTTTCAAAAAGACCACCTAAACCTGAAATAAAGCAGAATTTTAGAACAGTTATCTCTTGTCAGAAAATGTATTTCTAGTTCAAATTTGCCTCCACTCCAAACCAATGACATCTTTCTACTTACAACCCAGCTAAGAACAAATAACAAAACACCAGAACTGCTCCATAACCAGACCACTTTCAGCCTCTCTTGGAAAAGATCTCTCCCTTTCAGGTCACAAGAGAGCATGCAAAGGAAGGTATCTCTTGGCCCACTCCTATCTACTCATACACTCCTTTAGTTTTAAAACAACTCACTTGAGTAGGAAAAAATGGACATGCCTTAAAATTTGAGGTAGGAATTTAAATGAGATGAATGATTTATTTTAGTGTTTTTCATATTGTTTTACAAAGAAAAACTTGAACAGTTTATTATAAAGAAAGAGTGCAATCAGGTACTAAATGAATGGGTCAGGTTTCACACACAAATCCTAACAGATTACACAAAACAGGTATAAACTCAGCCATACCAGCTAAGTTAGAGAAGCGGAACTACATTGATTGCAAATGAAGACAGGGTGAAAATATTTTGAGAACTGACGTGTGACAGTCAGTGGCAGTCTGGACAAGAAGTGTTGAGCCACAAGCAAGACGAAGAGGACACAAGACTCACTCTATTGTCTCCTTCACTGGAACCCTGAAGTCTTCACACATGGAACTCCACCAGCTTTGCAGACCTGGGGTCTCAGTCTCTACCTGAAATTGCAATAACTTTTTCTCCAGCACGTAACTGTGTTTTATGCAGAGACAGTTAACTCTGATGGCATCTTCAGTCACAGCCTTCCAGCACAGTCTCCTTGTCTTTAGTATGGTAGCATTTAGAACAACTACCTGGGAGCCAAGCATGTTTTTTGTCTGCATTGAATGTGGAAAAAAAACCCAAAACCCACCATTTTCTTCCCTGCATAGGAAGTCAAGTCAAAAAGGTTACACTGGCTCATCTCTTGCCTCCCACTTTTGATATCCTTTCTCTCTCTCCCCTTCTCTCCCTCAGAAGCTAGACTGACAGGACAAGAGCAGTATCCAACACCTTCTGCCTCTGAGTCAGACTACACATATGATAGAGATCAGCAGTAATTCCCACCTGGCTCTGCACATGCTGTTCACAGGAGGCTTTTAGATTTTCAAGCCAAGAAAGCCCTTTCCAAACTCCTTCACAAAAATTATGGGCTGTCCCTGGGAGTCAGGATTTTAGCTGCCTAAAGCATTCCAAACTAATTTAATAAACTTTTAATTCAAAACATCAAATTCCTTGAAGACATGAATTTCTGCTGCAAGCTGGACATTCAGCAGCTGAAAATAAAGGAGGGAGAGCTGCCAAAATGATCATCAATTACCAACATGACACCAGCATAAACTGAGTTCAGTGTAGTCCTGGAGACAGTGCAAGGTAAAGCAAAGGAAAAACTTATTAACCATAATGACATGAATATCCTGATGAGACATCACTGAATACATGAACAGGTCTGGCCACCTTCAAGAACGAACCATTTGTGGAACAGACCTGCTAACAAGCCCAGGGAATTATTGTGGTTGCTGTGTCTGGTTCTCAGACACCCAGTACGAGTCCACTGACACAAAGCATCGAGTTATTTGCAAGGTCACCATGACAGACTGAGGCTGGAGGACATTACATACATTACAAGGAAGCGCTGAGAAAAATATATTTTTCCACCCTTATGAAATGAAGGCTGATGGAAAATCTTGCCAGTCTATACTGTAGATGGGACACAGCACCACAGAGACTGCGGGATCTCCATCCTTGGAGAGTCTCAACACTGACGTGGACAAAGGCCAGAGTAACCCTGTCTCTCTGGAATTGTTTTGAACAGGTTTTGAACCTCCAGAAACTCCTTCCAAATCAAGTTATTCCACAAGTGTCTAAGAAGACAGCTTATTCAGCTTAACAAACCAGAGCCCAAATTGTACCCTGCCTGGGAGAGCCCCAAAAACAACCAAAGCAGAAGACCCACTTAAACCAAAGGCTAACACAAAGACTTGAGCAAGAGGTAACAAATTGGCTATTTAGGCCATACAATTTCACTTCACAGAAGGCTGCATTTCTAACCTAACGCAGAAATGAACAAAAGAGGTCCCATTCAGGCTTTTTTCAACTCTAAGTCAGCTGTATAATTCCTGCTTATTATTTCAAGGCAATTTCACTTTGAGGCATATGCAAAGAGTTCAGCCAGAAGCAAGGAACCAAAAGGAACAATCTCATTCAATTTCCGAGCATAAGCTTCTACAGCTGCAAGATGGAAAATTGGGCACAAAATGTGGATAAAGTAAGAAAGGAAATGCAAAGTAAAATTCATGCATACAGGGGCCAGCAAAAACTGTTGTCTCAGGTGCTGCTCTCCCATCACCCCCACTCCCCCAAACAGAGGAGCTGCAGATGTAGCCTTTTATCTGTCAGAAAAGATCTCACAAGAATATGGAGTATTTCCACTAGCAGTATAATAATGTGGCTTCAGATTTTTTTTTTTTCATATCAGTGCCAAGAATCCAGTGGCAGTTTTCCCCAAAATAAAAAAGCTAAGAGTCTGAAAGTTTTTCAGGCTATAGATATTACAGGAGTGCCTTGGGTTTTCTGTTTCAAAAAACCCACTCAAACCTGACAAGTCCAGGGGCAGCAAGCCAAGCAACTTTTCCCTGTTTGACCATGGCATGTACTTCCTGACCATGACACTTCTTGCACTAAAGCACACGGGGCAAATGAGGAATTTCTACACAGAAATCCACCTACACAGAATCTTACTGGCATAAACATCAGCACTCACAAGACAAGTCATTTAATAGAAATGGGATCCGTGGGTACATAGTGCCAGACACTGTAACAAAAGTTATTCTCTTGACTACAACGTGGGGGTTGATTAGCTCCAAAATATTTCCTTTCTTAGCACATCAAGAATCTCAGGGAGGCTCATATTCATTCTCCTTTTTACCAGCCAGAAAGTCCAAGCTGCATAATGGAGCAGTGAGACCACCCATGCAACAGCACGCAAAAGAGACCAGGTCCCTCAGACCAAGAGTGCTCCTTAGTGGGATGTTGCTGCCCTTTCAGAAAGAATACACCTGGAGCAACTCATACACAGCTCCTCTGCTGCCTCTCACACCCCACCTAAGGAAGTGCCTGAAAGCCACAGTTTTGCCCTTATCACCGTGGAAAGGAAATAGCACCCCAAAAGGTAAAACAAAGCAAACCACACCAACCAAAAAGCATCCTGCACCTTTTAGAAACAATATTGCTGTGCTTTTCCCACAGCACAATAATGTGCTCCCTGTATCAAACTGAGTAACAGCTATTGTAGCAGCTAATGAGTGACGCTGTGGTGTTCTGTCCCCTGGACAGCTTTTCTGGACATGTGGTTTTCATTTCATGTCTCTTGTCAGGATTTCACTCCCTTTCTTTTGCTTGACCTCCAGAAGAGAATGAAACCACACAGAATCCAGAAGTAACAAACCTTAGTTGCTGGCATTAATTAACATTCACATGCACAAGACTCTATTCAACAAAACAAGCAAAACCAGCCCAATTCTAAGTTGTTTGGCCTGTATTTGTTAAGTTCTAACACTGTCTCCATAAACATGTCTTCTGGTTGGTATTTCAGGAAAAAAAAAATCTTTAGAAAAATAATATTTTGATTAGTAGCATGTGTGTTTTGAAAGACTAATACTGAAGTCCAAAGGAGATTAAAATATGGGTAGAAATTATGAACTAAGTATACATATGTGCAAAGAGTTTTCATTCTCACTAACTGAAATGTCTAGTTGCAAGTAATTTGTTCTTAATATTAAAGTCTTAATAGTATCTGTTGTTGACTTTTTAAAAAAATTAAGTGACATTTATGAAAAAATTCTGTTCTTGTAGAATGATTTCAGAGCACTACTAAAAAATTAAATATCTACTATATAACAGAAGAGGTGTCATTCTCTATTTTGACACATCTCAAATGAACTCCCAAGGGATCCTAGTAATTATAGGTAGTACTCTTCTCTGTTTAGTCTTTCAGGACTTCTCAATCAAGCAGGAAATAAAGAACAAATCAGCCAGATAGTGCTTTTCAGGAAATCATAATTATTTATGCACACAATTTATTTATTTCAGGGAATAAAGCAGTTCCCTGTGTGGAACATGCAATTAAGATTTTTAAAGAGATGACCAGCTTCCTGGATTGACCCCTCATTCTTCTGTTGACAGCTGGGCATTCAACAAGGTTATGCTCTTAAGTAACTCCAGCTGAAAAAATGCAAATGTATACTTAAATGATTTAAATGTTACAGACTACACACTGGAATTTTAACCCAAAAGACTGTTTTATTGTTTTTTAAGGAACTCAACACTCTGGTTGTCTATGCTGCCAAAGCCTTCTTTAGAACATGCAATATCCAAGTGAAAACATGATGATACCTGTCAATTTCCTTTAAACATACCCCTTTTACACAGCACAGAAAAACGTTCTCAACTTTCTCTTACAATTCAGATAGAAATTCAAATACTGAGATAGCAATTGGTCATTTCTGCTGAAACTTACTCCAATGTATAATTAGTGCTTTAATTAAAGTCATGAGCTAACGATCATTTATCACTTTCTGTGTAATGTTACAATTATTTCCCAGTAACACAGAGCTTCAGCGAACAGAAGAGCTCTCACCTTGCTGTCATTTATGCTTTTGTCAAGCAGCTGAGCAAATTAGGAGCAGTTACATCTCAATAAAGCACAGCCACAGAACCAGACACTGTCAGGCATAAGGACAGACTTGGTTACAATTACTCACTCTCCGTATCAGTGTCTTACTCTTGATGTAGTAAGGCTAAATGCGACACGACTGCTCTTCACAAAAGATCAGGCTGGCAGATTGCTGGGGCAGGGTGTCAGTGGCACACAGAAGCACTGGGGAATGGAAGCCACAGCATTTCCAGGGAGATACCTAGAGATGTCCTCCACCCAGCACAAACTATCAGCAGATCTCACCACTGTGGGAAGCAGCACCCTCTGGCTTTCAAGCCTTACATGTCAGCATCTGATTTGAAGAAACCACAAGCTTGAATGCCAGCCCCAAAAGACTGTTGCACCCTGGTAGGAGGTACTACACTAACCAAGTCAAGACATCCTGCTGAATCAGGATTCACACGACTGCCAGCCAAGGGAGACAGGCATGGTGAAAGGTTAAGAGAGGTTCACCTCTATCCTAGAAAAACTCGGGTTGGAAGGGACCTTAATGCCCTTGGCCTGTGGACAGCATTTCCTTGGGGTCTCAAGAGACAGAGATAAAATTCATCTCAAGAAAGTAATAGAGAAGATGGATCTATCATCCTACTCCACATATAAATTTATCTGATTATCTGGGAAGTACATTATCTGGGAAGCACATCAAATGGCACTACAATTATTATTTGACTTTGGAGTGCTGAGGAACCTGAGATCTGCCTGTAACACCCAACTTCTGGAAGCTCTAACCTGATCCTGAAGAGCAATACACACCAGTATCAGCCCATATTTTAAAGGTAAATCTAACCCACTTTCTAACTTGACTGAAGATGTCACACTGCAATTAAAACAATTACAGAGTAATTTTGTATTTTTTTTACCAGAACCCACTCAAAAGAAATAAACATTCAAATTTTGTTATTGACATTGTCTATCCCACTGTAACAACAAATGCAAAAGCCCCAGATGGGGTAATATTTATGAGAAAGTCAACAGAACATCAAACAGAACAGGAAGGAGTGTTTCCTGTGTAAAAGCAGTTGTACCGTTAGCACTTTGCTAGCTTATATTTCTGTTATCTCAGAGACCAATATGACAAACCTAAAAAGTCTCCTAAGCTGTGCCCATGATAATAGTAACGAGAATGTATTATTGCCTAGTCATGATTCAATTTTTATGTATTTTTGTGCCCTTATGACAGAGAAAAATAGTTTTTAAATTCTCCTTGTTAGCTAAAGACAGCAGGATCTGATTGGCACGCTGGTTATGGGGCACACCTGTAGCTCTGGCACAGGCAAAAGGAACCAAACCATTCTCTTGCATTATCTTTTTTATCCTATATAAGTTAGCAGCAATGAAATGAATGAAATCATAAGCTGCCTATTATTTGCATGTATTTTTCTTCTAGAAAGGAAAAAATCTTCATAAACAAGAATTAGAGGAGGCTGGTGTGCTAATGTGCTAGACTTGTGGTACTGAAGGCACCCATCTCTATGGGGTTCCCCTTGAGGCACAGCTGGGTCAGTACACAAAGTTGTTAAAATCAAAACCTAGCATTCAACTGGACTTAAAGGACACACATGCTCCAAAACACACCCCCCCTCCCCTCCCCCGAAGAACAGCAAAAGAAACAAACAGGAAGATTTCCAAGCAGCTCCAGACTTTAGTGATTCAAAGGCTCACCCTTAACAGCCATATTTGACAGACAAGGAAAAAGATGATCATCTTCTCCCTAAATATTCCCATTTAGTATCATATATAGGCATTAGAATTTGGAATTTGATTTATATAAAGGGGTTTTACACCAATACTGGTGCTTCATCTACCTCAGTACTGTAGCATCACATGGAAACATATCTAATTCCACTGATTCAAGCCTCTAAACAAATAAGGAAAGAGGAAAGGGAGAGAGAAGGAAAATAAAAGGGGGAGGGAAGGAGGGATTTACCTTCATACATTAAAGAAACAAAATCTATTTACATTTCTTTAGCTTTAATTCCTTAATTTCCTATATTTTAAACTATTAATAACCACACATGAAATTTTTAAAAACAAGAAGTTCTTTGATCTTTTTAACTGTCAACAGTCAGTTGATATGTGTCCTTTTGCAAGACTGCAGCTGCTTTTTTGGGGCAAAATGGCAAGGTCCACTTTGCTGCTGTTCCTTGCCAATGAGCTTCCTCTTATCTCCACACTTAAAGCAGAACTGCCTTCACCTCCACACAAATGACACAATCAGGCTCACCAGCTGCATTGCAAACTATACAAGGTGGGTTCAAGACATGCTCTTGGGTAAATGTTAGATACATGCTAAGTAGCAACCCCTCATTGTGCATCATACAGCATTCATACCTCAGCTTTCATGATCACACAAAATCTTCCCCAAAATAAAGAAATTCACATTTTCATATCTGAATTCCTGCTGGATCCTTTAGGATCAGGAATCAGGCTCTTCTGAAATACACATGAGGAAACAGTCATAGAAAACAGAAAACCAGAAGCGTGGGGGCACAAAGACCAAGCGAAGAGACCCTTATACTTTATTCTAGGACTTCTCAGTAGCCATCAGCATGGAATTCAAATGGCAAGTTATCTCTTCTTAAAAGCCCCCAAACCAAGCATGCCACATTATTCAAAGGAAATCCATGTTAGCCCTGGCAGTGGGCTATTTACCTACGTCAATTTTAAAATATATGTAAATCTGTTGACACATTCACAGATCAAGACATGGAGTTGTCTCCCACACTATACTGAATAGGGAATCACTAGTACAGAAATCCTTTAAGGAAACAGAAATAGGAAAGGTTCTTCTTTCAAGAGTCACTGTTATTTGAATTATCTTTTACCTAGTGAAGAGTCATTCAACTAGCAATTATCAATACAAACCCATTTGTTCAATGTACAGCACTCCACTAAATCTAGGAGAGAGGCATATTACCAAACCCAAAGACTTTCCATCACCAGTATGGGGGCGAGAGGCATGGCTGGGCAGAACAACATGGGATGGCTGCTCAGTGAAGAGGAGCAGAGAGATTACCCCTTTGAGGAACTTGCAAGGAGCATTCCTGGAAGAAGTGGGTTTTAGTGTAGCATGAATGGCAAGCAAAGATAGGGTGCCTGACAGACAACTGACGTACTGTTCCCTGCACAGAGGGGCATTAACAGAGGCTCAGACATAAGTGGGAGAAAGACAAAGCCCAACAAGGACTGAAGACTGGAAGGGGCGAGAGCAGCAAAGCAGGGAGTGGGAAGACATGAGAAAAAGAAATGAGAGTAAGATAATATTTAATTGCAACTGCAACATACAGGCCATGCCTAGGGAATTTGAAGGGTTCTTACTGAAAGAGCAACTTCAGGGAGAAAAAAAAAGAAAGAAAAAAGAGAAATTTCATACCAAGGCAGATTAGTTATTGTGTCCCATTGTACTATTGTTCATCCTGCTTATTGCAACTTGTAATACCCACCTGAAACCTTTAGCAAAGTTTTCCCCTCACCCTTTCTGGAGAAAAGATACATAAAAGGCAAAAAGTACTTCATTGCCAACATCCACAGCAAGCTGGAACTATCACTGCCACATATTAAAAAAAACCCAAAACATCCCATCTTCTTCCATTTCCAAACCAATCAGACTTAAACCACTTGGTTTTGGTGTTTCATGAGATCCAATTCTTTTTCAAGAACCACAGAAATGACTGAGTATGTATTTGAAATATAAAAAGAAGGAACATGAGGTTTCTGAAAGGTACTTGAAGAAAAATAATACTCTACCTTGACTGCAACTTCTTTTTTGTTTGTATTAGGGATTTCCTACTGTTGCTGTTAAGCCACAGGTTGGTATTTGGCCAGGAAAGAGGATAAGCTAAATCTATGCTCATGTTTCCCGAATTTCTGTTTGGTAGGTTCTCCTAACCAACCTGCAAAACAGTTCTCATTGATTCTGGAGAAGCTATGAGCATAAATTCATTCAGCACTGAAGACACCAGTATAATTCAACCCTGCTTAATGTTGTATCACTTATTTCCCACCAGTGTTTGCAATTTTAGCTGTTTAATGGAAGGGTGTCAGCAGAACAGAAGCAGTGTGCAATCACACAGCTCCAAGAGAAAAACAACTGTTACTGATGTAAAAGCAACTGTTGCCTACAGAGATGCCAGCTCTGAAACAGGCAGATGCTTTTTAGTAACTTGCTTTCAGGCAAGAGCTGTGTATGATATTTAACTTCTGCATTGCTACTGTAATTGCTCTTTATCCACTGCTGGAAGTCCACCTGCTACACATGAATGGAAGGAGAAAAAGTGTGCCTATATACTACAATAGAAACATGATAGCTCAGCACATATTTTAGTATAAATTGCCAATATGTGAATACAAAAGATACGGACCACATGATATTCTAGAATAGATATCAAAGTCTGCTCATTACTGTTTTTAATACTTACTCATCATTCCCTTTCTCTTCAGCACACAGAATTAGAGGTATGACCTGGGATGTGTTTTCCCAAGGTCTTTCCCTGTCAATACACAGTTGTTCTGTCGATGAACTTTCACGTATTTTGTTCCATGTAGCTTAGAGTCCAAAGCCATGAAACAGTTCTATGCCAAGGATGGCCAAATTTAGGCCCCTAAACCACTTTCAAGACTTGAGACCACTTTTGAAAACACTTTTGAGGTTTTTCTAACAAACAAAAATAAAAGAGAAAAAAAGAAGCCAGGAAAAAGGCTGTACACTTCTATCTTCAAAGAGAGACTGAGATTGCTACAAATACCACAAGTTATTTATGGCGTGTGAAATGCAGCAGAGGCATTCCTAACAAAAGACATCAAGCCTGGCCTGTGCCATGGTACTTGCACAGCAATGGAGAAAGTTCTTCCATGGGACAGACTCCAAAGATGACTTACTAACTCAACGAGCACAGTCCAATCAATAGCACCCAGGCTGACTTCAGCCCATCACTTTCACTCAAAGACTCAACAAGCTCTGAATCCTTTCTCCTGTGCCTACTCATAGCATGGAAAGGAGGGCTGTATTTGCTTCCAAAGTGGAGAGAACAGGGATGTGGAGGGCTGGCATCCTGCCCTCCCTCAAACTGCACATACATTTTGCACAATGTCTGGGTATAAGCAGCCTCCTCTTCCTCTGCTCTGTTGACTTTTTTGCTTGGACTCTTCCCAGGCCTGCCAGAACTTTCATAGGGCTAAAAGGGCAGGAAGGCAGGGGGTGGAGAGAGGGTAAGGAGGAAGCTGCAACAAGTGTCTCACAGCAGAAGAAAGAGATGGAAAAAGTAGTTTCAGACTTCATTACCTGCCACTGTGGCCAGAAGGCACCACAGCAGTCTTTGCCTTGGCTCTCCCAGTGTCCCTTCTGCCATGCTCTTATTCTGTCATGTACCTTAGGGGATGCATCATCTGCACACCACAGTACTCCAACACACTCATTTCTGCCCTGCAGCAGCACCAAGCACACCACAGTGAGGAGTCAGGAGCACACTGGGGCCAGGATGAAGACACTTGCTGCTGCTCAGTCACTCCACAAGGGAGTAGAACATCCCAAGTCTCTTCCCCTACCCCACTCCCCAGCAAGTACTTGCACAGGTAACAAAGTACTCTACAAACACTTGGATCTGTCTAAAAGTTCAAAATAAACCAGACATAAGAGAGAGGGTCTAAGGCAGAAAGCAAACAGCAGGGAAACAGCTGGTGGGCAGGATGGAGGGGAACCAGATGCAAGAAAAGTAGGGTTTGTGCCCAGCATCACAGGCCCACATTAGTCCTAATTAAACTGTCCTTCAGAGCTTTCAAGTGATAAGCATTATACTGGTCCTATATTGCATTAATTCTAGTCACAGAGCAAAGAAGAACTAATCCTATTAGATACTAGAAAAAATACAAAGCAATTCATAGAATTGATATAGGAAAACTGCTGGTAACCATCCACAGCTCTTAAAGGATTCCTCTAAGTCATGCAAAACACAAAACTTTGATTTGAATTTTAATGAACAATTTTTCAGAAGTCAGGGGCATTAGGGTGGGGAAGGCAGGTTTTGAAAGCCAGTAAGGTTTACAAAGCTTTCAAAATTGCCCCCGAGCCTGGCAAAAACTCAGATCATAGGAGAAGTTTCCCACACTTTAAAAATGCATTTTCTTCAAACCATATCCACCTCCCAACACAAAAGGGAAAGCCTGTTCTAGAATAAAGATCACTGAGGAACTTGCACCAAAGCACAGACGTGTTAAACCCTTAGCGGTATTCCAGACAGCTTTTGGATAAGAAATGTTTCTAGGCTTTGTCTCTGCAAAGCCATTGTGCTTCTCATGTGGCAACCTTTTAACATTCCTTAGCCCTAGGAAAAGCAGACAAAAGTTTTACAAGACACTTGAGAATCCAGAATTTCATTCTTGCCTATAAATTACAAGTACTCTCCTCAAAATCAGCTGCCATACATCAACCTACTCACAACTGCCAAAGCAGACACATCTAGCAGAAACATACAAGGGCAACCAATGCATTTAGATGATCATAGTTTAAAAACTAAAATCCAAAGACTTTGTTTTCCTTTTTGCTATTCTAAACATACTTAGTCATTCCAGTTTCAGAGAGAGCATTTCTGTACTATTCTGATAAACAGTAACACATAAAAAGGAAAGCTTTTTTCCGCCTTCTATCATATCCAATTCCATTGCATTCATTAAATGTCATTATATCTACATCATTTAATTTAGGTCAGCCTGTCAAAGTAACCTAGAATCATGTTTGCTTTAAGTCAACCAACATTACTCTCCTACCTGAAAATTCCATTTCAGAGTCAGTGGCAGAATTGCCCTGTACTTCCTCCATGCTACAAGAAGTCAGAAGCAGGGAACTACACTCAAATTAAGAAAACCATTACAATGTTGACAGAGAACTAAACTTCTGTACAGTGCACATTATACAACTGCACAGTAGCAACAGTGGGAAGAAAACCTAGTGATAAGCTAATTGTAAATTAGTAATTTAAAATGTAATGCAGTCTATTTTCTTCAATTTTTGAGGTTTTGCTTTTTAATTTGAATCTGCAGAGATAAAACCTTGTTTCATGGAGGCAGCAGGACTCCTATTTCAGAGAGGTGTTCATCTCCATTTCCCTATATTTGCCTGGGATCCTAACGACAGTATCTACAGTACACACCGCTGTTTGCACACTGTGAACCCACGCATGTTACTAATGTATCCAGATTTCCTCATCTGATGTATTTTTATACAAGCTTAAAGCACATCTACATTATGTCATCTCAAAACATTACATTGTGTTCCAAAACATGCAGTATTTGAGTTCCAGCTGAAAAGTAACATTACAGTACCCAAAGAGGCTGGATATTAACTCCCAGAGTACAAGCTGGAGAGAAGAGGCCAGGCAGCATCATCCACCCCCAGTGCTCCACGGTAACCCTCTTCCTGGGTTTGTAAAGCACTGTGTAATGTTCAAGAACAAGGAAGCAACACTGACCTCTTTCCTCTATGTATCATGAGGAAAATACAGGTGCCAGAAATGACAAATCATCCACTCAAAAATGTATTCAAACAATACACTTAGGTTGTGATAACACAACACCGACACAATGGAAAAAAAATAATAGACTACTGCCTTGTGCTACCAATCTAAAAAACAGAGGAGGGGAAGGGAGGGGTGAGAAATGGAAAAAGGAAAAAAAATCCCAAGAAAAAACAGAAGTAGAAGTAGAGAAAACCTTCCAAGCTCTGGAAGGCTTTGCTGATACACATTAACATTTAGCACTAATGCAGCTCAGCACCCTCTTGTTACACTGCTATTTGGAGTCTGTGTTCTGCCCAGAAAGGGACAACGTGAGCAGAAGTCATTTAAAGTATGCAAGCACATAAAGAGCCCGCAGACTTCATTTTAGAAAAAAGGGAAAAATTTGCCCATGTAGCAATGAGAACAGCAGGGCAGACTATGAAGCCAGGCAAGTTATTCATCCACATGGGGCAGGAGAGCCTGTGATGGGGATAAATTTGGAAACAATCATTCCAAGGTTTTTGCTATAGATTTATTGCATGGTCTTGGGTAGTTAGCTCCTGGTGTTTTGTTTTTCTTATCAACAAAAAGACAGAGGAAGTTGGCATTTGCTACAGTAAGAACACACAGTTGGTATAAAAAAGACAGCAAGTATAATCTAGATTCAGAAAACTATTGTTGAGTTCAGTGAAATGCAGGCAATCCTAAACTGGAAACATTATACACACGGCAAGCAAGTCTTTGTTATTTGTGTAATAATCGTATTTGTGTCACATTTCATAGGCTTTTGACCTTGTGTTAGAAAAGTTACAAATGTGTTTTGACTTCTGGAAGTGACATATGCACTGCAGAACTGTCTTATAAACCACAACAATATTAAACCTTCTGTCTGTATATCCATCCTCTTCCAAGGCTTATTTTTCCAGATTTTCTTTCTCTTTTCTACTGCTGTTCATTCTCCCTCCCAACATCACTTATTTAACCTTGCAGGCAAAAAAGAAAAAAGTTAATGCAACTTCTATAAACTGAGAGCATGTTGAGTTACTCAAGCTGACTCATTTTCCATGAATTTAAAACAAAGCGTTAGTCAAGTGACAGATGCAAGACAACAGTAAAAACTCTGCATTTAAATCCAAGTGCCTGGGACTCCCTACCTACTAAATGGCTGCCTAGGGTTGATATTAGGGGCTTATTTACAGAAGTTATTCACTAACCTGATGAATCTTTCTTGCAGCTCTCTTCATTTCCTTCCTTTGTTTTATCGCCTTCTTCAGCCTCTCTTTACCCACAAAGTCTTTTCTCTTTTCCCCCATTTTCTTCAATGCTTTTAACTTCTCTCTAAACCATTTTCTTCCCTTCTCTGTCTCCACCCTCTCTCAGGCTCTCTTCCTTTATCTCTCTTTCCTCATTTCTGCCTCAATTTAATCCCCAGTGCCAGTCTCGGATGAAGTTCCCAGAATTGCTCAGGAGCAGACTTTGTCCCTTGTGTCTGCCTGCAGAGGAGGGAGCCTAGCAGCTGGAGAATGTGCAAGTGGTGCATTCTTGCCTGTGCCCTTTGCTTGGTTTGCTCTTATATCTGGGCTCCAGCAGCCAGCTGAAAGCCATCAGATCCTTGCCAGGGACAGACTAAGTTGTCCTTGGGATACCCCAACTGAAAAACAACTACAGAACTACTCATTAGACACTTCAGACACGTTAAAAAGAAACGTTGAGAAAGGAAAATAATTGCAAATAATGTGGGTCTTGTCCTTGACCAGGTAAGGGTCATTGCACAGGATATTAATGGAAAGTAAATTTTTGAGTGTAGATTCATGAACAAGGTTCACAGGTAAATTTCAAATATAAACATATTGTTTAATACTTGACCATTGCACTGCGTTCCCAGGAGGTTGCTAACATTCTATATATGTATGCCAAGTTGTTTGCCCTGAGCAAACCATAACTTATCTCAAATGCAAAGGCTCAAAATAACAGAACTACCAGCTCTAGACTGCAGATAATATTCTGTTATGCCATATCACGAATAAACTCTCTCTCCTCAACCATAAGAATGGGATGAAGCTTTCTCTGCACACACATGGTTTTAAGATTCTTTCACCAGGTTATCACCTTGGTCTTAACCAAAGAAAACACAAAAATGAGAAAGAACCAACACATTAAGAGGTCTGCAGGGAAATAGACTAAAAGATCTAGCAGCTGGTCTGTGAAGACAGTGCATGTACAAGCACACAAAGTCTATTTTGTATACAGCACCTTGGTATACTCACTGTCTGTGTAAATGCCTTACTTGGGTTCACCCTGGACAGTCAGAGCATCTTCAGAGGAAAGGAGCCTTTCACAATCCAGTTTCTGTCTTTGAAACAGCTCAGTTAACACTGTACCTTCTCAACAGATGAGGTTTTCAGTGTCATTTCTTTCACAACACAGAAGTCCAATTCAAGCATGATCATGTAATAAGAAAAGGTCATGCAACATGGTCCTACTACAGAATGCCCACAGTCAAAGCTCTGATAACATTATCCATGTACCAAGGCAGTGGGTGCTGTTTGTGAGACTGGAAACAAAACACATTACTCTTCTTGAGAGACTACAACACACCACTGCAGTCACAAAGCACTTCATTACCTACGCAAAACTAGAAATACGCAACTACAAATAGAGACTTTATTATTTGTAAAGAACATACCACATAAAATACATATTGGAAACTAAAGGAATCTATTCCTTCAGGGAGGAATTATAGTGGCCCCAGCCAATATAAAAAGGAGAGAAACCCATTTTGTGTGGAAGACAGAACCATGTAACCCAGCCTTCCACTTGAGAGAGACAGCCAGTACTCAGCAATCAGACACCACAACTCTGTGCTTGGCTGCAATGTGATGGAAAGAAACCTCTGCCAAAAAAAAGACACGTGGAGCAACAGCCCAATTCCAGACTACTATTAACTTGTTTAAGTATAGAAGAGAGATGAAGAGCAAGACCTGCTGCAGCTCTTTTATAAAGAGAGTGTCACAATACTTTATGTAAAGGATGAGGACTGCAGCCAGCAGTACTTAGCCAAGTTAATTGAGATCTGGAAATAGTAATATAACATGAAGTTTAA
The DNA here is from genome assembly GCA_013396655.1 of Campylorhamphus procurvoides. NCBI lineage: Eukaryota > Metazoa > Chordata > Aves > Passeriformes > Dendrocolaptidae > Campylorhamphus > Campylorhamphus procurvoides. The sequence continues at coordinate 394,248 of WBMV01007221.1, forward strand.
TATTAGTGAAGCAGCTAGCAAGCTGTTTTCTAGGAGCACTGACTGGCCCATCCCCATTCAAAAAACTTCCAGTAAAACATTGCTGCAGTTACAGACACAATGAAGCAACAGACATATTAATTTCCCTTCCTTATGCACAGCTATTCAGCTCTCCTGGGCAGTGGCAGCGAATGTTCATACAGCAGCATTCAAACAAAAGTTTTCTATTAGAAGAGACAAAGAATATCTGAACAAAGTTTCAAAATACAATAAATTATTTACCTTCTAGAAGATGCTGATCTATTTCACTGGCTAGTTTGGTGAAATGCCATTTCTACTTGAAAGCTTAATGAGGCAATTATGGAAACAACCTGAAGTAGTGCCACACACTATTAACACCTGATAGTATCACTCCTTCCACCTGCTGAAGAATTGAGTAATTAAAGTAGAATGCGTTACTTGTGCCAAAATACTGCAACTACTACTCTCTACCAGCAAGATACACACATACATCCCAACCTCCGTTTCCACTTTCTATCTTCCAGGGCACTGCAGAAGTTCCTCTCTTATACAATACCAGATGACAAAAACTCCTTACTTCTGTAAACTCATTTTTCCTGATTATAATACCTTTTTCTTTCAAAAAACAGATTTGTGTGCTGAACACTAGCAACTATTTTGCACTTTATTAAATGGATAAATATGAGAAAAAAATAAAGTACACAAAAGAAGCAGCAATCTATAGGAAGACAGTAAAGGGCTAAAAGACACAATACTTCACTATTCTGTAAGATAGTTTAGACATTTGATCCCTAGGCTCTTACCAAACTGCTACAACATGAACAACTAGCACTGGTGCTATTCAAATCCTACTCAGAGAGATGGGACTTTTTTACAGTAGCAACACAACAGCTTTACAGCAATGGCTATGCCATCCCAGTGTCCCATATGCAAGGTACAGAGAACAGATGTTATGGATGCAGAGGCAGCAGTCACTGCCCAGTACAGAACACCACAGCTCTACAGGGCAACCGCAAAACTGCAAACCTGGTTATGTTTGCAAGAGATCTTCTGCCCATTAGCCAAGATATCTTAGCTGATGAGTCTTCAGAATAAAGTATTTTATAAAACTTTGCCTTTCACAAACAACATTACTGACAACCCAAAAAATGTGGTAAAAGGATGGTAACTTCATTAATTTCCCCAGAGCCATACATATTCAACACAGCAAGCAACCCAGACTTCAGAACCATTGTGCCTGCTGGTGAATAAAACACAACATCTGGAAGTCCCTAAGTGCTCCCACTGAGCAGTATAACTGAAACCAGAATTTTGTCTGGCATCTTCAAATTTCAATATCTTTAAAAGTCCATCTTTACAGATCTGACTGCATTTGCCTCAGATATTGAATCAAAAGCCCTGATGAAATCCAGCACCAGTATGCTACATCACCCAACAGGAAGTCTGACTCACAGAAGTGGTAGATGATTTTTGCCACCCCACAACTGAAGTTTTGATGTTTCAAAGACAGACTGAATAAAATACAATGCAAACACAGGAAGGGTAACTAAATACTATATTCTTAAGTTAGCAGTGTAAGATTTGTTAGCAACACATTAAAAACCTTGCTCTTCTCAAGGGAACCATACTATGTAATTCAGATTTGCTTCATCAATTTCATTCGGTTCTTTGCCTGCATTCTCGCAGCACAAACATTACAGAGTAAAATATACTTCTAACAGAATTTCTTTTATAATGCTTTAAGATGCAATGAGACAATACAATAGCTTAGCAAGTACACGGACTGAAATACACCCTCTTAGGGGACAAATGCTCCTCACAGCATGTGGTCAGAGCCCAGACCAACAATGGTGGTTCCTAGAACGTTACAACCAAAACTTCATTGGCACAATATATCCTTTGACAATGGGCCAGATTCTGGTCCTTGTGCCCAGAGGGCAGGACCACATAAATCTGCTGGTGATGCAGTTGTAAAGACACTTCAGGATTTGACAAGGGCTGATAACCCATACAAGATTTGTGGGAAGTCAAGAGAAACAAGGAAGTTCTTTTCAGCTTTCACATATCAGAAGTTTGAGAATGCTTTATGAAGACTTTCAAAGCTGACTGCAAAGCACTTCAAATCCAGTGAGGTAAAGAAAACAATTCACATTTGGTGTACAGAGAGCTAGGAACTGTGAACTGGCTGCTGTCCCCATGAACAGCAGTTGGTTTAGCACTGCTCTCCATTTGTACTGGGTGAGACCCCTCAGAAGACAGAAAATGCCCACTAACTTTATGGGCACACAGCTGTAGAACTATTTCCTGTTTTATGCAGAAAGTGTGTTGCATTTAGGCACTGCCGCGGGGTGAACTTTGATGAGTGATGACCTTTCACTCACAACTTTCTCTCTTTCAGCCTTTTTGTCTACTTCATGAACTGGGCTGTCTGAAAAACTAGAAAAGGAAAACATTTATCTGAATTAAAATGATTCACAGAAACGATATGCTTAATCATCTAAGAAGGAGTCACATCTCTCATAACACATAGCTTTAAGTCCAAAGGGTACTTAATATAAAACTGGCGAATAAATGACTCATTAATGCCTAGTGACTTGAAAAGGCTAGCAAATACTTCTCTGTGAAGCCTCACAATTTGCCATCTATGCCCATCAGCTAAGGACTTACACAGAACTATGGAAAAGGAATAGAAAACACTGTTAAAATAGTGCGGTAACAGTTTACAGCCCTTTCGTGCTATTCCACTGAGAGACACCAGGGCTGAAGCCTCATGCAATGCATTTTAGAAACGAGCGCTGCTGGGAAGAGCGGGGTCCGTGTTTCTGTGGCATTTGAAGCTTCCTCCGCTGGGTTCACAGTGGAAATCACCAGGAGCGCACTCGCATCTCAGCAGCGATGGTTACACAGGGGCACACGGGCTGTGAGCTTCGATAATTCACGTGACTGACACACCGGGGGCGCCGGTGCTTCTGTCCTGGCCCCCGAGCTCCTTCTGGCACCGGCAGCGCGCTCTCCGGGATTCGCTTCGCCTGCCCCTGCGGAGCTCAGCCGAAGGAAAAAGATAGCGGGCGAAGGCAGGATGCCGGGCAGCTGGCATTCAACCCGCGAGAAGAGCCAGGGCCGCCCGCTGCCGTGGACCGAACGAGCGGCTCCGGTGCCGCCGGGATGCTCCGGGCGGGCCAGGGCACCCAGCGCTGCGCTCCCCGCCCCTCCCCAGCTCCCCAGCGCGCTTCGCACCTGGGCCGGTGCCCTGAGCCTGATGCCCGNGCGCTCCCCGCCCGGGCCGCGGCGCCGTCAGGAAGCGGAACTGGGGGGTTCCCTCCCGCTCCTCCCGCGCGGGGGAGGTGTGCGGGGCGGGGGCCGCAGGGATGCCAGACCCTCCCCGGGGTAGCGGCGCGCCCCCACCGCACTCGCTGGCCATGGGCGCCGCGGGCCGGGACCGTCCCGTGCTCGCCCCGGCTGCTCCGGAGCACGGAGAGGAGGAGATGGGGGGCCCCGGGGCCAGGGAGTGGGAGGGAGCCCCAGCCGGGCCAGCGAAGGTACCCCTCTTTCCATGCATGTGATCATCACCAAGGGATGCTCGCCCAGCAGGACTGCGGGCTGGGTTCAAGAGAGCAAGAGCTACTCGGTGTTAACCACTTGCCAAGGTGGGAACCCGTCCTCATCGGGTGTAACGGGACCCGGGTCGCCGCGTTTCGTGGGCAATCAACTCTCTGGTCATCCCCATGGTCCTCCGACCTCGTAGGAAACATCCTCCAAGCAGCAAGAGTTGCTGTAGACCCTGCACGGAGCAAGGTTGGATGTCTCCCAGTTCTGCCAGCTGGCATGGCATGCCTGTTTCTTCAGTAAGGAAAAACTCCATAATTAAGTTTAGGTATTTCAGCCCACAGAAGTTACACAACAGTCACGGCTCTGACCCCCAGCAGAGCCATCATACCTTCTCTTAGTAGCAGTACAGCTTTATACATGAACACCAAGCCGCAAAGTGGAGAAGATAGGATTGCTGTAAGAACTGTGCCTTAATGTCTTTGCACAAGAATACTTACCTTCTCCTCTGTGATGCAGGGTTTTCCTAATTAAGTTACACGGGGAGAGGTGGGAAAGGAAGCGACCACAAGAGATCACGCGTCTGAGTGCCTGGCAACTCCTATAAGGTGAAATTGAAATCAAAGCTAAGGAACTTCAGGTGTCACCCCTGAAAGGCAATGATGCACAGGTGTGAGCACAACATCTGAAGCTGAAAAGGTGCGAAGACATAAACCCCAAGAGAGTTAACATTTAGTTAGTCTGTTGTATTGGGGAGTTAAATGCTGTAAGAACTCCTGGTTTATGTTCTCCCCAAGGAGCACACTGCCTGTTTTGAGGTAGTTGGTTGTAAAACGGGACAAGTAGCAGTGTGGTACGAATTCACTTCAGCTGCGGCATGGTTCCTAGCTCTCTCCTCCAAGTTTACTGAAGGTACTTAAGGCAGCAATGATAAACAGCACATCAAAGCCCAGAGTTTAAGCATTCCTCTGCAAAGTAAACGTTTTCCAATAAAGTGACTTATCTGAAATATGTTAAGTGTATCAGAATTAGCTTAAAACTATTAAAGACACTAGTCTAGACATTTCTATTATTCAACAGGTTTTGCATTATAATATCTTGGAGATGACCTTTGTTGGAAGCTAAAGCTCAGTAAGGAAGTACTACTGGATTGGAAAAGTTTTCTTGCTCTTGAGAAATTTGACACAAAAATCCACTGCAAGATGGAAAAGGAGACTCCATTCACTTTGCAAACAATCTGTATAAGGCTTATTTTAAGAAAATGCAGTCTGATGTTGCAAAGAAAGAAAAAAAAAGAGTAAGTAGCCTCAGTGACTAGGGAAGAATTCTGCCTCAGTACAAGGATGTAATTTATGGTAAATTGGACTGCAGTGTGTTGCAGACAGCAAAGAAAGCACACATTGCATCGGTGAGAGAGAATACAGAAAATTAATGGTTTCTCCCATTCAGTATGTACATGTATGTTGTCGAAAATGATTTTAAGAAAATCATCACCATAACCCTTGTCAGGAACCTCCAGCCATCCCTGGCTTTGGGCATAGTACTGTTACTCCTGCTCAGATGTGGTCAGGTCTGTGGTCAGGCAATAACAGCCTGTACTCTACAATACTTCTCCCTTCACAGCTACTCATGGGCGAGCTGGGAGTTGAGCGAATATGCAGAGACTTGTCAGTGAGCAGTTGGCTGCTGAAATCTATTAGCAGACATCAAGAAATGAAAGAGCCAGCAGTTTCTATACCACAAACACTTTCAAGCCTGCAGGAAAGCAAGAAATATCCACAAATAGGGAAATAATGAGAAAAAAAAAAAAAGGGAAGTTAGATGAAATACAACACATTTTTTGTTATCATCCTCCTAAGGAACCGTTCAGTGATAGTCTGGGAAAGGAGCTCTGTCAAAGAAAAGCTGAGTCTTCTGCCTCTCAAATTGTCACATGCAGTGCAAAGCACAACTGTCCAGGATTTTACATGCATGTGGTTGTTTACCAAATAGCTATTATGCAAAGGTAATTATTTTGGTTTGTTTCCCAGTTCCTTTATACTTCAGAAGTTTCTTAGTTTTCAGATTTCAGACAGTTGTTACAAAAGGCCACTGTACTTTCTAAGAGACTTTCCATTCAATTTTGAGTACCCCCTTGTATGCTTCTGCTAAAAAAAGTATATATAGCATATATATACACTATGATAATGTATACTAACAGCTATAAGATGTTAATTTTCCACCTTTAAAAAACTGTTAACTTGATATGTATTTGGTATTAGTAAAAGAGAAATAGTGGAGTTGTAACTCTATATTCAGTAAGTCTTGGGCTGGAGATCTGGATTTATAGAAAGAAGTAATTCTTAAAACATGAATTAGAAATCTATTCCTACAAATACTTAAGACTGACCCCAAGAGATGGATGACTGTAGCACGACTAATGGAGAGCACTTTTAGCATAGCATACAATGGCTGGCAGTAACCATTTGGACTGGATTTCCAACTCAAATCCAGCTTTGGATCTGTAAAACTTTTTCTCAAAGTTCAAGAATGTTTGGAAAAATTTTGTTTCAATACCACTGCTAATCAGAAGCAAAACCTTCAATTCGCAGTTGCATTAAATAGCTAGACCATATGAGTTTTGTCCCTATTTAGCAGGGGCATGGAGAACTATTTTCTTTCACAACTGTATGTGAGCTCAGATATGTGAGTTCCACTTTCTCACAAATGTATCAAAGAATCGGCTCCTCCAGTGGTCGTTTTCCACAAGCACACAGCAAAACAAAAAGGCAATGAACCTCCATTTAGGTTTGCTTCTTAAACATGTTTGGTAATCTAACATTTCTAGTACTGCCTTTTGAAGCAGATTGCAGAAATCTGTTATCTTATATACCTGTATGGGCAAGCTTACCCAGGGTATGGTCTTAGTTTGCAAATGCAGAGATCTGGCTTCCTTATCTGGTGATTCCAGTTCATGCCAACAGGTTACTCACAAGTGTGAATGTTTAAATATTTTACCTAATTTTCCTTTGTCCCTGAAATGGTCATTAATTTGATTCCTGAAAAAGTAATTTGATTTCTTATTCCTCTAAGCTGATGCAGAGAAATTTCAAGACATTTTTTTTTTTCATTGACATAACACATTTCCCCTGCTGCTGCCTCTTCTGACACTGACCACAACTGCAGTTCTGTCCTATTACCAGCATGTACTAAGTGCAAAGTGAAACTAGCTGCTGTGGCTTTTTATCATCTGAGGTGCAAAAAAAAACCCCGGAAATGTACTTTACAATGTATCTTCATCTTCTCTTGGGCTTTGAAATTTTTCCTGCGTGCAATGAAATTAATCCTCCTGTCCATAGGCCTTCCTTAGCTTCTAGTACAATTTGAAGTGTCACTAACTGCTGATGCAGCTATTTGCAAAACATGCAATTTAGGAATCTCCACTGCTTCTGATGCCACAAGAAAGTTGACTTTTAACATGATTCTAAAAGCAAGTGCCTTTTAAACTAGCCCAGTTATTTAGAAACATTAAAGAGCTCGCAATTCACTTCCCAGCTAACTCCCACTCCATCTGGCTTATTACAAATGACAGCATTGTACAATCCTTAATGATTCTGCTACCTGCAGAAATGACATACAAGCCATTCACAGGCACCTACCCTTTGTAGGATGATTACAATTGCTCTTGAGTACAGTTCAGGCCACCAAGGCAGGATGTACCCTACAGGACTGAGCCAGAATTTCTCCCTCCATAGCTGATACCTGCACTGCATTCGGGTCACTTGATTTCCCTTCATGTAACAGTGGATGAACTCACCAAATTCAAGGTGATACATCTATTTGAAGTTTAATGCATCATATCACAAAATAATAATAGAAGAAAATGGAAACATGCAAACACAAAATATCTCAACACTCAAAAACTACAAAAGTAATTACCTTGCAAATGCTTCTAGTATCTACATTTTACTGCAAAGGTTATACTCAGTAAAAAACAGGCTTATATCATGAAGGATATTAAGACAAGTAAGTTTCCATTCCTTCAGCTAGCCTTTCTCTAAGGGACCAGGTAACTGATTGGCATCAATAGGGCTATTTTAGCAAGACATATAAGAGGGTCCCAGGGTGACTCTAAATATTTCAAGCTTCCTGCTGTATGTACACTTCCTATATAAATGCAGCTGTTTCTGCTAGATTTGTAAGGATGTAGGCTCATCATTGAAGAGCTACAACTGACTACGTGGAACTGTTTTTATTAATCAATTAACATATGTACATATTTAGTGAATCAGGATCAAGTAGGAAATTAAGTGCAAACCTCAAGCACTGGGCAAACATTCATCCTCTTTTTAAAGACTTATTACTAGAAATCAGACTGCTTTTAGAAGGCAGGCTTTGTAGTTGTTTTACAGGTTCAGCAAGGTCAGACTACTTTTCCTTAATTACAAAATACCAAATCTGACCTCATATTTAGTTACATTGCAGGGGCAGAATTCCAGTCCTTTTAGAGTGTTAAATAGAAGGAGTTGAGAAGAATAGAACACTGCAGGGAAAAAAAATCTGCTGTGTTGAAAGGCCACCATAGTATTCAAGTACACAATCTCAATGCAAAGATGTACATATATTTAATGGTATCTCTGACCAGAACATATAATCACATTAGTAGCCAGAAGAATTGAGAATGTCATGTGGATCTGATCTCGTTCATGCTTTGAACTCTAGAGATACACTCCTCTCCCTCCCCGCTTCCCACCCGCCTCAAATTTTGTATTACAAGAAGTATTTATTTATCCAAAACAGTTTCTTTTGGGTAACATGGCTTTGCTTTGTGAATAGGCATAAAATTTACTGACAGTTTTTATGTGGCAGTAGTAGAACACTTTTAAATTTGTATAATGTTAAATGTAAATGGGGCACTACCTAATGGTTTAAGGCAGTAGTTTGGACACCTGGGTTGATTCCTATTCTGCAGAATTTATCTTTGTCTGACTTTCCTCTGGAAGGTGGGAAAAATGACATCCTCACCAAGGATGTAGTTTAAGGGTGTTCAAATGTTTAGTTCACAAGGTCCAGATGAGTAAGAAGGCTTAATATGGCTATAGGTAAATATTTGTAGGAACAAAAAGAATTAATACTAATTTAATAATTGAAAGAATTTTAAACTGTTTATTAGTGTCATTCAAGTCTGAAGTTTCACTAAAAGTTTTCATCTAAACACTGTATTCCATTTTCTGGTCACCTGTATAATTCCCATTAATCATTGTCCCAATAAATGATTCTAATACTTTCCCCTTTAATATGGTATAAGTGCGAGAACAATACTGTTTATAAGACGTTCAAACACTGCATTAAGAACAGCATTACAAACACCTAGCTAGAACATAAAAAAAATGTTTCTTTTCACTTCAGTTGTGCAAAAGTAAACCCTTGAATTTGTGACAGCTGTATTAGCCTCTTAGGAGAAGATTCACACATGTATTTAAGCACCTTTGTGGAGCAGAAGCATTACTCAGTGATTCACAAGACACTCATCCTGTAAGTGCTCTGGCACCCACAGAACTACAGACATCTTTAAATTCAGAGTGCTTTTCTTAAGTGTGTGGAAAATAACAAGTTTGGTGTTTAAACCTTTTACTCTGCAAAGCTCTTATGAATTCTCAGGCATGGCAGCACTGAGCACTGCAGGCCATGTACGACTCATTCTTCACATCCTATCTCTGCTGAGTCCTTAGGTTCATTTTAGAAATTTTCATGAAATTCTAACATGGAAGCGGCAAGAAAAATCCTGTCAAATCAATTTCAAGTTTATCTTAATCACTGGGTGACTGATGTGATCTCAAGTTCAAAATATTAGTCCATTATCAATTACATTAAACATACATTGCTGAGAGAGTCCACTTAGTATGACTGATAGAATGTCATGCATGATTTCATTGCAACACCAACCCACTTGTAAATAGACTGAGGTCCATTGTCATGAAAAGCAGATATCTATGTCCTATTTTATATTGGTGAAAGTACATATAATCACACAAATAAAACTACAGGTCAAACAGGCTTTTCCCTTTTAAAGCAGAAATTCTGCCTGTTCCACATAGCTTGACAAGTGTACATCATTAGAGCCATCCCTTTACTTTGAAAAATAGGCAGAAAAGTTAAATATAAAATATCATAAGGTTAAGGTAATTCCTTAGACTGTGATCATAGTCTTCATTTAGGAATATTCAGAGCAACTTGAAACTTTTAGTAAGTACTCCACCCGCACATTTTTCACTGTACTTATAGATGATACTAAAGGCAAGATTAATTGGCTATTAATTCTCACTTTCATGTCCCATACCTCCATAGCACATACTCTTCTTCCCCAGTAAGCATATTTTACCATTTGTGGAAGTCAACCAGGTCAAGATCCTGACCTTTCCATTTTTAAATGCTGTTTTTCCATGGTACTCTATACAAAGTGTACTTGGCATTGAGGATTGCATTCCAGGAGCCTTCCCTTTCTTTTCCAAACACATAATCTGTTTGATTTTTCTACTGCCTGAAGTGATTAATGGGATAGGTCTCGTGACCTCTAAATTTTATTTTAAAATGCATTTGGCCTGCTACCTCACAGGTACAAATTCCCAGTGGAAATGAACTGGGGTGAGAGCTGAATGCAACAATAATTGGATGGGAAACGCACTTGGGTGAAAGCTGGATGCTTTGTCATATTTTCCTTTTTTACAAGCAGATGTTGCACAAATGTCTTTTCCTTCATGAAAATGCAGAGCACATAGACTGTAAGGTCCACGGTATAAAAATAAACAGCAAAACCAGCCAACCTGTCTTTACCTCTGACAAACCTCACGGGCATTGCAAATGCAGTCAACTCCTTTGAAAAGTTAGACAATAACCATAACCAAAGAATGAAGCAGGATAGAGTTCAGACATTTTAATAAAAGTAGATGCAAGTTTCAATAGAGTACAGGTGCAGTTCAGAGCAGAAGGGAGTAATGGCTGAGCCCACTTCAGGAGGTGCTTGGTTGGGGTGCAGAAAGGTGCCTATGTTGATGTACTGCTGCCGTGGTGGGAAGCAACTGCTCTGGAGACTGAAAATTCTGCGTGGCCAAACAGGAGAGAAAAGGATAAATGTATGGGACACAATTCAGGACTTTCATTTGCAAAGCAAAGACTTTTCTTTCTTACTCTATTTGAGCAAAGAAATGAAAGAGTTGATGTAAATCTGAGTGCTGGAGTTTGCAGTCAGAGCACTCAGCCTGTGGCAGAGGTTGAGCAGGGAATGCATCCACCATTTTGCCCATCCCCAACTTCGGCCAGCAACTTCAGTGAGTGGCTTCTCCCCACATCTTTGACTTCTTCACACCAGTGAATTCTGCCTGTGCAGGTGGAGGAATTGTCTTCAAATGTTGCAGCAAAAGCAGAAGCTTTTCCTCTGCTCTCTCTTAGAATGCTGTTCTACCACCATGCCAGAAAAACCACTGGGACCCCCAGGACCAGCTGAAGCCCCCAGAACTACATGAGGCTTCTCTGCCTGCAATGCAGTCCAGTCGCTACCACAAACACTCACACACTGTCTCTTAAAGCCTGCTCCTCAAAGTGGAAACATGGCCACATCTGTGGTTTTGGGGTAAGTTTTATTCTCTATTTCTCCTTCTGCATCTCACACAATGTGACTGAAACCTCTTTTTGTTTAGCTACACGCACAAATGCTCACAGTGAGATTGAGTCTTCCCACTCGCTTTCCCCCCAAAATGCAGAGAGGTTCAAGGTGTCTCCCACAGCCCCTCTGTAATGTCATCTGGACACTGCTAAAACAGTATTGCCACACCTGGGTTAGTTGTGGAAAACACTCAAATTGATGTAATCTGGTGCTTTGTAAAACATCCATATACCTACATTTTTCAAGCTAGAAGACTCTTGGTCCCACCCCCACTTCTGAGTCAGAAGAATTGAGCAAAGTGCTACACCATAAACATGTGTCAGAAAAAAAATGTAAACAGGCATTCTGAAATTTACTTTCTAGAAGTTTATTTTGCCCGAGTTTACAGCTTTTTTTCTTCCCTTACAGGGCAGCTTGTGGAACAAAAAGGGAAATAATTATCTTCCCTGTCTCTCTCCTATCCAAACACAAACAGGTAAAATATAAAAAAAAGAAGTCTCAACAACTCACAAGGATGCATTGCCAGGAGAAAGAAAGGGAAGTCATCACTGAAGTACAAACTCTTTGCCTAGAAGCTGATTATAACTAACTTATGTAAGTGAAAAATCCAGAGTTTATTCTAGTCTCTGTGAGAATAGAAGCTGACACTGTGTCTGATTTTCTTGTACCACAAAGTTTGTACACCTCCAAGCAATCACTTGATATTTACAAACAGCAGTACTAGAATGGCAGTAGGCTTGATTTAAAATTAAATTTAAATTTAGATACACAACAAACTAAAATTAATTGTGTTTTAAACAAAAATCCTTTTTGCCTACCCAGCAATAAGGCCAATTTGAGGTCAGCTCAACTCGTATGTTGTAAATGAAAGAAGCAAGCTGTGTGAGCATATTACACATTGGAGAATCGAATGTCTTCTCTCTGATGGATTTCTGGATCTTTAGGGTATATGATAATATTTATAAATAAAAGTTTAATACAGTAACAGAGTACAAAAATACTCATATTTGAAAGGGATTTGTTATAAAATGAAAGCACAGATGGACACCATAGCTACGTAACATCTTACTGAGAGAGATACCCATGGAACCAACCGGAAATGTGAACAGGGACTTTTGCCAGCATCACCCAATCTAAAATAATTCTGCCCCACCAACTGTAGCAATGTCTGGTGCCAGCATCTCTCTCCTTTTTCTGTACTCATAAATAAACACATTCAACAAGATGGAATAAGAAGTACTCTGCTTAGGGTAACTATATACTTCATGTAATTAGAGAAGAGTGTTAAAAACTGGCCTGCAATTGGACTCTGAAGCTGTTATCAGGGTCCAATTTGTTGATCCAAGATTGTTGATTTTAGTTGATAATAACGATGTTACTATTGACATGCAGTTGATCACCTTATTGGGACTGACCAAATCTCATTAAAATTGATAGGACTAAATCCACTAATTTGTCTGGACTCTGACAGTCTTCCCCGCACAAGCAAAAATATTCCAACTTTCTGAAGTATATTTTAAATATGAGGGACAAACTCTCTCCTGAAATGCGCACACATATTCTCATTCAGCTTCCAGAGATGTTAAATTAGAGCGGCAGGGGGGAAAGATGCAGCCATAACACTTAAGAGAAGATTTTTACAATAATTACCACCTCCTTTATCTATATGATACCTTTTACTTTAGCATCTGTGCAGTGGAACAGAGTCCCTCATTTCCCCAGGTGCAGAAAACTAAGTTTAAAAGAAGACTTCCCTGTTACCTCCTACAGTAGAAACAGTCATGTAGATTGATCTTGGTCCAGCTTTTGCCCTCAACACCCATGATAATAAGCCACCTGTTTTTTTAAATTTACTTACTTTTATTATTAGCTGTTACAGATCACTAGAGCATCCAGGCGTAAATAAGGTTCCACTACGGACCCACTGTTTCTCATGAGTTTATAAGGGAACAAACTACTCATGCATGGATCAGTGACATGGAAATAGAAATTCTTCTACTCCCATTTGGAGAGTTGACGGGCCAGGAAAACTGGATATACTTGGTCACTACAAGCAGCAGGTATGGCTCAGAGAAGCTACAATTTTCATAAACAATGGTTCCTAAAAGAAGTCTACATTCAGAAAGCTGAAAAAATATGCAACTTTAAATGTGTAACACCTAAAGGAGCACTAAAACAACCAGAAAATACAAGTTTTGCAGGCTGTATTAGTATCCTACTTGGGACTTGATAGTGCATATGCACAAAGGCTTTTACTGTGCATGTATTTCTCCCTGAGCAGTGGGCTGAACAGCCAGATACCAAAATCTAAAAATAAGACTCCAGCATCAGCATTTGTCTACACGGTAAATTGTCCAGGTGGCTTTGGCTGCACCTCTGGGCCCATCACAGTTAGCTGCTGCTTTGTTTTCTTAGCTGCTCTGTCTTCCTTAAAACCATTTCGTCAACTTTGGAATAAGACATTTCTTCCCTGCTCAGCCATAAGATGACAGGAAACTGTGATATTTAATAGCACCTTTGAGAGATAATAACAGAAACATCAGGGGCTAACATCAGGATTACTTTTATGATAGAATGTAATTATTTATGACTAATGGCACGTTAATAATTATAGTTCTCTGAATTCCCAGTTTAACATGCAGGGAGTCCCCTATGTCCTTAAATGTTGTTTTGTGTGGACTCCAACAGCTTAAAACTTCTAGGCCCACTTTTTCATCACATCACACTTACGCAGAAGTGGAATGATGCATGCAAATCATGCCATAAATAAAAGCATGGGTATTACAGTCATTCCCTCCCCAGAGGCTCACACAGTAAAGTTCCTTTTTAAATCTCTATCCCTACACAGATTTCACTTTGGGGGGTGACACTTGAGTTTCTGCCAGCTGATTAGTCACAGGTGGGAAATAAACTCTGTCCCTGTAAATGCTTTCCCACCTATAGTGAAAGTTACAATTAGATGATTTAATCAGAAAGAAAATTAATAATCCATTAATACTAAACCCCCAAATTTCTCGTCATTATTTATTCCATTTTACATTCTCTTTTTACCTCAAGTTGCCTCAGATTAGGTAAGGAAGCCTCTATGCAGAAAAGACGCATATGGTCATAGGGGTCATAAGAGTTCATCTAGTTTACCTCTCTTTTTGGAGGTAGGGCCAAGGATATCTCCAAGGCTTGATGTTATGTCCCTTCCCTCCACATACTCTCTACCTTTTTTATTTCCTGGACTAAACTCTCTAGTTTTTCTCATCACTAGGAGATTTATCTTTACAGTAACATCTCCACCTTGGTGCTCCTATCAGACACTCCTGCATCTTTCTACTACTTAGCTGGTTATTCTCCTCTTTCATATCAGAGCACTGAATTTCTTAAATTGCAATGTTTTGGACCTGGACTGAATGTCAAATGGTGAATTTCTTAAATGTCTGAATATTGTTGTTTTCTGCACCAGAGCCCTGCAACCCTTCCCTGCATCATCCACAAATGTTAATAGACAATCCTTGTTCTGCTCTTGTGTCAGCAGTGAAGATGGTAATTACAGCTAAGCTGAGGACAGCTTTCTCTTGAAATTTCCTTCTGCTTTAGCAAACCAATTGACAACCTATAATATTACAGTTTTCAGCTGGTTGTGTACTCAGCTAATGATAATTTCATCTAGATCCTGCTGCCTTAGTCTGTTTATTAGAATGTCATGTGGAAACATGTTATGAGTGTGCCTCGTATCAGATATAGCATAACCCTGCTCTGGAAGGTCAGCTGGTCTGTCAAAGAAAAAAATTTCAGTGCCTGAATGCAAATGTTTTGACATATCTTATTGCTCAGGCAATCTGGGCTACACAGTGCACAGAGAAGAAATAAGATGCAAAACCCCACACAGATTTATATGCCTCTTCTCTTCTGGGTAATTGCCAGTACCTCTAGTTTTTCATGCACTCTCTGTCTTAGTCCTTATTTGATTGCTGCATACACCTAAAAGACATCAGTATTTCTGCTTTCTATTGCAGCAGTGAAATAGAAACTTGAGGTCAACAAGCTCCCACCTTTCCCATGCCCTCTGACCAGCCTGTGACCATGTCCAAGTGCAGCTCCAGAACCTTGCTGCTTTTAAGTGACAGCCACACAGGAATAAAGAACTGAAGAATCCCCAGGACAAGTGGAAAGGTGCTGCAGACTGTCTGCAATATCTTGCTGTGCTGCAGATACTCCAGTATGTGGGCTGAATATTTAAACCCCATAGACAGATATGGGGATTTTATCCTTAGAGAGAGAGATTCAGATGAACTCTTGAATAGAAAGCTGAGCTGGGATTTCCAGCATGTCAGGTGTGTGCCCTAGTCATGCATAGTATTTTCTTTCACTGCTGAGGGATGTTCCCCACAAGAACCATGCCCCAACTTGTCAGGCAGACTTGGAAAGTATCAGACTGTGCTCTGGAGGTGTGTAAGCCCGAAGGATGCAGACTGTGAATCCTAAAAGGGTCTAAGCATTACTTTTGTGCACTGGTACTTAATACTGCCTAAAATGAGAGACTCTGGGGCATCTCAAGAAGCCAAGGAATATTGAGCATGCCACCTACTGAGACCAGTGCATACACTTTTCTCCAGTTTTTCACTAGAACTGTGTTAGAACATTTATCTAGAGTCATCTTCTATGCTAGATTTGCTACTTGTTCTTGAGGAAGTTGTAAGCCACTACCAACCATCTATCCCCACAAGCTCAGCTCTGTGTTTTCAGGACATCTTTGCCTCCCATGAACAGTTTGCAGGCATTCCTTTATTTCACAGACTTAAAGTTCTACTTAATTCCAAACCTAAATTCTATTCCTCTCTCAGCTCTTCAGTAGGTGGCAAAGTACTATATAATTGTGCTACCAACACATGCAAATCACACTGATCAGGAAAGATAGGCCAGGTGCAGGTGGCACAGTGAGGGAAAGAGAAGTCCTTCTTCTTCCAAAGTGGGAAGGAGAGACACTCAGCACAGCTGCAACCCCAGGCTGGCACTACACTCTCTGCCTGGTTGTGACCCGTGGGCTCCCATAAGAGCAGTTATTTTATAAGGAAGTGAAGAAAGGAGGAAAAGAACAAAGGCATAACACGTGAATTTTAAGGTCTCTCTTTAGCTTCAAAACTCTTATGCCTCACACAGTACATTTTTTACTTCAGATTTGATCCAGCCATTTTCCCCCTTCACAGTCTTAAAATGCTTTCCATATGTTTAACATTCTTTTAATGTATTTTCCATCTATATAATGCATTGTCTATCCTATTTCTATTCAGCCATTTTGTCTAATCAGCAGGACGCTCTCTCTGATCCAATAACTAATTTGCCAGCATTAGGCTCAAACTCCTGTTATCTAGGAGTACTCCTATTACTAAGAGTAATTTGCTAATAAACTAAAGGTAGCACTGCAGATGCTGGTGTCCTTGCTTTTGCAATATTAATTACTAAGAATCATATTCCACAATGCTCTAGGTTACAGCTGCCCCAAAACATATGCTTATAATTTCCTCCTGGGTTGAAACTTCTCCAGCATAAATTATTTTCTTGTGATCCCAATCTGTGTAAGTGTTCTGGTGCCCAGGACAGTCTGAAGTATATTGGATTGCATTTGTTTCAATTTAGCAGTCCTTGTTGATTAATAGCTCTTAACTCATCTCCTCACACAATTTCCTCCCAGTATTCAGATAATCCATCTTCCACTGCCAGTATTAAATTAAAGCATCATCTTCCCTTTAGAGAATATCGTGGAGAGGCTCCCACTCCCCAGAACTAATACAGTATTTCATACCTCTGTATCCTAGTTGTCCTTACTCATCCACAGCTTAATGACCTTCTGATGCACACAATTTCCCTTTGGGAGCTTTTCATCCTCCAGACCATTCTGTGCAGAACAGACACTTGGAGGTCCAAACAGGGAAATAGCTGGTTTACTCTGGTTTGGTTATTGGTACCAAAATGAGCAGAGGACATCTCAGACTCAGACATGTAAGCAGGCAGCAGAGCACGGGAGTACTGTGGGAAGGAAAGGACATTTCAAGCATGTCCTGCCACCCCTTGGCTGCCTTCCAGACCCACAGCAATTCTGTAACTACACTCACATGAGCTCTCCCTTTAGAGCACATGGTCTGTAAACCACTTCCTTTATGTTGCCATCCAACTTACTGCTTTCCACACTTACATGATGCCAGACAGCCTTTTAAATATAACTCCTCAGAGAGGTACAGGCTGCTGGCTTCAGCTCCTTGAAGGCAGTCTTCAGGAAAGAAATAAGGTTATATGATGTATCTTGAGCCTGTTGTGGTATCAGCCGAACACCAATTGATAGCAAACCCATCACATCAGGCTCTCCCTGGTGGCAGCAAGGTCTGATCAGTGGGAAGTGATTGGTAAGTCACAAGGTGCCAGCATTAGGTCTTGAGATAGTGAGGTGTGCCTGCATGAAATGCTGGGCACCCTCATCTCTGACAGACTCTGTAATCAGGGTGAGGATCACTGTAAGGAAGTGCCCATGTACCCTCTCTGGTGTGGTGGCAGACTGCTGTACTCTGCTTTCAGACTAAACCTCAAAATGCTTCTTCCTTGTTTCTTTTCCGGTGTTTGTTATAAGAACTATGTTCTCATTCTCTGACTAATCCTGAGTGTGTATGAACACAAATGAGCTCCAGACTGGGCTATTCCAAGGTCTTCACACAAAGGCAAGTGTTACTCAATAGCAGTGTGATGGATTTAATATGTCAATATTAGACAGGGAGCAAACAACTACAGTTAAGATTAGTGATCAGTGTGGCCCTGAAATGAGAAATTTTTTTAGTTCAAATGGGAAGGACAAAAGTTACCCAGTAGAGTACTTAGGAGCTCCCTCTTGAGGTCTGGGGCTTGAACTTGAAAGTGACTCAGTAGGCTGAAGAAGTCAGAACATGAGAGCAACCCATATCTTTTGAGGTTTCTTTTATGCTAATTTTTTATCCTCAGTTCCTGTTCAAGTACACAGGACAAGAAAGTATGAAACCCTCTGGAATAATTTTCATAGTCTGTAATTTGGGAGCTGTTTTCAATGAAGTACACTAAGACAGCTTCTGGGAGACTGTGAGCTTTCCCAGAGCCTTTGACTAACACTGACTTAATTTTGAATAGTAACTGGAGTTCTAGGCTGATCCTCAGAACATGTGATTGCCCTCCACTAGCAATGAAGGTGACCAGCTTGGTGACTTGCAGACTTGAGACTTGCTGGGAGTCACTACTTTCTGCCAGACCCTGCCTCTCCCTCCAGGCTGTGGGAATGTGCTCCCAAGCAGTTTCCAAGTGTGGTTGTAATCCATGACCCATGACATTAACAACCACTCCAGTCTGCCCTCTCATCAACTCCTTCTCTCCCTATTACAGAGTGCCTTGATTCAGGGATGAACTTCAGTCAGGTGCCATGTGCAGACATTATGTTAAGAAAAATACACAGCCCTGCTGCTCTAGCCATTCAAAAGCAAACCATAAAGTCCAACTACCAGGGTATAGATCCAAAGCACCAAGTCCATTGCTACCTTTTCCGCTTATTTAGCAATCCTTCTTTCTACACATTTTCCTTTAATCATTTGCTAAAGCTCCCACTGTCACCTATCAGCACATATAGTATGATTTCAAAGTTGAATTTTGGATACTTTCTCATCTACCTGTCATCTTTGTAGAGGTATCTGTGGTAGCTCTTCACTAGACATCCTGCCTGTTAGTCTTATCCTCACCCTTATCAGTCATATTCTGAAGTACTCATCATTTCAGTTGTACAGCTAGAACAGTTATCTTCTTGTCTCTCATACCAGCTCAGTGTTGGGTTCCCTATTTCTACTAAAATTAGCAACACCTAGCAGCTACTTGCCTTTGAGAATTCCAGTTTATCTTTGCATAGCCTATAGAGGCAAAATGCTAACAGGGCACATAGTAATTGCCATGCTAGAACAAGTAAAAATCCCAGCACCTTGATATTAAGGCACCTTAGAGAGAACCTCTGCTACCTTCCATACATTTTAGCATTCTCAACAGCTTAATAGAACAAGTTCCTCCTGAACAGTGAGTGCTTACTGTTATCAGAGATAATTATATTAATCGTTCTGCATAAATTCTGACAAGTCACTGGGAAACAGTCACAGTGAAGGAAACAGTTCGGCACGTTAGTGGCTTTACAATCTGTTCATCCTCCTGTGCTCATCAAACTTGACAACCATTTTCGGAACCAGTAACTCGTTTTAAGTTTGCATTAAAGGAAACTTTCCAATATAGAAATGCCAAAATAGAAGAGCATTCCCCTCCAAACAATGATACCACAAGTGCTGAAAGCGGACTGCTTCAATTATTTTAAACCTTACACTTGGGTGGGGCTGAAGAGGGATTGCCCAATATGTAGTTCCTCGGAGCATCAGTAGGTTGCAGCAGAGTGTTAAAGACAACCCGAAAGGAGGGTGTTAAAGGACAGGAGCACCACCGGGTACTGCTGTGACAGAATGTGCGTCAAGTCAACATGGTGATACAGAATTTTGCTCAACAGAATTGAACATTAAGAAGGTGGGCTTAACATTGCCATACAGCCAGAGCTCGAGCTTTCTTAGGATGCCACTGTCAGTCTTTGAGCCTCATCATCAGCCAGTGACATGGTGGATTGACATCACTGATTTGGAGAAGTGATGTTTCATTTCTGTGGTACCAGCTTTGCAGTTTGGTTTTGAATAAGGAAGGGGAATGTGGGATTTAGATTCTTTTCTCCTAAAAGTACCACAGTGAAATCCAGCAATTTATGGGAGAAAGAAAATAAGAAAAATAAAAGCAACAGATTAATATGTGGCAGTAGTTGTATAAAAAGGTGAACAACATGGTTAAAAAGTAAATTTTGACAATGAAAAAGTAACATAATCTAGGACTCCAATAATAAAGCCACCACACAGAATTGTTTCTCTCTTGATGATACATTTGGATATAAGAAAAAAAGAGTATTTGAATCAAAGCTCTGAGCAGTTATTAGTGAGGTCTCTGTTCCCTTCAATTGTCCTTTTTCTCTAATTTGATTGTAAATAACTCCACAGCTGTGTCTTCTGCAACCAATTCCATCTCTCTAGGTTCCTATATTTAGACTTCATACAAGCATGCGCAAAAAGTAACAAAGCCATAAAGAATACTGCTTAGCCTTTAGCAAAATCATACAAAAGAGCTAATGAAGCTCAGTCTAATAAGCTTTACTGAATGACCAGCTGTAAACCTTCATTTGTATTCCACAGCAGGAACACTGTGCCGAGGAGGATGTTACCCTTCCAGTAAAGGTATCGAGTTACTCCCTTTCCAAAGTGACAGACTTCCATGAGCAGCAGAGATTTCTCCCAAACTGAAACAATGCCAATTCAAGAAATGGTCCTGTGCAGCTGGTTAAAGGCAGATACTTCTCTATACAAAGAAATTTCAAGAGATAAAATTTTCATTGCCCTTTCTACTTCAAGCCATCCAGCAGGCTACCTAAAAAAATAACCATAATCATGTTGGTACTGATGTTAGCATGATATCCTTCCCTAAAGCCACTATTTCTGTACTGTTGTGCTACCAATGAAGACAGTGGGCAGCAGTTATGCCAGCTACAAGGGAAATAGTCAAGACTTTGTGACTCATTGTTCTGTACTATCAAAATATGGAGCCTCTGACCAACATAATTTTACAGAAATCTTGAAACATCTGTCCCAATAAACAAATGGTGTCCAGTAAGCCGTGTACTGGGTTATTCAAGAGTTTACATGGCAGTTTTACAGCACTGACACTTGCCTGAAAGCAGGGCAAATACAGAAAGATACAAGGTCCTCCAAGGAGCAAATGAATTGTACCTGTCCACTACCTATATTGGCTACTCCTGACAGAGCATGGGACCAGAGCACACCAAAGGAATGAAAGCAGAGCTGGTGGCTGTCCTTCTTCCAGCCACCCAAGGGAGCAGCTGCCAGATACAGACATCTGTTCCCAATGCCAACACAGCACTGCTAGGGCATATTTACATTGTAGCAGGGAGAGCAGACACACCACAGTTATTCAGACTTCTTACCTGCATCTCCTTGAGGTTCCATCACAGCAAATTAAATACACTCATAAAATGATGTGAGCTTTGTGGAGGGACACCAAAGTGGTCAGGGGGCAGGTGCATTTCCTTTCTGTCTGTTCTGGGACTGCATGTGGACTTTGTGGATCTACAGGAGGCCCATAATTGCTGCATATTTGCACAGACTAAACTCAGTTACTCAAGTTGGTTTCTTGTGTAAAGAAGTTAAGAGTTCTAAGCCAATACACCTCTGTTTCCTAGTTAGTAATGCATTTTGCAGAGGACAATGCTGGTCAGAAGCCTACCAAGACACTTTGTGCCTATTAAATGCTGAGGCAACATGGGGAAGTGGGGTATAAACCCCTTAAATAAGGTAGCTACATTTAGACATTAGGATTTGTATTACTGTCCTGCATTTGGAGTTATTCCAACGGTGCATAATAAGAGTTGGCAAAGAGCCCAGACACACAGAGTAGAGAATTTAGAAATCCCCCCACAATAACATACTTCTCTGGAATTTTCATCAGTTTCTATAGCAAAAGGTGTATATTCATGTCCAAAGAGGCTTGGAACAGAGGTTGACTGGAAAGTACCAGTAAGTAAAAGCTTCCATCCACACAGGTAATCTACCAAGAAAATGCATTTTGAGGGAAATATCTAACAACTCTCTTTAGAACCCAGAAAATACTTTTATTAGGTCTTCTATGATAACTGCTAAGAGAACTAAAGTGTAATTTCTGTTTCTGAATGAACTTAGAACTTTCTTCCTCTGGAAAATGCAAGCTTTCCAAAACTAGAATGTTCCCCTTAATAACCGGGTGGGGAGGAACATGGGAAAGAAAGATTCATATCTCCTTCTGGTTGGGTCAGTGTCCTGAACAGGAATTCACACAATTTCCCTTACCATATAGAGGGTTTTACCTGTATCTGTGACATGGCACTTAGCAGCATCGCATGATTAAGTTCAAGGGCAGATCAAACGGTCCATATAAAAACAGGAACAAAAAGTACTCTCCTCTGTGAAAGGTTTTTAGTGTGAAAGATAGGGACAGAAAACATGTAACTGGCATTCAAGAGGGAAACATCAGACCTTTGTGAGTCACGGTCAAGCACATCTTGTTACCAGAATTATAAGTGAACCTATAATATTAACAGTAGACTTTATAGAGTCTGCCTCTCTCCTGCTGGAACTGTTTCATTTTGGGTATATAATTAAATATTCACTGAGCCAAAGAGGACTACAAAGAAAGAGAAAATTGTGGACAGGAAAACCAAGGCAGAAAAACTGTTTTCAAAGGAACATATTAAAGGAATCAGTTTCCCTCCCATTCAGAATTATGAGAGCATTTAATTTTATTTTTTTAAACTAAAGGGTTAGCCTGGCCATGAGGTCCTCATCTGAAAGCTTTACATTCTTGAAATTCAACAGCCACAAATAAGATAAAAAACAAGGGGAGCAGTATAATTTTAGCCTTGGTAGAATACTCAGTTCTGGTTACCATAGCAGTATCCATGTTATTTTTCTGGATTTAAAGTACACAGAGAAGGATCAGTTCCTTACTTTATATAAGTTTTCAATAATTCTATACTTATTAACATGATTTCATTATGAATGTTCCCTATACCACACTTCAAACTAAGAATAAAACTGTCCCCAATCTACAGGGTAATTTGAATACAGTAAAGCTAAACCAAACCCACTCCCTTTCATTATGAAGGGAAAAAAGTAACAATATTAATAAACTGACTGCAAGAGATGAAAGAGTTTTATTTTATCTCTTTCAAAAATAAATGCTTTTCAAGATGTGCATATTTTAAGTTACATTGTTTCCCTTGATGAATATTCCAGTACGTTTCTCAAAGTCCTGGTTTAGTGAGTATGACAAGATGTTCACACACTTTTTATGGTAAGGAAGAATGCCAAGAATATAGCTGAAGAGGCCAGATTTGTAATATGGTAGGAACAGCCTGGGAAGTCCTACTCTCTGTCTTATTTATTGGCAGCCAATACCAGATTTCCAGCAGAAAAGACCTTTCATCCAGAATTAAAACAACTCTCCCATAGCTTCATACTGAGAACACATTGTGGCCAGTAGAAGCAATGGTGATTCTTCAAAGGCTCCTCGGTACCCACACAGATCCTTGAGAAACATGAGGAGTTCATTGATGTTTAATAACTACATGAAACTAATGTTACAAGAAAGATGGTCTTGTGTGGGGGCCCATGCTGGCCACACACCGTTCAGATGAGACACTGCTGTGGCTCAAGAAGAAAGCCTGAATGTTGGCAGGCTAGGAAATGAAAGAGGTGAGTGGGATCCAGAACAGTGTATGTCAGAAGGCAGGCTCCAGAAACATAAACCAGATATTTGCCATTAAAATACCAGGTAGGAAAAAGGGACTGAAAACCATTTCACCCTTAGTTCCAGTAATCATTTGGAGCTCTTGCAGATCACTCCATTTATCCTGTCAGGTTGCTCCCAGTAACAGCAACACATAGCTTAGGATACCCACTGTTCAAATGTGCCAAGTTCTTTGCAGTGCATATTAGTATCACTGTAGCTACTTTCAATACTGGAAAAGTACAACCTGAGATGTAGAAGTGCTTTACCTTACATAAGAGACAAGTTACTACAGCTGGAGTTCAAGTTTCCTGAGCTGAACCCATGGCTCTCTTCCCTTGGCCTACGTTCTCTGTGAGTGGAATCACTTTGTGTGTAGAGAGAGAAGAAAAAAAAATTGGCAACGAGTTAAGCTTCACCCCCTCCATCCATATCCACGTTTGTGCGCAATTACGGAACACTGAACTAGAACACACTACAACAGGCTCTCTCCAGATTCAGAAAGGTAAACAGATGTTCCATTGTCTGGCACCAAATCCCTTCTCTGCCTCATGCAGGATCAGTGTAATCTACACCACTGGTGCTGAGCTCCCCTGGAGTAAGATGTTCTCCCTCAAGAACCAGTTTAAAGATCCCAAAGACCAGTCCTTGGATGGCCAAAGGATATCTTGGATTCCCTGTTGTTCTGCGCTTGTGAGCCTAAGGCCTCTATACAAATATGTAATTCAAACCATGCTTGAACAGAGAGAACAGAGATTTAAATATTACATTACATTCTTTGGACTGCAGATCACTGAAATAAACCACAAATGCTTCTAAGCAAAACAAACCAAAAGTGGAAGCTGCAGTCTTTCAACCATAGGTAGCTTTTACCCAGGTACTGGCACAAAGTTTCTCCCAGTGAAGTACTCAATGCAACAGTTACCTTCAAAGAGAGTTGCAAAGTAAAAAATACATAAAAACTAACAGATCATATACTGCTGTAGTTTTGTTTTTCCAGAATTTTTCTGCTTTTCGAAGTATTTATTTAGAAGTTACACCTGGTATGACAGCACAAACAAATTTAAATTTACTGCTGACCTATCTCAGTCCTTGAGTTTTCCCCCTTACAGATCAACCAAACAGAAAAATATAAAAAGCAGCAGCACATGCACCTGAAGACAGCAAAGGTGGTGCAGAGTTTCCAGATGTGTTCTGTGTCTGTAAATCTCAGCAACCACTTTGAAAAAGGAGCTGAATTTTAAACTGGTAAGGAAACAGGGGTGATGGTCTCAGAGCAACGTGGTCTCTAAACCACAGTGAGTACTTTTCTAGACATGGCCTTGGTTTCAGAAACAACAAATTTCAGGTGAACTGTAAGTTGACATGAAGATGATGTTTTACTCCAAGTTCTAAGCTTTTTGTTCTTGACAATTCAGATACTTTGTCAATAAATTTAGGTCTATTAAATAATTAAAATAACATAATATTGCCCAGAACAGAACAAAACTTAACATAAGAATATCCAGTGAGGCCCCATCTGTTCAAGAGGAGAATGCTAATGAAGACTGAAAAAGGCAATTGCACTTTTATTTTGGTTTTAGTTGCTCTTTTCATCTATTCCTAAATTGCAAATGAGAAAACTGGAACAAACTGCCAGGATATTACACTCATGTCCAAGACCTCCACAGCCAAGTATCCTACTTCTCCCTATGGGTCTTTCCAGATTCTAAGAAAACTCTCTTAGTATCATTCCCACACTAGCACACTAATACTTTGCAATTTGGCTTCCAGCCCCAACCCCTCTTTCAAATATCTTTATCTGCTTTCCCACCTCAAAGACAGCACATTTTGTAATGCTAATTAGGACTGGACTGTGGCAATACAAAAATTACATCTCCTCTAGGAACTCTTCTATAACCTAATAACCATTTGTTTGGTAGATTTTGACTGCCCAGCAGGAGCACGTGGCATTTGTTGGCACTGGGGCTCCGAACTGAGACGCCATGAGGCAGCACTCTCCATACAACACAGTCCTGAAAAATCCTGCTAGACACAATTTTGTCTCTAGTGTCTTTCACTGCAAGATCTGTTCTCTTCTGCCTATCTAATGCAAATAAGATTTCTACTCCTTATTAAAAGTAATACTTGCATTCAATTCACCTCCAGATTTTTATGTCCCATTGCACAGAATACAAGGGAAATACCAGAAGAACCCAGTGAATATTTCAGTGGCATAAGGACACAGAATAAAAGGAAGATGACAAAGCAATAATTTTACACTAATGCTCACTCTCAAGATTTTCATGTTGGTAGTAATGCCAGACCTTTGAGTTTAATAAAATATAGGTAGAGAAACAATGAGTGGGTTCACAGTTAAGAGGGAAGGTTCACAACACCTGGGGACTTGGTGGAGGGCACATTGGCTACTGCATAATATCTGATCATCTGAAGATGTGCGGTGACCAGCAGTGGGTTTGGGAGCTGCAGCTGCCTGGTCTCCTCTGTATTCCTTATTTCTATCCTCTACTTATACTACAAACTGCGCCTGTCGGGAGCTCTCTCTCCCAAGAAGCTCTGAGGCCCAGCACATCGGATTCCAGTCTTGGTGGAATTTTCTAGAGCTCTCTATAGCTCAGACTACAATAATAATACACTACTTTCGCAAAATTTTATGTTAATGAAATGGGAAAAAAATTAGGTGCCTGTCTTGATTTTAGCCCATGGCTTTGCCTCAAGCTAAAATACACGCTAAGTGAGCTTGAACTAATAATGTCATCTCTGTGATTGCTAATGATTTAATTAAATGACTACAGTTACATTCAAATAAATATCTGAATCTCATTTTGTGAAGTACAAAAAACTGTTTTCATTAAACCTGATTACAGAAGTCATCGAAGGAAGGATTCTCTTTAGTACTTCTGTGGTGAAATGGAATCCATTAATCACTTTGATCTTCACATTTGAAATACTGCAAAAATAAGTGCCTGTAAAAGGATTTGTTGTCATATTCTATAGAAAGACAGTGGTACAAAACCCTATCTTAATGGGAAATTATAGATGAGAAATGAAAGACTACTGAAGCTCCAATTTCAATAGTTGTGTTCCTTCAAAAATTTACCTATCAGTATACATGTGAAATCACTCAATATTTTTTTCTACAGACAATGGTAGATTTTCAGTTTTAGAGGAAAATTAAGAATATTGTTGTGTGTTCTATGGTGGGATCACAGTTGCTGTGGGAACCACCACACTGAATTTCCATACAGCTGTGTTTATGTCCTCAACCAAACTGTAGAATTAAAATAGTTTTCAGCATTCGTAGCCTTGTTTTTTTTAATAAATAAAAAAGGCATTACAGTAGAACCTCAGATTCAAATAAACCCACTACTCAATCCTGACAATTTGAAATTTTTTCACAGTTAGCAGGTTTTCACCAAAAATAACTGCAACTGAAAATAATTTAATTTCTTTGACACATTGACCTAAATAGGCTTATTTCAGAAAGCTGAGTTTTCTACCTGGACTAACATGCCTCAGTGTATTAAAGTTACTAGAAAAACACATGGCATGTGTTCTGGAACAGTCTGATTCTGCTGTGGCTGCTTGATTCCTTTTACTGCCATTAGGAGAGTCTGAGGAAAGTACAGTTTGTAAGATTTTAATACTAAACCGTTCCAAACTGGAACAGTAAAAAGCTTGAGCTTCTGTACAGTCTCCTGAAGACAAAGGCCCAGAAAGCTGTGTACAAGAATCGCCATTAGCTGAAAGTATGTTTTATTCAATTATATGTAATAGGTAATTTCTGAGCAGCTTACTCAAAGATGTTTAAATCTGGACTGTTCAAATTTGCTGCAGCCATGACCTGGCTGTGTACTAAGCATAGTTTGCTTTATGATCACATCGCCCTATAGTTTCTATTGCCTTGTCGTATTCTACTTGCTTGAATTTTGAGTGCTCTTCCTGTTCTGTGCATGTTATGGTTTCAGATCTTCAAGATTCATATTTTCCCCAAGTAACTAAAAGTAAATATACTCCTTTGTCTTGAATTTTGCTAAAGTTTTCTACAGAAATATATTTCCACAGTTACAGACCATGGCTAGGTGTTAGATAGCCATACTGCATCTTAAATATCTAAAGGCACAGTCAACTGTAAGATCTTTACATTTTTAGAAGTAATAAGAGCAGCTGATGATCTTGGACAAGCTTAATTTTCTGTGGATACAGCCAGTAGAATGTTCTTACAGAAAAAAACAATGAAGGATTTCTGACATGCTACAAAATTGAATATGAAATTTCAAACTTGTGGGACAAGTCCCTTCTGTTCACCCTAGTCTAGATGATTCAATTTAGGCTGCCTAAGAATCCAGATGAGGGTTTCCTTCCCTGATTAAAAGATATCATATGAGGACCTGCAAAAGGACTGATATGTTCCTACCATTGTCCCCTTGATTGTGTATCTTATTTACAATCTACGTTGATATATGCCCTCCAACAATAAGATTCTGCTTTAATTTCCTGTACTTTGACAGCTAAAAAATTGATAATTAGAAAGATTGGTAATAGAGACTTGTGGTATTTGCACGTTGAATACTTGTTTTGTGCCCTTTCTACTCTAACTGGGTGTGGTGGTGCATCCCTCCCTCCCCTCTTGCCTTGGCCTTGATTAATGGCCCCATGGCAGTGAAGCTCCCTTTGAGCTTATCAGAAACACTGTCTGCACCAGGACTTCTGTTGCCTAACCAATGAAGGGGACAAGAGATAATCAGTCCTCCCAGGAAAACCTTGGAGCATTACTTGCCTGAATCATAGCTCAAAGGGAACAATATCCTTGTTACTGGACTTCTGAAAAACTCCAGTGATTACTGTATTGGATTATGGCCAGAATGGACACAGACTGATGACTAATATCAATCATCCTGCAACTCAATAAACAGCGTGCCAAGTGAGCCCTTTGAGCTGTCCTGGGCTGTGGCAGCATCTCCCTCTGAGCAGGAAGGCTCTCAGAGCTCATCAGCTGTCACATTTGCAACACTTAGAGGGGCCCTACCAAAAGTTATCAGTGGAGTTAACCCACTGTTACTTGAGGCTCAACCCTTGACTTTTAAGAAATGCAAAGGCATCCAGCATAAGTATTTCACTGAACTTGAGGTGAATTTTAAAATGTACCTTTGTACATCTATAAATATACATGCACATATACATCCCTGTTTTCCTTTGCATCATTTATGTCCCTATCCCTCGGCATCCTTGCCCTTTCACACCCCCGTCTCTCCGTAAGTAATTCTAAACAAATTCTAATCTGATTCTCCTTTTCATGCTACTACCCTGTGTAGTAATAGATTGAACTGTGCCATCAAACTTTGTTAAGTCGCACTTTCACAAATTTATATTAAACCCACTTTTGCTAATACCTTTGATGATGATTCTTTAATCCACATAAACCACTCATTTGTGACACTGAGTACCATTCATAACACGCCTGGCAACCATTTCAGACATTTCCAAATATCTAGCTAATATTTATACTAGACAATACATTGTAATCAGACAAAATCCAAAAAAGGAAAAGACTCATTGACAAAAAGAACCAAACCTCTTTAGGCATATATCTCCTTCCATGGCTCCTCTACTGACATCACCAAGTTAAGCTGACAGACACGATAGCACAGTAAAATTACATAATTTATAATCTTATTTTAGGAATTTCATGGGATCTGTGGGCTGCTGTTCATTGAAATAAGAAAGGAAATAAAATGACACAAGAAACCTTCATACAGACAGCAACTTACTGACAAGCTATTTTAACTTTTTTCTGCATTTCACTACTACTCTGTTGCCAGCTGTCTGAACACATGGCAGAAGATGCATCTAGATATTCCAGGGGCCTTCTGCTGACACTCCCATTAGCCTAAATCTCCTCTTGACAAAAGCATATTAGCTGCTTCACCCCCATCCAGTGCAAACTAACTTCTGACACTGCTGTGATTCTGAAAATTTTTCATTGTCCATACTCTGCCTTTACACTGAATCTTGTTCATCTATTTATCTTTCTGATACAAAAGAGTACTTTTAAAAATTGCAGGTTTGGCCCTTCCCACCACAGACTGAGAAGCCATATGATGTTTATTATCATGCAGCATGTGTTACTTTGAATTGGCTGGGAGGTTGATGGAGTTAACTTGAATGCCATACTGGTATTCATGCTGGCAGATCTCCAGCTCCTCTTTGCCACCTGCAAACCACATCCTCCCTCTCAGAGGATGCTCATTTCACCATTCCCTGAGGGAACACCAGCTTCTGCACATGTGCCTGTTTTCCCTAATTTTGCAGGTAGAGAAGGTGTTCATACACAGAAGCAAGGCCTTTGTAGAGCTTTCTGGATGGATGACTTAGAACTGTTGAATAGTTTATCCCTCATTTAACTCAATGCAGCTTCTTAGCCTTTTTTAAATAGGTCCTTTTCAAACTTATGTTTAACTGTAATTCAGTACAAGTGTGGCTACAGGACTTCACTCAGCTTACACAGAGAGTCAGTGCTTCATCTTGCATTGTGGGGTAAGGAAGCTCTTTAAGAAAATGATAGATTTACGGAAAGATACAGATTCAGGTCAGCCACAGTAACTGGAAATTTATATTTTTGAACTGTTTGAAATTAATGGAGACAGGAAGTATTAAAAACATTCAGGAAATAAAATTACTGAATGTATGACTTCGTATAGTCTGAAAAACTTCCACAGAAATAATAGGCAGCATTCTAAGATGCATATTTTAAGGATTTTCTATTAATTATCACAAGATTTCAGCCCTTAAAGTTAGTCACATTTGTTACAAATAGTAAGATGGCAGTTCAGCTAGAGATGTGGCTGCATTACTCTTTGGCAAGATTTTGTGTGAATAGTAAAGCAAGAATGCTCTCAGAGGACAGTGGAATAACCTCTATGATTCAATTAGCCTTAACAAAAGAGGTGCCTAGAATTAGAAAGAGCTACCTGAATCTTGAGTTTAAACAACCCATTATAGGCTAGTACTGCACTATCAGGTTAGTTTAACAAGCAATTATAATTATTGTGAGATCAGCTTCTCTATTAAAAGGTCAAGCGAGAAACACTACAGCTCCAGCTATGAATATAATTGGACATTTAATAAAATGTGTCTACCCAATGCTCTTTTTCCTTTTGAACAAATTCACTTTAAAATTAAAATGCAGGACAGCAGTGCACTGAGAGTTATTTCTGGAAGAAAGGTTTTATGCTAAGCTGATTTACTTTAAAATCTGACAGTACAATTAACAAGCCCTATGAATTAAAGTCCAAAGTATTAAAAACTAATATTACAACAAATTACATACAACAAAACTTAAATTTTCAAAAATGGTGTCTAAGTTGATCATTTTGTATTTGGACACTCAGATAATCTGCAAAGATGGAAAGCCCCCAGTATTCGTAATTTATGTAGCTCACTAAAATCTACTATTTCTAAATTTAGACTCACAAAAGTAGAAGTGCTGTATGCTTTAAGAAATTAGGTGTGCTGGAGGAGCCTCAACCATTCTCAAATCTTTAGAAGAAGAATTTTAACACTGAGATTCCTGCCTGCTGCAAACCAGAGCTCTGGCAAGACCCTGATATCCGAATAACCATGGTTCTTAATTACTATTACACAAAGGTTCTGGAAATTTCTATTTGCATCTGAGTCTTTAATCAAATCTAAAGGAAACAAGCATAAATTCTCTGAGCAAAATGGATGATTTAGTGTATCTTAAGTTACGTAAGAGGAAAGCTAATTCATCCCTGGAATACACTACTACATCTTTGGCGGAACTTACCTCTTTCAAATGAGCAGGCAGAAACAAAAGGAATTGTTTGATACCTATTTCAAATATGGTAGACAGAGTGCTGGAATCATTTGTTATCCTAAGCCAATAAAAAATAAAATTTGTATGTGGTCTGTATCTAAGGCTAGGCCTAGTTCCCTCTAAATGGACAGGAAGAGTGCAGATTACTGTATCCCAGATTAGAGGCAAGTTTATTTTTTTTAATAAATCTTGTTCTGTGATAAAGGCTAGTTTCCCATTTTCACTGTGATTCCATTACTAATATGTATAGTTAGAAAGGGTGAGGAATTGTATCAGTTTCTCACGTGGTGGAAGGGACTATTGCCATATTTTAAAAGTAAAATATTTATAGCTTATTTGATTGTAGTTTTCTTGGTGAAGCAGCTATAGCATACACATCTTTTACACACAGATATTCTTGAAATCAGCTCTGACTTCACTCGGAGTTACAGGACATCGAGAAGCCAGTGGTCACAGACATCATGGGAGAGGACCCACATGATCCATCAGGCAGGAAAAATTAGGCATCAACAACAGCAACAATTGATGTTCAGGGCCAAGGGTAACTGACCTTGCTGGGGCACCCTCAGACACCCCCAAGGCTGCTGATCTGACCCCACCCCACCACCAGGGGCCTGCCCTGAAGGAAGGTTTCTGCCCTGGCTCCAGCCCCATTGGGCAAACACAGCCTGGTTGTAGATCTCTGGTTTTCTGTGAGTACACACATATATATGAAGAGAATGAAAATACCAACTTCAGAAATGGTAATGAAAGAAATGGCTTTTGTGCACAAGTTTTAAATGACATCTGTGAATGTTTTTAATCAGGATAACTGAATGATCCTGCTACATGTCCTCTTGGAAGGATGCTTTTAAAGTAATCTAATAGTGTAAAATAGTGTTCAGCTTTCCTGAAGAAGACTAACCTCAAACCTGCCAAATATGTCACTCAATATGCACTCTGTGGAGCCCATAAATGTGGTTATTTAAAAAGAGAAAAAATCTCTTATTTTTTGCCAGTAGAATTAACTCCAGGCTGAATCCAAGAACAAATAAAAGAACTGAAACAGACTATTTTTAGCTATTTTCACATACTAAGTGAAGACAGAATAGATTGTCATTCAGTCTAAATTCAGCAATTATGTAATGTGAGACAGGGGAAAAAAAAGGCAAAACCAAAAAAAGCCACAACAAACCCAAAAACCTGTACTAGATCTTTGCAGATCCTGATTTAAGCCTCTACACTTCATGCTGAAGTGGATTAGTAAGTGTTCCCATGTTCTGATCTGCTGGTAGAGCTGTGGACTGAATGTTCAGCACTAGTAGTTGTTTATTGAGTTAATGGTTATCTGCTGCTTAATGCTACCCCTAAATAACTTAAGCCTAACCAAAGTGAAATTAATTTGAACTAAATAAAGTGTATTCCTGGCTTAGGGCATAAACCTATGACAAATACCACCTGACACTTTAAACCACCCTAAACAGAAAAGTCTTCACAGAATCAGTATGACCTTTCCAAATTTACATTATTGTTAATAGTTGAGAACTGATCTTATCATAAACTTTCTACACCTCTGGGTAGAATTTTCCCACCATCAAGTTAATTTTAATACATGTCTTTGGGGAAGACAAGCATTAAAGAATAAATCAGACAACAAACAGTTATACTAAGCTTGAAGCATAGAAATGAAATACCTAGTTGCACTAGAGAGAAGATTCACAGCAGAATTGAAAAAGAGATGGCAGAAACAAAGGACTCCAAAGTGGCAAAAACCAAGTGAAAGTAAAACACACAACTGTGTCCTCAAGGATGGGGCCAGGGAGAAAAGTGAAGGACAATTTCCTCCAGCAATGTTTTCCTCCTTTCATCAAAATACGGAAAAGAGTGAACCACAAAGTTTAGGAAATCCCATTCTCCATGACTGATCTCCAATATGCTCCTTTCTCCTTTGTTTCTCCCTGGCGCTTTAGGTGACCCCCTAACTCAGGTTTAGATCCACTGTGAAGGCTGGACAAAATAATATGTCAGAGCACAGCAACTTCATTTCACTTCTGCAGTTACAAAATGACAAACAATAAAACCTGTCTTCATATTTGAAACCATATTATACCAAAAATGCTACATAAATTAGCAAGGTGGTCCTCTAATCTGTAAAGAAAATGAATCAAAAATTACTGAACAACACAGAATACAACTGTAAATAAGACATTTTTCTTGCTGGGAGTGATTGACTTATTTAATGGATTTTTTTTCTGTCTTGACTAAGGCAAAATTATGTCTGTGATGCATTGAAATATTTTGCATATTGCTTTGAAAAAAGAAAGCCTTAAGGGATTGCATTATATAGTGCTATATCTAAGGACTTTTTTGTTTGTTTCCTGTATGGGAAAAGAATTAGGATGCCATCCAGTTATCTATCAACAGAATTCCTTGTAGATTTAACACCTGGTGTATAAAAGAATGACAATACTGTGCATATTTTGGTAAGAGTTTTTGTTCAGAATCATCTTATATTTGCAGAGCTGTTTCATATGTACACCAAAAAACCTACCCTATCTAAACTGGGTTTCTAAATTACTGTTATTAAAGTCTATGAAAAAAATGTTGCCCTTTACCTTCCAAAGGAATACAATCACAGTGAACAAAATTTACATTTGCTGTTGTGCTATACTGGAAAAGTCAAACAAAAGAAGAAAATATTAATATTCATTTGTATTTATTTAGCTCAGAAAAAAGTCTAACATTGTTAAAGAAAGAGACGCTGGGCTAATGAAATCTATAAATGGCTTTGATGACATGTGGGAGAAAATCAGCTGGAGCAGTAAGTGAGGAAAAAAGGATTTGGTGGTTGAATTTTTCACAGATGAAAAAATTCCATCTGATGTTGGAAAATAGGTCTGTATTGTTGGTGTTTTGTTTGTTTTTTGTTGTTGTTGGTTTGTTTTTTTAAAGGAAATATTGAGTATGCTTATAATGATAAGAGACAAACTATCTTCGTCTGTAAAAATTGTAGCAGTGTTCTATATTTTTGTACATTAAGTCTTGCAGTAACAACAATTTATTTATTTGATACTGACTGCCATGGTGTAAATGTTAGTTTTCTGGAAACTCACAGTATGTTCTCAGTGTTTTTTGTATGTCCTAGCATGGTCTTCCGGCTGTCTTGTGGCCTTTGGGGATTTCAGTTTTTTGGTTTCACTTTTCTGGCTCTTACTGCAGCATCATTTGCATCCAAGATCTCTAGAACCATACAGGCAGAAAATATTACAATATCTAGATTTTCTTCTTGATCTAGACCCCATGCAAATTTGCTCAGTGCTCTGTGATTATATGCATGTCATCTGGTCTTCAATGCCTTTATATTTCTAGGATTTAGATGTCAGGCAGTTTGAATGATTATTTCCTGGTCTCTTGCAGCACCCCATTAAGTTTCATCCTTGACAACCTTTGAAAAGTTGCTCTGTTCTGCCTGAACAGAAAGCTCACAATCTCAGGCTCCATTAGAATTCTCTTGTCAAGAGACTCAGTGGTGTCCTGCACAGTCTTCACTTCAGCTGTATTAAAGAAACCTGGAAAGCATCCAGCTCACTTGAAAACCACATTTCACGATTTCCGTTTCTTTATTTTCACTGACTGCAGGAGAATCAGCCTCCAGCACCAAAGCAAAAGATTGCAGAGTTTTATTTCTAGGAAGACAGCATACTAAAATGTTTAATTTAATGATGAAAAATAACTTTCATGTAAGAAAAATATGATGAAAATTAATCTGGTTCACACTAATTCACTCATAACTTAGTTTTCCTTTTCTCATCTTTTCCCTTCTCTTCAGGTACACCTGCATACCACCAGTTCTTCTAAAGATCAAAATAAAATTAATACCTAAAATTGAAAAATTCACTACCATTTCTTCAGTTATTTAGGTGATTCAGTCAAATTCCACTCAACATAGTTTTGGTACCAAAACCTTTTCCAATTAATACACACAGACTCTTAAAGAGAATCCTGAATTTCCTCTGCTTATGCTCCAGCCTTGCTGGATAAGAGGCAGATATGAAGTGCTGTGACTTCTGTATCAAAATTTGTGTCTCTAACACTTTTTCTGCCAGAACGGAAAACTCTTTTCCTGCCAGTTCTGACTCAAGTCTGTTACTGACCGAGTGGGGGACTGGCAGTGGAGGCAGGGCTCACGTGAGACCAGCCAGTGTTCACATCAACCTATCTCACACGAATGGAACAGGAACAATCTCAGCTGGAAGAAACATTAACAAAGACTTGGACCTGCAAACACATCAGTGAATATTTGACTCAGCCTTTACTCAAGAAACAGAGTACAAGATTTTGCTGGCATTGGAGTCACAGGTAACAAGCAACCTTTCATTATACTGCAAATATTTTGACTACCACTGATATGATTTTCATTTGCCTTTGGACACATACAGAAAAAAATCACTTGCAAGAGCAAACAATAAAATTTCAATAGAGAGTTACAGGGATGTAACAAAGGAAAAAAAAATGAAGCCTTTAAAAAAATCATTTTCCACAAAGGTACCTCACAGTCCTTGGCTGCAACTAGCAGGCATTTGTTTTTCTGGAAAGGATACGTACTCTATTGCAGCTGATTACTTTTCCAGGTTTATTGACTTTGCTCTACTTGCAAAATTATCACCAGCTCTCTAATGTCCATAACTGGAAGACAATTTATACATTTCTCATGTCAGATATAGGGCCTTGATTTTCCTCTAAGCATTCCAAGTGTTTTTTGACTATTTAGGCTTTCATCACTTGTTCCTTATGTCCTCCTCAGAACAATGGGAAAGTAGAGATAGCAGTGACAGTATCAAAGAGAATTCTGAAAAAAATCTGTAGCCCCATTTCTATATTCCTTCCATGCTGGTCAACAATCCTCCCAGTGCAGAAAAGAAAGCTTTGTCTCCTTGTAAAACCAGGGAGTTCAAACATAAATGATCTGAAAGCAAGGGCCATATAAAATGGGCAGGAATTTCTCAGAACAACATTGAAACACTGAGCTGGCACCAGAGAACAGGCTGAGGCAAGAGGACCCAAGCATTTGGAAACATTCAGAATTTGGCACCAACTTCCATTTCCTGTATAATTAGATCTTTTAAAGCATTGCAGTGGAGAACTGTGTTTCACCTTCATTATTTGCTAGCAAGAAAAAGAGAGGACAAGAGGCTCTGATTAGGAAATAATCTCCTTTATACAGCTCCACACAAACATTTACCAGAAAGAGAAGCATGGACTGTCTGTCCATGCCACAGGTTGTACTCAGAGCTGGAGAACCAATGCTTGCAAGCCCACCTGGTCCTTTAACAGCATTACTGAGCCATCAACATACTGAGCAGTACATGAGATAGTAAAAGAACGTCAGCTGAATTTACAGAAATACAGAGAAAACCATAATAGCACAGACTTACAACTCTGCACCAAGAAGAAACTACTGAGTTGAAATACTGGACCGCAATCAAAAATACAGTCTGTATTTAACACAAGGTAGTCTGCTATTTCTAAGTAGCACAAAGTATCTTCTCCACCATCATTAATCCTAATTATCTGAATTCCACCAGTTATTTCTTATTAATGCCCTTCTTTGTTCTTACACAAAAACTTGTAATATACCACTTTAGAGAGTCTCCTAATCCCAGCTCTACAGATAACAATATATTTAATGTGCAATAACCACACTTCCCATCTGAACCTTGAAATACCAACATGTCTTAAGAAATTTCCTTTTCCTCTGATGTTAAAGCAAAATTATCTGTTTTGTCTTCCCTAGCTGTAACCCTCATCCTCCCAAACTTCTCTTTTGTGTAATACCACAGTAACCACTACATGCTCTGTATTTTCATATAATACCACAGTAACCACTACACCTTCCATGTGACATAACAAGGCTAAGTCCCCATCTCCCCAACCACTTGCTGCTCACAACTGATGGAAGAGCTAGCCAAGAAATCATTTTAAGGCATGTCTACACTAAAGAAATAAGATGTACTTCAGAAAATCCAGAGTTAAGCCCTGAGACCGGAGCCAGTTGGTCTATGCAGTCAAGTGCCAAATGGATTTATTTTTTCCAGAATGCCTTGGAATGCCTTATAGGTCTATGCAAATATGAAAAATGATATGCAAACCCAAGCTGGCTGGTATCCAGCCTCTTTACATGTCTTTGGCTCATGTTTCCTTCCATTTCTGTTCTTGAGATCATCACGAGCACAGTGAGCAGGGTCTCTCTTGCCCAACCCAATAACCATACAAATGAACCATGACCCTGGAACGATGCAATGTGTTCTGCAGTTCTATTTAGTTGTTCTATTGTTGTTGCACATTATAGGTTTTTACTTGTCTCTTTATCCTGACATGCCCTTTATTTCAATTTAAGAATGCATTTATATTTGGGAGGTATTAAAGAAAAATACAGAGGATATTGTTAATCATTATTACAACAAACACAGTGTATTTCCCGACCTTTATGTATCTCCTGTTCTGGAATATTTGAATAAATCTGAGAATACATTTTTGATAGTTCTTAAATTGAAGAAGCTTGACAAAAATGCAGAATAATTGTGACACTTTCAACAGAAGCACAATTACTATATTTAATAAAATAGTTTAAAAGACTCAAAGTTTGGTGGGACAACATACTGTACACTCACTGCTATTATTATTTTTCAATGGTTTGTATTTTTAAATTAAAATCCACAACTTAATTTTTTAATTATTTTGTATTTTTAAATTGCTCCCCATGTGACTTCCTCATTTTTTCTTCAGTATGTCAAAATTTTTAATCATTTTCATCCTGAAACAGTGCTCAGAGTGTATGAAAATGCATAATGCCTACAGCCATACTGTCTCCAGCTGTGACCTTGTCAGAACTTATAAGGGAAGTGGGTCTGTACTTGGGTGGTGGGCCTCAAAGAGCAGTACAAGTAAAAGCTCTATTGATACACCAATGGGTGACTCTTTCCAGAAGGATGCACCGTGCTCTCTTGCACGTGAAATTTTGTCATGCAGGTCAGCAGGCAGAGCATGCCCTCAAAAGACCACCAGTCATACAAAGCTGACAAAAATCTGAGTGGCAAGGCCAAGTTCATACCCAAGTCCCACATGTGTTACTGGAGTTAGGAAGTTGTGCTTCCATGGCATTGGAAACCAGCCTTGCTGGGGCTGCTTGTGGCCATTAAAATCTCAGAGTACGATTATTACTGTCAACTTGCTACCAAAAGGTGGTAATTCAGAAGTGCTGAGTTTTAATGTGGGCAACTCTTCTTGCTAAAGCCTATTCCTTTCAGATGACCTTCTTACTGTACTTGAATACGTTAATTGTTAAACTTAATTTACTGTTTTGTTTTGCCTACAATTTGTTGTAGAGTGACTTCTGCGCATATCACAGAGTTGGTATAAATCATAAGGTTAAAACTGCAACAAATTTTTGAATACCTGTTGATAAACAATGCTGAAGAACACAAGATATTTATTTGCTAATATTCACTGGCTGGGCTAATCCATATTCATAAATACGTACTTAAATATGTGAAATATTAACATATATAGTCTTACAATTATCTCTACAGTTACAGACAAAAACAGCATCTCCTTTGCTCTACTGCTGCATTAACCCAAGGACAAAGCAGAGGAGGAGACAGGCTGCTGTCCCTGGGCTGTGTTTGGTGTGTAAACAGCTCAAGTGCTGCTCCTCAATCTGCCACGAGGGCCTGTGCACACCGTGCTGGGACTGATCCTGTCAGTCCCGGAGATGGGGGTCATGGCTGTGGCCTTCCATGGCAGGCATCTTTCGTTGATACTATGCCTAGAATAAAGTATGTGCTAAAAAGAATTCACCAGGAATAAAGTTTTGATGGTTTGGGGATTTTCTTTCTTTGTGTGTTTTTTTTTTTTTTTTTTTTTATAAACTTTAACATCTATAACCCATCTATAATTTGCAAGCAATATTCTGCACTCTAAATATTTATTCCAATCTTCTGTTTCTGCTACAGAGCATGATGCAAAATCTGGACAAGATGCAAAGAAAGAAGGAAAAAGGTAAATGATTAATGATTTTAAACTGCTTTTGCACATGGACAGATTTTAAATTGCTTCCCAGGAGGGGTGTGACTGGACTGAGAGGGTGACAGTGGCTTGTGGCTGCAAATATTTACAGAAATGCAAGTTTAGCAACACAAACCCTCATCCCAGCCAGTGTTAAAGCTATGAAGTTGATGTGCAAGCTTCCTTGATGGCCCTGCCAATTGAAGACTCTTGAGCAGCTAAAATCAGCTTCCTGACTGTCAGTTTCACAACAGCTTTTTGTCACAAAACCCAAACAGAGATAGCTTAACATCACATAAAACTGATCCCAGAATGTTTTGGTCCCATGTTTTGTGAGATTAATACATGTAATATGTACTGAAAACATATTAATGCATCATGCAGTAAAAAGCTGTTAGCTATGGAAACGTCTCTGATGTTTTAAATACTCGGTATTTAAATAATTCATACTAGGGACCCGCCCCCCCCAAACTTTAAAGTATATGGCAATTCTGAAATTAAAAGAACCAAAAACTAAACAAGCCACCACAATGCCACAAAACCTCAGATTAATTGAATAAATGCAATTTGAAGCTAAGTTCTTATGCCAAGCTTCAGTCTGAAGCATTTTACAGCCAAATGACAAATCCATGAAAACAGGAATTTTAAACAAAAACTGTAATGACTGTTAAGGGAAGAATATAAATGATTGTTCTGTAGCAACTATTGAACTATTCTTTTTTGAACAAATAGTAATGTACCAAAGACAGTCTATAGTAAATATTTTAGTTAAGATCTAATAGATAAAAATTTGCATCTACTATTTTAGAGATCCAAAGTCATTGAGTCAAATTCACTTCAGGTGAAACAGACTTCTCCAAAATCACTAGTAAGAGAGTATTCCAAAAAAATTCTGTTTGTGAGGGACTCACTGAGATCTCTCCTTACTTTAACAATGCTGTAAAACACGCTGTGGCCATGATAAAGACTGCAATATACTCCATAACAATCTTTTAATTTTTCACTGCTTTATACTGAGGGCTTCAAGGCACGTCACAACTGCATAGAAAGGGTAACAAAGGTGGGGAAAATGGACTCAAAACAGCTGTTGCAGGTTCTAGAACAATTCTGGAAGGCATAGCAAACATCTGAACTGTGCAGGCACTCCAGGACTGGATATTCTCTGCTGAAGTGAGGAGTCATTCCAGAGCTCATCACTCAGGTCTACTAGAGACAATGTTCATCTCTTCTAGCAGACACTTTGGAAAGGCAGCAGGCATCCACTAGTGAGTGTGGGCTCCTTCCTGAAGTGTCATTGTTAGTAGAAAAATTTATGGCTATTTCCATAATCCAACCCTGGTTTTATTGTCACTTTATCTTTTTTCAGGGAAAGCAGAATGAAATTCCAGAGTCTTTTCTTATTTTATTCTTCCAAATATTGTCCTGACTGTCCACTGAGATGGTTCACTCTTAATGCTGAGGGGTACAGCAACAGAAGCCTCTTCCTCTGAAGACGCTTTAGCCATAATAGGCTAAAGGCCCATGGCCAGCATGGCTGAAGCAGCAGAGAAGGCTGGATGCTACCCTGCTGGACATCTTGTTTGCCATAAATCACAGCAAATGCTATATCTTGTCCCCACCCCTCTATCAAGGTATTTGGCTGTGGCTGAACTTTTGACTCTGACCTTCACCCCAAAATTAAGAACTCTGTACTCTTTGGCTGAGCAGAACTGCTTTTGCAGTGACCTGTTATCATCATCTTCTGCTCACACATGTCTGGGACATGGAGTTATACTGCCCCACCTGTTAACCACAATCACACACCCTGAGGACTAGGAAGCACCATCACCCTGGACTATAAAAATCAATGTATCAACTATACCATGCTATATGCGCCAAGAATGCTTTGTTATTTAGCTAATTAAAAAATATCACTCACTATAGATAGAAAAGAAAATACAGTATGGCCTAAATGGAAAAGAACACAGGAATCAAAAGAGACAGGCTGAGGAATGAGGATATAGAAATAGCCAGGAGCTGTATGGAAATAAACCACAAATGGATGTATCACATCAAGAAAATGAAACAGGCAGAAGTTATTTTTATTGAGTTATTTCCAGCCCCAAATTGAGTGGATTGGACAAGAAATGACAGGCCATATCAGATTAGTTTGGATTAATCTAGGATTCTTTTATGAGATGACTGATTTTCTAACCCAAAGTAAGATCTAGACTATATGGAGTTCAGCAGAGCACCAGATGGGAGCTCATTAGCTGAGATGAAGAAGGTGAAGACTGAAAAACTACTTGTAAGAAAGCAAGGGAAATGGATAAATAGAAGATAACAATGACCCATGTCGAAATTTTATTTAATATTTTCAATGACCTTACCACAAAAGGTATACTAATGAAATTTGCCAGTGACACAACTTTAGGCTGTATTAGCAACAGAAGATTAGAAAGTTAGACAGAAACAATTTGAGTATTAGAAACAGAATAAAATTTGGTATCATAAAACATCAG
The DNA here is from genome assembly GCA_013396655.1 of Campylorhamphus procurvoides. NCBI lineage: Eukaryota > Metazoa > Chordata > Aves > Passeriformes > Dendrocolaptidae > Campylorhamphus > Campylorhamphus procurvoides. The sequence continues at coordinate 436,222 of WBMV01007221.1, forward strand.
GTCCTAATGACCTTATAAAAAAACCCCACAAATCAGGATTATAAAATAAGAATTCTTCAGGGTAGAAGTGACTGAGAAGTACATGGACATACAATCTAAATGTCAGCTGACAACAAGCTCCCACAGTGACACCTGCAAAAGTAACAAAGAGATATCATCACCTACTTCATTAAAGGCACGCAGGTAATCCTTGGGGGAAGAATACACAACATTAAACAGCTTTGATTGCAGTATTGCTTATAATTTTGCTCAAATGAAAGGGACTCGTGAAGCTTGACTTACTCCTGCTAATAAATGAAAGCTGAGAATGGATAGAAGCCCATTAGTGTCTATAAATACATCACAGGGATAAATGCCAGGAAGGGGAAAGATCTCTTTGTGTGAAAATAGAAGATGCTGGCACAAGAATAAAGCAGTGTGAGTTTTCCCTGAATAAACTGAAAATTGGATGTCAACAGAAGGTTTTTAACCAGAGGAATGAGTTTCAGTGAGTAACAACCTCCCTACAGGCACAGCAGACCCACTTCCCAGTACCAGCTGAGCTCCCAGGAAGCAGTGATGAGAGCCTGCAATGACTGGGAGTGCAACTTCATCATCTCCAGGATCCTCTCCAGTTTTCTTATTACTTCAGCGCAGACCTGGTGAAGCCCTTGGAATTGACATAATAAGGCAAGACATATTAAGAATCTGCAGACATCTTAGAAGCTGAATGTGTGGTCTCAGAGATTTAGTTTTCTCACTGCACAAGTATTAGCATTAATCTGCCTGGCACATGGAAATAGTTTTATAAGACTAATAAGAGATGTATTTGCAAGATCTCTGACTCCCTCAGACTTCTGAAATTACACTATCACACAACACAGTATTGCTACGCAAATTCTTCCTAATACTCCTATCTCAATGCTAATAACAGGAACTAAGGCTGGGGCATGTCACAGAGGCTTGCTGACATTGACACAAGGCAGAAAGTTGAGAAATACTTTACAGATCTAAAAATAAATCCAGACACAAGCCAGCAAACTTTTTCCACAGACCTCTTTGCTTTCACTACTATTTCTATTTTGAGTGGTCTCTTTTTAAGGAAAAAAGAACACCAGAAACTCATGTGTAAGTGAATGGAAATTTGATAAACAGGAGGAGGAGGACTTGAAGCACCACCAAGGACACCCTGCAGTCAGGCACTCCCATTCACCTTGCACTTCTGCTTTTGGCTAAATTGCCATCCAGACACTAAAAAATATCATCTTTTTATTAGAAAAGAATGTGAGTGGATCTTAATTTTTCAGACATAGATGTATGATACCAGGGCAGCTGGCTCAGTCTGGGGAGCAGCTCCTTCTAATCCACCCTCCTAGCCAATGGAGAGACTTGTTAAACCCTTCCAGTACCCTGTGAGGGGCTTTCATACCCACAACAACATCCTGCACCCCACCCACTGCTGTCATCTCTCACCTGAATCCACTCCACCTTTAATTTGAACCATATCCCAGAAAAATACTGTCAGCACTGGAAATTGCACCCTACAGCTCATCTTCAAAAAACAAAAAGACCCTAGTGGCTGCAGCTGGAAGTTAAAGGAACTGTGATTTAAAAACAAAGCACAAAGCCCAGCAATTTCTACCAATAATTTGCATTGTAATTGCAATTATATGATGCTCTTTATAGAGAAAGTTTCAATATAAACAATATTTAGAAAAACAAAGTATTAATTTGATATGTGATAAGGGGAATTAGGTGTATCACGTTTCCAGTTGAAAAAATCAAAACTAACGTTTTGTTATGCAAATAAGCAGAACTGCACTTCTGCTACACTAACCTTGTGAGCTTTTTGCAGCAAATAATCTTCTACAAATGAGGTACGAAGAGACCATTAAAAGCTATTTTTACTGTAAAAGAAACCTGTGTCTGTGTTGTAGAGCCAAGATGCTGCAAGCCCCACTTTACTTTTGCCCAGTTTAGAGGGCAGTTGCCTTTGGGGAGACAGAGCCTTGCCTGGCACCGCCTGCCCACACTCGGCACGTGGCTCCCAGCGCTGCGAGGTGAGTCCGTCGCGATCAGAGCGACCTCCCCAAGCAGCACTGAATTTCTGAGTCCCTCTGATCAGCCACCTTCACTCCCCCAAAGTCACTGCCGCAGCACCCTCTGTTGCTCTCCCTGCCTGCTAATCCTTTCTCAGGGCTGTCGTTTATGAATTTCCACTTGGCCAGCAGAGTGCAGGCAGCACATCCTGGGCTTAATCCTCTAAACTGGTGGGAAAAGCAGCCAGTGATGCTCACCCAATCTGCATTTTGCCTGTTGTTCTTCAGGGCACGATGGCAGGCAGCAGCACAGTGGGAAAAGTCATTTTCCTGTGCACTGCCCCTTCCAATTTCTAGACAACCTTTACTTGTGGAGCATAGCAAACTACAGCGCAGATTGTCAGAAGTAAACCACGCCAGGGCATTCTTTCAAGGTGACTTTTTTTGCTTGGTTTGTTATTTTCTTAAGCAAATAAACTTAAATCATAGAGAAAGCGTCTGTTTGCTCTTTGTGTCTGGAAAAACATAAGAATTACAATGTTAACATTTTCAAATGGCAAAAAAGGAATTTCAAATAGCTGGCAATGAAAATGCTTGATAAACACATGCTGGCTGAAATTCACTTCTCTTTCACACCCACTATGCCTGAACCCTATATTAACCATATGCTGTTGCAGATTAAGTTTAGTTCTATGCCTAGTTCATAACCTACTTTGTTACAATGCAGCTGTAATAGCCTAAAATTCCGGAAAATTTAAGCTAAAAAGTAAGCTGTCTGAGACTTGCAAAATGATGTAAGACACAGAGCATTTGTCCTGTATAACAAAACACCTCAAATACTTCAAGTAAGTATGTAACAGTATGCCAGTATTTTCCTATGCATCATACTGGCTTCAGTTTGTTGCTGGCTTCAGTTTCATTGATAATTTTGTACTTCCAATTTTATAAATTGCGTAGTTAATACTTTAGAAAAATCAAACACACAGAAATGAAAGTTTGGTAAAATTTTACATTAAATTTCATCTTCATGTGTCAAGAATTCTGAATATGTACCTTATTTAGAGAGTTGCCTCATGAAGTTGCTGGGTTTTTTTGAGCTGGGTTACCCCAGCCTGCTCTGATGAAGGAGGTGGACCAGAGGATGGCCATATGTCCCTCCTACTTGTACCAACTTGTCAACAGCAACGCTAACTTGCTGAATTTAGTTAGAGCCCAGTGCATTACATTGTATAGCTTATAATCATAACTCTTAAATCACTGGGCCTCTGAACTCCTCAATTCATTAAAGAAAACCATTTCCACATAGTTTTGAAAAATCCTTATCCCCAAACATAATTCACAAATTTGCATGCAACAAATAAATTACTACCACAACCGGGATTGTATCTGGTAGTTTTCATCCTAAACCCATTTCCACTAGGACTATGAATGCGAGGGTCTCCTTCAGGCTCTTGGCAGGGGCTTGGCTGGGCACTGGGAGAACATGTCCAGAGTCTCCTGCCAGCACAGGGCTCTGTTCTACCATAGGCTGGACATCCATGAAATAAAAGAAGCCTCTGCTCTAGAGACCTTTCCATCTTAACCCAGAAACAGGTAGCCTACACAAAACAGACAAATCACATCTGCAGAGTACACCTCCTGACAACCTTCACCACTCCCTTTTAAAACTATTTTCTTGATCCAATTCCCCATGACTCAGTCTCTGCTCACACAATGAGAACATCTTTCTGGCCTGTTGCTTTTGTAGGCAGAAGGAAAAGAGTAAACCTTTTCTTCCTCCTCCCTTTCCTCAAAGCATACTTGTGAATTTTCTGATGGAACAGTCTCCTTTGGAAAAATGAAGGGTTGTCAAAACAGAAAAGTTTTGAGGAGTAATGTCAATTTTGTTGACTCTTCAAACCTCGATTTCTTGTCAGTTCAGCTTCTCACAGGCTGAGAAGTGCCAGGACCTTAGAAGCTGTAGCTGAATGAGTCTCATCAAAATCTGTTGAACTCTGAGCTGCTTCTTAACCCACCAAACAGCCAAAGCTCCAAGATGAAAAGTGAAGCTGAACAATAGTTTTTAGACTCTTCTGCTCTACTCCCTGTAGATGAGAAAGTCCATTTCCAAAAAATCGAGTAAGTTTCACTATGATGCGGAAAGAACTTTTGTTTTTCTTTGTACTTGAAAAATGCTACGCTTCAAGATCTTTGAACACATAAACAAACATGTAAAGTCATGAGAAGGTGATCTTCTAGCTATCTACTCCCCACAGAAGAAGGCAATAGGAGAACATTTGTTTGAGCAGTCTTTAAGTAAGTACAGTCTGTGCTCTTCAAGTAGCCTTGCCTTCTGCCAGACAGAAAATCTCAAAGCCCCTGTGGATCCAGGGGTCTTTAAACAGAGACCAGTACTGACATATTAGTCTTTCAATAGAATGTTTTTCCACTTAAGGGTTTTTTTTTTTCCTCAAATGTGCAGTAACCCTTTTCTACATACAAAATAATTTCGACATAAAATAACAAATCATCTAGGATGGCATTCCCAATATACCAGCATTCTTAACATCATCAGGACAGACTTTTAAAGTCATTACAACATGACTTTGTTCTGAATTCATTTCTAAATGGAACTGTACCACACATGTGGCAGCCTTAGTCAGTGTTTGGGAGGCCACAGGAAAGATCCCATCACACAGTAACATCTGTAGGCAAAACGTGGCTAAATCCATTTTGCCCTCTCTGTACCAGAAGCCAGACAAGTGAATTTGCATGACCAGCTTACCAGCACGTTCAAAAGGGCACCTGGACTGAGGGAAGATGTCCTGCCAAGCTTCTATTTGCCTTCCTGCTAGCACAGCTATTATTTCTCACATTATTTCTGTTACAATAATGCCCAAGAGCTCAAGCCTTTGATTGGGACCCCAGTGTTACCCAGTGTACCCACACACAACAAAAACCAGTCTCCTTATTGCAATGGAGCCTTGCTACTGAGCTTGAAGCAAACAGACAAACATGGGTTTTCCCTCTGATACTGACAGCAGCTTCCTGCTGACAGCCACAGAATGCCAGGAATTCAAGGTCAAGCTGTTTTTACTAAGAAAAGGGGCAAATTGGCTGTATAGTGAGGTAACAGACAGACAGCAAGCAAGGAAAAAGAAGTAAGATGATGACTTTCCTGCTTATGAACTGAGAGGGATTTCTGAGCACTTCCACAAGTATGAGGATAGTGCCAATTACTTGCAGGAAACAAATAAAGTGACCTGGCACCTTTGTTCACAAATCACTGTGCACTGCAGTCAGTCAGCTCTACCAAATGCAGTGCAATGCACATCCCTAGTGGGAGCCTCAGATTCACTCCTTGAGTATGAAGGTTTCTATTTGCAATATTATAAAGCAAGACACCTAGAAGGCCTTTTGATGTGATTAGAAAGGAGATGCAGAGAGACCTGAGCATGAAAGAATGACCAAACCCCAGGTTATTTATTTAGTATTGTTACTGCAAAAAATTTCTTGGACATGCTGTCAAACCTGATCCGGGAAAAAACGGTCTTGAGCACTCTTGAAATTGGCTAAGTGACAAGATCAACTGCCAGCAACAAAAAAGCTTTCAAATGACTGGAAGTATTTAGGGAGAGAATAAGTGAACTGTTTTCAGGACTGTTTTAAACAGTAATACTTGTATCTACACTGGTACAAATATCTCTGCTATACCGAGAGTTCTTTACCCATAGATCTGTTTTTGTTTAAATAGGATTATAAAGTATATTTGGGGTTCCATTGCTGGGTGCATCCCAAGGCCTTTACTACAACCACTGAGACAGTCAATATTTCTACCTGATTCCAGCATATGAAAGTTGCCTGAAAGAAGCAGTTCTGTGGCAACAAATTCAGTGAAAATGGAATCTTGAATCCGCACCAAACATCTAAGTTTATTTTTTAAAAAAAGGAACCATAAGACTGTTTACAATATAGGGAAATACTGGACACACTGTGTTGGTTTAATCCAGCAAGTACAGAATGAAAAGAAATCAGCATCTTCCCAAATTAGAGGAAAAAGCATTGTCAGGACTGAACAGAGCATTGAAACAGGAGTGATTTGGAACAGGAACGAAATCTGGTACTCCACTGCCCAGCCAGTAATTCAATGGGCAACACCAGGTGATATGACAGCCCATGGCATTTTGTCTTTATTTTGTCAGTTTGGATCTATCTCAGATCAGCAATGGCCAGGAACAGTTTCTGCTTTAATATCAGTCTGAACTTCCCTGTCTACTTAGCACCAAAATACTGATCCTATGAACATCTGGAACTGCTGAAGAGTTTTCTAAGTAAACAGTATTAGCTAAAATACCCCACAAAACAAAAGCACTTCTATTTCCTCCTCAGTTTTGTTGGAAGTTCTACAACTTTATATTCTGACACTACTAGTTTGAACCATTCAACCTTAGAGAGATACACTGCCAGGTTATTTTTTAAAAAAATTACATAGCTCCAAAACAATACTTTCGTGAAAGGAATATTCTTATTGTTTCCATAGGGGAGAAAAAGGCCTACAATAAATAAAAAATAAGTGCAATTTTAAAACTTTCAGAATATCACAGAGATGTTTTGTCAGCTGCAAAAAGACATGCAGAAATTTCAGTCTATCTCGGGGGGCAGGGGGGGCAGGTTGTCTGTAATATGACATAATTGTCAGATGCACTTAGTGTCTTGGATGGCAATCGGGTCTGAATAAGTATGAACTGAAAATGTTACAGTCTTTGGTACTCCATCTCCTTACGGGTCAGAACTGAGTCCTGCACTGCCATTTCAGAGGCAGTTATCTCCTTTGTAACTTAAAAGAGGATTTTAGTCTCTAAGATTATCAGTTGGGCACCTTCACAAGCAACAAAGAAAAACAACAAAATCCAACCATACAGCCTAACTTTCTTATCAAGGGCATTGATGAAGTGAAACAAAAGTCTAGAAGCTCTGCAATGGTTAGTTTTGAAGCAGGCATGGCTAACTTAGAGCTTGATTCAGGGAAGTCAATGCAAATTATGAACATATTTTTACAGTACAGCAGTACCTGCAAGCAGTGGGGCCAGGGAGGGGCAGCTGAAGCTGCTCTGCTCTAGCCCTGTGCCTAGACCGTGCAGTGCAGTCATCACAGCCACACAGCACCCAAATGTCCTGCACAGACACAGGCAACCTGACTTGATGTGGATTTTGTTTGGCAATTGAAAGAGGTGACATCTAGTCACAATGGCACTCGTTTCTTGCACTTGCGGAACCATGAAGAAGATCATTAGAGTCCAACCAACATGGCAAACGCGTGTCTATCCTGCACTGGAGCAGGGTGACTGCAGGGGGTGCAGACATGTAGTTACCTTCCCTACCAGAAGCACCCCACTGTGCCCTTCACGAGATCAGCTGTTGTTCTCGGTGCAGTGCACAGCTCTGTGAGTAGCACAAGGATCACACTCAGCCCTGCTCAGCACAACTTACTGCCCAAGCCCCTCTGGGAGTCACATCTTTAGTACCTAATCCATTAAATTGAACCAGACTGAGCATGACTGCACAAGTATCATTGCAGGGTATACATACTAAGTCTTAATTTGTTTTGCTTTAGTCTTGAAGAATGAAAACAATGCAAGAGGATGCCCTCTCTACTCTCAAAGAATAAAAATCCCATTCATGAAATTTAAGGTCCAATTATAATTTTTTCAAATATTTATAGATGCTATTACAGCAATTTTAACACTTTCAAATTTTATTCTAAAACTTATTCTTCTAAGAGTGCTAATTTTTCTTAATGTTACTCTATATTTTCTTTCAAAATTATTCTGTCTTTGTTGCTGAGAGAGGAATGTTAACTGAAAGCACAGCAAAATTGTTGCCTCCAGACAAATTGGCATTTGTCATTCAAGCAGAAAAATAAATTAAGTGCAACATTTAGGCACTCTGCATTAGGTTGTTGAAAAAAAAATCAAAGGGAAACAATCGTTGCATCAACTATTGACTATAAAACTGAATAAATAAGAATTTCACCAGTACTTACACAGACATGTAATTCACTATGTACTTAAAAGTACGAAGGCTTTTAATAATTTTGTTGGAACCAGCAATCAGCTTTACATTTTTTGATAGAAATATGTGGCCTCGGTAAATTCTAAAAACTGCACCCATTCTTTTAATATTTCAATATGGTATTTAAAACAACTGTTAGGAATATTATTACTATTAAGACTTATTAAAAATGGTTATGATTTTTGCTAAAGTCTGGAGGACTACATTATGGCTTTACCTTGCCTTCCAAGACCCTAATTTGTCCTAAAGGATTCAAGGCTGCTTACACATTTTAAGACACAGAAAGCAGACTAAGATCATTTCACGCACCAGGAGAACGAGGCCGTCTCTACAGAAACGTGCAGAGCTTTTACTTTCTTCCAATATGGTAGGACAGGAAAGGGAATGGAAAAACTTGAACTTAATGAAGTTCACTACTGGTATAACTCCCACTCAACAAAAGTCTTATCAGTATTCACGACAGAGCACATGGTCCTTTCACTTGTATGCTATGAACAACAGGTATTGCCATTGCTGGACATTTTGGAGCATCACAAGGTGTTTTGGTAAACTTCTACCATGGAAAAGGCTGTGCAAGTTGCCAGCAAGTCACGTAGCTTTGTGTCCATCATTACTGATTTTTCAATCACTACCACTCTGCCAGAGGCATTAGCATTCTTTAAGATTTCATCAATCCCTACACTAGATTAAAAGTTTTGCATCATTAGAAATCTTTTTAACCTTTCCAGTCAACCTCTTTCCTCCTTTAGCAATAAAAAACATTGTCACCCCACACACAATAGGAGCCAGAATTACTGCATCATGAGAGAAAAAACAATCACATCTATCACTTCTCTTTTCCAATTCACTGTGGAGTCCTGAATTAATTAAAAAAAATAAAAGGAAGAGAAACTGGGCCAAAAGTGGTCTTAAAAATATGATAAAAAAACCCTAAACTGTGCAAGTGTATGGATTTGATTTGTTCTCTCCATCTGCTTCCCAAGATCTCTTACAGTGGGGCTATACTTGCAAAGTCCAATCACATTTTACCAGGTCAGAGCACATATTAAGCATTCAATGTTCTTTAAAGGTAGCCAACAGGTGGGAAAGCTGCACCTACCAGAACGGAACCAGGAATTTGGCATGCCAGGAACTTGGATGGATGCCACTTTTTCACATGAAATTACTGAAAGAGACTTGCTGAGCTACAAAACCATGTCAATGCTGAGACAGTGCGTTAAGAGGTTGTCCTAATGCTTTCACTGATTTTCTTTTTTAACCTTATGTCACCATTCTCCTAGTACTATCTTTTCCCGAAAGCCTACCCTGGGCAATTTCTGATATATGGAATACTGCAGACTTGCTCTGTATTTATTCTCTCTGTACATAGATACAAACTCATACATTGCAGAGAGATTCAGGAGTCAAATGAGCAAAGTTCAGTTTTTGATTCTTTGCTCTTTTGGTCTCAGACAACTTGACACAGACTGTACACAAGCTCCCTATATCAGGGGAAAGATTACTTTGAACCAGAGTAGGTAGAACAAGTGTTAAGCTCACACTACATCTGTACTGGAAATTTGCTATGCTTTTTTAAACAAGAGTCCTATAATTTCCCTCTTCAAGGTGATTATCCTGAAGTAATGTATGGTGAATGACAAATATTTGGTTGATGAATAATTTGAGTATTTTCCTTTGCATGTAAATCTGACCTTTATAATGAACATTACTGCATTAAAAAGGTTCTGCATAATCAAAACATTGTACAGCCAACATCTGTTATTCAAAAGACCCGAGGGGTAGGAAAAAAAAATCACAGTAAATCATTTGACCTAAATATGTTTTGCTCTGTGATATAAAGTATACTTTTACTGTCTGACTTGCCAAATTCTTCATGCCTGAGTGTGACACTGTTTGTTAACAGAAGTGTGCAATTTGTGTAACCTTTATGTTTAATGTTGTAACTAATTGTTATTCTTTAATAGTGTATACGTCATTTGTTACAGTGAACTGTAGATGCTGAAGACAGATGGACCACCAGATGGACCCTGCAAAGGATTGGTTAAAATGTCAGTGATAAGCTAACAAAATGAAACACAGTAGACTGAAGAGACTATTCAGCTAAAAAGCCTGTCTACAGAAGGAGGTTTTGTATTATTCACATTCATTAAAGCGCACTTCAGCCATGCTGTTTTGACATTTTTTGCTTTGCGACTTTTCAAAGCAGCCATAGCTTTTTATCTTCTTCAAATATTTGTTTGACAATATACATTGGCAAGAGTGACCCCAGCTTTTACAGGTGATCACTTTTGCCATCAAGGAACTTAACCACTGGTATATTCAAACTCACAAGTGCACCCAACTCAGAGCTTGAACAAAAAAATCGATGCATGCAGGAGTTGTATTGAGCAGCAGGGAATGATTGCTTGCTCCTGGTAAGATACCACAATGCAGATTCCCTATTTCTGGCTGTGCATATGTTTTGCATCACTAATTATTATACCTGCTTTGGTCTACCCATGAAAATTTCATTAAATAAATGAAAAAATCTCCAGTGGGATCAGGATTTTAGACACAACATATAAACCTTCTAGTAAATCAGCAGGAGGGAGCAAGATAAGACTGGCTAGGAAAGACTCTAGGCAGAAGTAATGCTGCAAAACAGAAACACACAAAATACAGGGATTTTCATATTTCCTCATTTCATATGGTTCCTCATCCATTGTTTGAAGAAAGTAGCTTTTTCTGCAAAACATATGAAAAATCCAACAATTTCTTGCAACCCTAGCTGTGATTCTTTACCAACGCCATATGTCTGATCTATTGATGCCTTCATAAGGGATATTTTTATGATCCCAAGCACAAACCAGTTGTCCCCAGAGAAACATGAAAATCTCATTTTTATTGAATTATTAGATATCTAGCAGGTACCATGAGTATTGCCACGTAAGTGAATCAGGAAATGAAAACAAACTATGGGAAATTTGGGAATTGTGGTAATTCTCCACTTTGCTGTGATTCAAAGCATTCCCCAGGGTTAAACAAATAGTTGTTGTAGTAGAGTTTTTGAGTTTTAATTTTTCTTGCTTCATGTTTGGCAGTTTTTGAAATTGAAATCGTTTTTACTGAAAATGTTTTAAAACTGGGAAAAAAATCCCACAATACTCTACCATATTTGCCCTTTGATCTAACAAAGTTAAGACCAATAAAACTGAGAAGCCATTTCAAAGCAGCACACTATAGATATCTTATCCAGGGATGCACTGTTACTTCCCATCTCCTGAGATTTTAAAGTATTTCTAAAAGGCATGCTATACCTACAAAAATAATAAGCTGAATAATGGGGCAAAATACATTATGTGGCAGCTTAAAAGAGATAGTCAGAATAGCCATAATATTCCTTTTCATTAAAAAGTGCCATTAATCAATCTGACATTTTCTACCAGCAAACAATAAAGCACAGAGTGAAGTTTCATGCACACATGTTCATTGTCATCAAAATGAGGAAGAGTTGCAAAAATGTTAATAGAAGACTGCACAAAATCTGGCAACATAAAATACATATCACTCTCTGTCCAAATATATTGAAGCCCAAAAGGATGGAGAAGGTTTCCATACAATTTAAACCAATTATGACTCTCAAAACACTGGCATTTTCATTGCCCATATGTTGCATTTACACATTGCTCCTTTGGCTTTTTGTACTTAAGTTGTCAACGCATATTCATGACATTGTACATTCTAGTTTAAATAATGTTACAGTTACCTTATATGTCAGGAATTTTTATTACCATCCAGTAACTAAAACAACTGAGGTTAAACCCACTGACATCAATAATGCTTTCTAATGCAAAACTGCATTTTGCTTAGAAATACAGATGCAGGTTCAGGGACAAAGGTTTACACTCCAAAGTTTGTCAAACCATACTCTTAAAAAGAAAACAATAAAGGTATTTACCTTTGCTTTGAAGGTAGCCAAGAGAGTTTACAGCACCAACCTCCACTCATTTGACGACCATCAGAATGCCCTGTGGGTGTGGTCCCAATTTATCAGTATTCAGCTGAAAAGCCACCTGGGGCAGTTCCCTGCTTCTGTCTGCTCATTTGCGCTCACAAACCTGCAATAAACAAGATAACCATTTTTGGAAGTACTCCCCCTTTGATTCCCTGACCCACCTGAAAGTCCTGACCTCTAATGGGACAGATGAAATGACAGTAAACTGGGATATGGGGCAAGAGGATACCTCAGAATAGAGAAGTTCTGTTACAGTGAGACAAGAGAAGGATATTATGCCTTTCTACACAGGAGAAGAAAATATTGAGATGTCTGAAAAGATATTCTGTAATTATATCTCAATGTCATCTGTTCACTCCTACCAAAGTTGCTTCAACCAAATCCTTATCATCTCAAAAGAACTCCTACAAGATTTTCTAACTGTTAGGATTTAAAGTTATCAAAGTAGACTCCCCACATTTTATTGGCCACACCTGAGATTAATTCAGATCTATGGGATTATGCAACAGGCTAGACTATATTTTTCACTGAATGGAGCTTGAAGTTATTGGCCACTCCTCAATAAATTTTCTGTCATCTCATGTAATTTTCAATTAAATGGAAAATGCAAGAAACTGTGATTTTCAACTGGTAAATCAGCCATGTTAGGGTAACTAATAGGATTTAAATATGACTCATGAATTGCTGTTTGGAGTTCTTGATTGCTGTCTTAAGTGTCAGATTTTTTGAAGCAGAAAAGGAATTTAAAACTTGAAAGTCCTCTAATAACAGCTTCTTCTGAAGAAATACCCAGGGAAAGTTAATATGGTGTGAAGATTATATTATTATCTCTTAAATACACAATGGAAACTTTTGAAAAAAGTCACAAAAAGATTTATAACAAAACATAGTTAATGCAGCTTTACAGAAATAAACAGTACAGATTGATGCTGCAGATTTATGGCAATAATAAATTGACTTTTCTCTCATGTGTTAAAAAAATACTTCACAGTGACAAACATCTTAGTTTTTATCTGTTTACGTGCATGGGCAAAGTTACTGAATAAATGTGCATGTACATATTCGTGTACTCATACAAAATCATCCACCATGGATCCCATTTACTGTATTGGCAATGGCTGTGGGCAGCAGCTATGCATAGTCACTAGTAACATGACACAATGTTAGGGTATATAAGTCCATACATCACAACAACCATTTCCTAGTCTTAGGAAGCCAGAAAAAGGATAACAGTTTTAGAGATATATAAGCTATGTACAAATTAGAGATGTATGCAACAGCTCTTTAAAGATGATTCTACGTCAGCTGTAGATTTTGAAAATAGAAACTCTTCTGGAAAGTTTGTCACATTTCATTAGTAAACATAATTATAGATTCAGCTTTCAGACAACAAAAAGTTACTATGTTTGAACATACTGAGATCAAAAAATTTAAAATAAGCAACACTTCTATACTCCTGATTGTTTTCAGTGACATCCTAACAGTAACAACTACACTTTCATTTTTTTCTAATCTTTAATGGTCTAACATAACCAATCTACAGAAGATACAACAAACCAATTCTGTTCTGGAGAAAGTTAGTGCTCATTTTCATACCCATTTCTGTCAGCAATGATACAACTATGCAAGCCACAAGTATCTTGGGTTTTGGCTTGCATAACATCAATAAGATATTGTTTCAGTGCTTTAAAGCAGAGACACAATTTAAAAACTGATTTGGTTGAAAAAAAGCCATTAAATGCAGATAGGTAATTTTTTGATCTAGATTTTTTATGGAAATTATATCCTAGATCTGACTTTCTGTATGAAAGTAGAAATGAATCTCAGTAATAGCAGGGTTTATAAAAAGCTTACCTTTAGATCTGAATATTAATCTAAATTCACAATCTTCAGGAATTCAACTCATTACGCAACTCCTTTCTTCCTCCAGAGCACACAGTTCCTTTATAGTCATGAACTATTCCAGAGCAGTTCTCTACCACCTGCAAATGACCAATGTATATACAAAGGGCTTAAATTATATGAGCAGTTTGTCAGGAATAGTGGAAGAATAAAACACCAGGTGATATAACACCAGAGGTGCCTTTTTACATAAGCGTAGGTATTATAATTGCCAAGACTGAAATGTCATCAAGAATAGAAGATTATTAGGATATTTTTAGCAACAGGCAGTAAGAACATAAATTACTATAGGCAAAAAGTATTAGCAATATGCAACCTTTTCTATTGCAAATTAGGATTCATATGAACTATTGATGGATGTATACACACCTGGGAATAATTGAGATACAAAATACAAATAACATACAACATAGAAATCCATGGAACACCTTATTTTGCCTTAGTAGATTCTTTTCTCTACTGATTCTACAAAAGGCCAAGTGGAAGAGCCAGCTGCCCTTCAGACCTGCAGCAGGACAAGGCTGAGATATGAGAATGCATGTCCTGCACAAGATCTAGGCTCAGAGCCCACAACAGGGTTTTGTTGCTGTTTCCATTCATATCTCTCTGACCTCCTTTTTGAAATCTTGTCTTGGTGTTTAATACACTCATCACTTATCTCAGTTATAAATCTCCTTTGTGCACTCAGAATAACAGTCTCATTGCTTCCTTCCACTAGCCACTAACCCAAAGAAACCTCTGGGCATTCTCCCATTGAAAAATAATATTCAGGTAATTTCTGAAGTTGTCTAGATATTTTTGCATCTTAAATGTAGACATCTGGGATCAGGACTAGTCAGGAGAGTGAGATAGTCATGCTGGCTGCAGGCTGACCCCCTCAGATCAGTAAAGCGTGCAGGAAAGACATTGCTTCTAAAGAAAATCACTGCACTAGTTTTCTAATTCTCAGAAAATACTACAAGTTCTGCCACTTCTAGGAAATGGCAAATTAGAAATCAGTTTAAAATGAAAATTTGTAGCCTCAGATTAAAACTTCCTCTGATGTTTGATAACATCTCTAAAAATTTATAGAATTTTATGCTGTGTCCCTAAAAAAAGCATCAATGGCATTGCTATCTTTTGCATTAGCTCATAAGATCAAATATATTATAATTCCATGGAGAGCTTCACATTTGCAATTAGTCTAATTCTTAGAATGGAAATTTAGCAAAGCTTTGACAAAACCCAGTAGAAAAAAGATTTTGAAATCAGTGTATCATAGTACAGCTGCTGCCTGGGCTGGAAAAAAACCCAAAACCTGGATAGTAAGACACTGGTTTTCCTTTACAAATATCAATTATTCTTATTTTTTTTTTATTTATTACACATAAATAGCAGTACATGCAGGTTGCATCCATAGTAAGGTCCGTTGTATGAGGTACTGCACAAATGCATAGTTGAAAAAGTAATTCTGCCCTAAAGAGCCTTCTGAAGTGCACATACAGGTGGTATTCTTCAGATGGAAGTGAATGAATACGTCCCACTTCAAACTGTATATTGTACCAAACCCAAGCTGATGAACTTTGCTGAAGGTTAAAAAAAAAAAAAAGTCTTCTTAATGCAAGCTTGTGTCTTGTAGAAAGAGAATTGTCAAATTTTGCTTAGCCTGAATGGCCAAAGTAGGAAAAGCATGGCAGAACAATTGGCCATGCCAAGCTGAGTTACTCAGATTCATTCACAAGGCAGTAGCAGGCACAAACAGAGCCAGTCTTTGTTGTCTTCCCATCGTGCCAAGCTGCCGCTGCTGGATGGTGAGACTAAAGCAACATTCAGGAGAAGCACTTCAGGGTAGTTTAACAGTCCTGGTTCCTGGACATGTGGCCTGGTTGTCTCAGACTGCAGAGAGGGTATTCTTGTCCTCTGTGTAGCCTATTTGGAAACTAGTGGGGTACCACCACCAACTCTCTGCCCATGTACCCATTCTTTCTGCAGAAGGAAATACAGGTATGCAGAAGAACACAGTGTCTCTTATTCTGCTCTCATCACTAAGCTGAGACACAGCCAAGGTGCCCTCAGTGACAGGATGAGGTGCAATCACTGAAATACCCTTTTCCCTTTTTATAGACTCTCCACCACTCCTGGGAGTGCTGTATCTATGCACAGATTGTACAGACAAATAGACTACCATTTTTAAACACAGCCTGAAAAATCTTCTCTCACATCTATGTTCCCAGGATACTTTAAACAAGTGCTTATGGATTATAAGATTGAAGGTTCTTCAAAGCCAACATCCTACCTTCAACAGCTGCCAGGTGCAGACTTCATAAAGAGCATAAGAATCAGGACAGTCACACTGATCTTTTCCTCATTAGGGAGGTTTTGCAATCCACTGGAAAGAAGATTTTTGCAGTGCACCATGATCACTGAAGGCTACCAATAGCTAATCTATTTTTTTCTTTTAAAGTCATTATATCTTGTCTCTACTATGGTGATGAGCTCCAAGATTTAATTACCTGGTGTGCATGAGAAGCACTTTCTTTGAGTAGTTAAATCTGATACCCAGTCATATCATTGTTCAGTCCTTTGTCCTCAATATTGCGAGAAATAGTAAATAATCACCCTCTCCTATACACCTCTTATTCTCCTATTCACTTTCTCTGAATACAATACCAGATCATTCTCTCAGATTTTCATTACTTTAAAGTTCAACTGTCATTATAACTCAGGGTGAAAGCATTTTTTTCAAAGTTTTCTCATGCCAGAAACATTCGCAAGCATTTTTAATATCCTTTGTGAGATTGTCTCCACATATATTTGTAATTCATACGTTTTGACTTTTATTAAAAATGGCTAAACCATTCCATCTGCATAACACAGATACAGACTAGTTTCAGCTCTCATTCATTATTAACAGATAGAACTCAGTTATTTATGAGAAGTTTGTTATTCACTTCTGCACCCGCCTCTTCAGCTTTTTTTATAAAAAACCCCACTAACCCAAAAAACCTAATTCAAAAGCAATAGTTTTACATTTGTGTTCAAGAACTTTAATGCCCTTTGAAAAATTCAGTTTTGATAACTACAAATACATAAAATGTGTGTGGGTTTGTGGTGTCAGTTTTGTTTCTCGTGTTCTTTAGATCTCAATCTATACTCCAAGATTAGGAAGAGATTGCATAGGATTAGATTTCTGTTAGCACTCATA
Organism: Campylorhamphus procurvoides; assembly: GCA_013396655.1. NCBI lineage: Eukaryota > Metazoa > Chordata > Aves > Passeriformes > Dendrocolaptidae > Campylorhamphus > Campylorhamphus procurvoides. Next base: position 453,371 of record WBMV01007221.1, read on the forward strand.
CTCTGCTGAGTTGTAACAGTTGCAATTTCAACAATATCTAAGTGTTGGCAAATCATGTTTTGCACTGTGTAATTCATCAGAGAGGAGAACAAACTGCTATTTGCCATAGAGCAATGTTTTTCCCTTTTTTTTTTTAAGCAAGTACCAAATCCTCAGTTCTCATAAAGCACAAAAGAACTTTGATATCACTAAAGCCTTATCCTTTAATAACCTGGGTCATTTTGGTTCTACAGCATCTTTCAAGATTCTCAAAAGACAAGGGACACTGCAATGAAGATGGCTGATTTTAGGTTTTCTCCAGCATGTGCATGAAGTATAAAAACATACATGGTTAGATAATTCTGTTCAGGATGCAAAAGAGAGTCTGCAATAGTTAGGTCTTCTAAGCATGGTGAGCTTCTCCTTTCAGCTTCTCAATAAATGTCCATCCCAGAGCTGGCTTCCCTGACTTTGCTCCCAGGAACTGACTGATATGGTTACCTACAGAAGGTAAGAATGTAAGACTGCCTCGGTTCCCCTAGTCCTGGCTTCAGCAGCGCCAAAAATGAACATGATACAAAGAGCAAATATATATATGCAATGTTTACCAGAAGTGTTCTCCCCAGCTTTCGAATCATTTTCAGATTCAGCAGACTTTTTCAGGTCAAGCCATAACCTTCAATTTTGGGGTCAGTGCAGCCATTCAGTCTGTACACATTTATACCAACAAAATGAAGGGCTTTTACTGATGAGGAGAGGAGAGGAGAGGAGAACGGGATTCACACACTATTGTGTCACTTTAGCTGGTCACAATAGAACTGATGAAAAGACTTAAGTTTTTTATTTGGATAAAGAAGAAAGGAATCATGAGTTGCACAAAATGAAAGGAAAGCATTGATTTATAACAGTGTCTTGACGGTTTCAGCATCAGAGTCATCAAGTATAAGAAAAAAAATCTGCTGGCCCTGTGAAAACCTAAACAACCCAGCCATCACCTTCATCAAGTTCCAAACCTTAAACAAGGCTTGCAAATTCAGCTTGATGAGAAGAACTAATGGTGAATATTCTGACAAAGCATTTTTTCTCACAAAAAATAGCTGGCGAGTTGAAATGAAAATTTTTCATGGAAGTACTGATTTTAATAATTTTTTTGGGGGGAAATAGGTCCTTAGCCCTCATAGGATATTAAATCCAGGACTAACAATACATCTGACCCCTAGAGCATCACGCAGTTTCTAATAAACCCACATAAGTTGGTTCTGACTGGAAAACTAGACCTGTTTTGCATATCCCAGTAATTATCCACTCCTCCTATTAACTACTCTTGCATGGTTTATTCTCTCTTCTGGCAGAACTCTACTACTTTATACAAATAAATATTAACCCAGAGAAAGAACAGCTCCAGATATAGTTCAAGATGGGACACTGAGGTTGAGCTCTGTACTCAGTGAAGGCTCATTTGTATCCACTAGGAAACTCAACATGACATCCACCAGCTGAAATAGCCTCGGGAACTCAGCCCTTCATCTTGGACTTTGGCAACCCAGGGTAAAAGTGCCAGTACAACCATGCCAAACGAGGGTTTGGAGTGCAGTCTCTGTGATCCCAAGGGATTGACTTGTCCCTCAGGGCTGTCTCCATAGAAACTGAGGCAGGATGGGAATAAAAAGGGAAGTGATATAAGGAAATATTCAGTGAAACAGGAAGTTTGTGAAGAAGGGAGGAAAAAAGGTTCTCCTAGGGGGAGTGCTGCATTCCTTGGGGGGCTGGAATTTGAATTCAAATGTTCACAGATTGATTTGATTTCAACTTTCTGTTCAGGCACTTGTTCAAAAGAATCCATAACAAACTGACCCCTGCAGGACCCACTCAGGTCGTGTCCTCCTAAGACTGCTTTCTTTCTTTTGTGGCTTATTCTGAACGTTTTCAGGTTTCAGTGAGATTCCGAGGCAGCTCCTTGAGTAGCTCTAAGCTCTTTGAACACACACTGCAGTCAACAAAAGTGGAGGCACTCAGTATCTCTCAGAAACAGGCTCTTAAACATTAAGGGCTGCAATCATTTCAAAGCATCAGGGAGTTATGTACTTAGTTCACCTGCATATTGATGCAGAACATAGACATTAAGTATAAGGCAGCTAAAGGCAATTATTCTGATCATTAAGAAATCTAATCAGAATAACTTTGAATTTTGTAGAGACACAATCACAGAACTAGTCACCTTCCCATTTTCAAGGAGACTTGTATATTTTGAAGCTCTAAATACTAACCTTCAGCTACTTTGTGCAATGCTGAAAGCACACAGGTTTTGTTTAGAAAAAACCCTGTTGTAATTACCCATACCAACAGACAATGTTGCAAAATGTAAACGAGTACTGCAGTGACACTTCTTTCTCCATAGGGTTAAGGAAGCAAATTCTTATAAAAAGCAAACACTGGTTTTCAGGGTAAATAGTATTAAAGAGAAAGACAAAATCTTGGCTTTAAACATACCCCTTTTCAGGTGGCCTTTTACAAGCATCTTTAATGATGAAGCTAATTTACCCAACTACATCTTTCCTTAGTTAGTGGTCCCCCTTCGGGTTCCTTTAGAGCAAATACCTGTGTTTGCAGCACAGTGGGGAACAAAGCTAGAGTGTGGAAGGTGACCCCAGAAACCATCTACTGAATGACAAATCAGAGGTTAAAATCTGTTCTACCCATCAGGGAACATTAGACAGGACAAAGCTGCCCACTCTCGGTGATGTTATGATGACCTCCCTAGGGTTAAGTAACCTGTACCAGATGAGGATCTGACTAGTTATTGACTTAAGACAGGGCTCATAGTGTACAATTCATGTCACTTCACTGTGGCAGGCTTGAGTGAGAGTGACATGCCCCAAACCTTATTTTCCCCTCTTTCACATATTAGATTGGAGGGCAGCAGAAGGAAAGGGGTGGACAAAGCAGTGCTCTTGCCACTGAAACTCAGCTGAAAGCCTGGCTATCTCATGTGATAGTTATCTAATTGATTCAAATGTCACCTTCTTATACAGAGCTTGTAGCTTTCCCAGACAGACTGTTACAGTCTCCTCTCTCATTTATATTTTTCAGAGGCTTTTCTTTTAGTGTATGAAAGGAATAAAATATTATACAAATTATTTCACTAAATTATTCTCTTTAGATGTCTGCCTTCCTTTTCATGTTTGTGTCTGACCTACTGTCGATCCCATTTACATGAAAAAAATTACTGGAGCACTTCTCCTATATCAGCATTCATTAGCAGCTCCAAGTGCCTGGCACACAACAGGGGTTTTGCCTACTATGCAGTTTGAGGATGTTCCCGTCAGAAATAGGAGCAGATAATGAGGAAAGAACACAAATCTATACAGTTTCCACCACCACTGCTTTGTTTAATTCAGCAAGCAGTAATGGGGAAATCTTTTCATATGCCAGATTTTCTCCTGCGGTTTTTGCAGTCAAAGGCAGTTTTAGGCCTGTTTTCTTCCTTTTCTGCTATTGTTTACTGCCCTTCTCCCATCCTGTAGCCACACATAGCAAGATGCTCTGAGCAGCAAAGTTTAAACACACATGACTGCATAGCTCTGTTTCAGGAAAGCCACCTGCGTGTGTTAAGTTTGGCAGGGCTCAGTTTGGAATGACAGCACCAAAGACCTGTGTGAAAGAGTGTAATCCACTAAAAATGAAAGGCAATTGTACTCAGGATTCCTGGAAGTCTCTACAGAGTCAGGTTGTCCAACTGGCAGGATTATTCAATAAATTTCTCCACAAATAATACGTATCTTTTCACCCACCGGCCTGTGGCTCTGCTGCAGAAACTTACAGACAGCAGTCTTCTCTAATTGAAATATTTGAAATTTTGACAAATTCCCAAATGAAATTTTTCTGAATTGAAATATTCAGTTTTCTTACTGCACTTCCTGTGCTTGTCTCCCTCTTGTGTCACTTGGCTCACTTCACCATGATTTTATCCTGCTTGTGGCTCAAAGTGGCTAGTACCTAGCAAAAACCTCTAGGATAACTTTTTTCTTAGCTATCATTATGATTTGACTGTATTTTACACATCATATAGTTATATATCTATACAACCTTATCCAAAAATAGAAGAGATATTTCTGATGAAAAAAAAACTAGCCTGGGGAAAAAAACCAAGTCGTGTAGGGGAATAGAGAAGGCTAAAGAAAATACATACACGTACTTCTGGGAAGGCTTGGAAGCAGACACACACAGTCTGCTCAGCTGCCTGTGCTAGAGGGGATACAAGGAGAAAACAGGTATCTAGGGAAGCAATTGTTCCACTAGTCTTTTAAATTTGCTTTTATCCTCCTCAGCATGTTGGGGAGAAACTGAGACTCTTTCAGGAAAAAAGGTAAAGGGACTCTGTATAGTTAGCTCTTGGTTTCCACCTTTCTCACAGATTTGCATTGATACCTAAGCTTTCATTATGAAGAGACAAATCCTGACACACAAAGCTGTGTCAGGGCTACCCTGTGGCTGTTCACAGCAAGGTCAGAGCAGCAATTTAACTTGTTTAATAGTCGGCTCTTAATTGGAAAACTATATACTGTGGCACTGTGAAGTAAGCAAGTTAATCAGCACACTGGCGCTGCACGGCACCGAGCAGGTCCCGCTGAGAAGGCAAGCTGCAACCCTGAAACACAAAGCAAGCAAAGAGACAGAAGGCACACCCAGACACTGGAAGAGGATTTCTGTGCCACTGCAGCTTGGGACTGTCAGGTGTCTGTGATTTGCTGAGGTCAGTGGGAGTTGTGTAAGGATTACAGATCAGGGGGCCTTTAAAAGAATTGCAGCTTTCCAACAAGGTCTTGCACCCTTTAGGAGTGTCATATCAAAAATATAATTCAGTGTTTGACTCTCATCTGCCTATCCTGTGCATAATCCATTCTGGTAGGGTATCACTTCCTGACGGCTTCAAGCCCTCTATTTTGCAAAATTTTGCATTCCTTATGGAGCTGGTTCTCCCCTCCTTTCCTCTACTCCTCTTTTCTAATTTAATTTTTTTCTTTCCTAGAACAGAGCAAGAATGTCACAGATAATATGCTCAAGAAATGTTCCTAATACCAACTAGTTTATTTTTTTCATACTCCTTTAAAATAATATTCTTAACCTTTTGTATATTCATTCCAACACCGTTATTTCAAAGGGATTATCAGTTTGAAAACTTAACCTTACTTACTGTGCTTTGTACCCTGGTAAGGAAATCTGACAGGTGCATCAGCATCAAGCATCCAAGAGGTTTCTATGATTAAACACTCAAGTTCACATTAGAGCAGATGAAAGAATTTAAGGACTAAAATTCTTATTTTTTTTCTTTTTACTCCTAATGAACTAACTTTAAATATTTAATGATTCTTAGAAAGCTTTTGAGGACGTAATTTTTTTAATGGCACTTTAAGAAAAGAATTTCCACAGTAATCCACTTCTATTCCATTTTCTGGCTGATCTCTTTGCTTTATCAGAAGTGTCCACTTACCTACTCAAAGAAAAGTTTGGATAAAGCTTAATTAAGTTCTAAAAATAATGTTAGGGAAAAATTAAAATTAAAATTGGGATTTCTAGGTTTCCTTAAAAAGATGTTCTTAATGATAAAAATAATGCTGCTACATATTGTTCATTGGTAATGGAGACAAATAAGAAAAATAAAAATCTAAGTGAAGCTATTTGGAAAAATATTCTTTCTCTTGTATATTCTTGACTTCGCTAGTTACACCACATTATATAAAAGACTTCATAAATAACGTAGCTATTCATCATGCACTGTAAGCTTAGACATTTTCTTTGATCCGTTCTCTAAGGCATAACTTGATGGACTGGAAAGTGATTTGTCCTTCCCCTGTGCTAAGTTATTGCACCTGAATCCATGAAGATAGGATCTAACCTGAATCCTCCTAAAAACCAGTGAAATGATTCACCAATTTCTATGATTTCAAGACTGCAGCCTTCCAGTGCAACATCGGATATGTCTGTTAGGTTGAGAATACTTTTTAAGGCAAGTAAAATTTCTGATACTGGTACATGTTCCAGGACCTTGGTGCCAGTACCAAACATGAATAGTAATTCTCTTGTTGAACAGTATTTCTACATAAGCCAAGCTATCAACTTGTATCATCTTAATGCTGCTGAAAACAGCAGCAGAGGAGGCTATATATGAGTCACATTCATTTTTATTCAAGACAGTCTCATTTAAAAATAAAAATATGTAATAAAATAAACTTGTATGCTGAAACTGACGCCCAAATTATTCTCAGACTGAAGCTCCTACCAGACAGGAAAACCTATTACCCACATGTCTTTCTGCTGCAGAATGCCTCACTGAAACCAGTGGTCCCTTTCTCCCAGCCTGAAAAGAAAACCATGATTTGATAATATTGTATATTAAGATGGAATAAAAAATAATAAATATTGTGCAAGTTGTCAACAGCCACTCCTCAGAATGTATGTAGCCACACATTCAGTTAGGAGAAGCCTGCTCTCCTTCAGTCCTTCATTTTGCAAATCAAACAAGACAAGAAACAGCCAGTGCCCACACACAGAACCTGCCTGGCACTTCTGGAGATTGCACCTGGTGTGAAAACACTGGGCCTTTCCCTCAGGATAGCCAGACCCAAGTGCCAGCTAATGGAGAAAGCAGAAGGTTTGGCCCACAGCAAATCTTCTGTGAGGACAAGGGTCTAACCCACTTTCCCTCCTGCTGGTGCTGCCCACCATGGTGCACACACGTGGCACAGTGATCGATGATTCCCTCCCTGTGCTGCAGCTGGTTCACTCCCCGGCTGGACAGGAGAGAGCATTTCACACGGTGCAAGGTAGCCCATGCCAAATGTGTTATGCCACTAGAAAAACAGAGCAGATGGGCCAGAGCATCTGCTTTGCAGCTCACATACAGAATGGCTTAATTTTGGCATACTTGTGCTCTTTAGGATTCCTCCTTGGGTTTACAGGAAGTTTTGAGTTGTGCTGGTTATTTGGCACCTTGAGAACCAAGCCCCAGAGTCTGCACAAATTTTTCCAACTACCTGCAGTCCTGTCTCAAGTCCAGTTCAGACAGAAAGAAGAATTAGGGGGAAAAAATACAATAGAAAGAGCAGTCAGGCTTTGAAAGAAGCAGCACCACTCATGAGGCGCATAATTACATTCCTCACATAATTACTTTTCTTTCATAGTTTTTTGTCTTTTCAATAAAATAAAGGGTATGCATTCAGCCAGAGTAATTAGATTTCATTTAATGAAACATTAGAGTTCAACTTTGAAGGGGAAAGAATAGAAATGTGGGAAGAAAGAAACACCAGCTGCTTTTGCAAATGTGAAATCAAACACACAATAGCAGCTCAACATTTTTTGAAGCTCCACTCCACCAAAAGCTCCAGACCCTCGGGAGTCATACCCACCATCCACAGACATGCAGGAGTTGTTGCTGACTGCCCTCAAGTTTTCATCTGTTGATAGACCTGGAAAGAAGTTGTGCTCATCAAAAGCTAGCTACAAATGCAAAGACAAAGAAACTGTATGTCACAGGTCATCAGCCAATCCAATTATTTGGCTGAGACAATGCAACATTTCAGCAGGAAAACAGCATTTAATTAGGCTGGCATGAACATTATAACCAGAAATGAAATGGAACTCAAATGCCATGTATGGGTATAATCTTTCCATAACAAACAGCAATTTCAATAGTACAGGTAATTTTTCAAAATGCTATCACCTACATCAAAGATAATAAAGGAAGAAAAAACTAAAATTATACTCCAAAAATGTACTTTTCTCCAGGCCCAAGCCTGGAAAAGTCTGCAAGAGTTGTGGATCAGTGGTCAAGTCATTCCAGGAGCTCTTGGAATAGTCAAGCAATAGGGAAGCAGCCAGAAAGATTCAAGAAAGAAGGCAGCAGGAATCAAGACCTGAAGCAATTTCATATTCACATCTCAAAAACCTATGGGAAAAAGTGTGGCAAAGATCCAGCCAGATAAATTGGGCTGGTGGCCAACTTTGGCCCACAGGCTGTAGGCTATGCATTCTCACTCTAAACTACAGGGAAATAAAATGTGAATCTTCCTTTGGCTTTCCTGTTTTCAGACTCAAAGACTAGATTTTAACCCTCACTTCAATATCTTGTGAGCCACAAAGCAGCCTCCCAGGGAACCATACCTTTCCTCAGCATTCCTTGGTACCCTATCCCCAATTCTCTTACTGTAGTGATTAGGTTGAAGAGCTTGCTCTGGTTCCTATCTTCAAAGGCCCTCTGATTCTTTGATTCCCTATCCTGCTGCCCCTCCTCTCTCTCATTTCTCAAGGTCAGATCTGACTCTATAAGCAGTGCACAAATGAGTGACAACTTGTGAATTCAATTCTATTTTTTTGTTTTGTTCTCAACAAAAAAGTAGCTTCCTCTGATATAAAGTCAGGCTCTGAGATTACAGGCAATAATAGGGCACAGTGGATGGAGGAGCTACAAAAGGAGGGAGGGGACCTGAGAATGCAGCAGGTCACCTTGCCTTGATTTTCTAAGCAGGTAACACACTGTCCTCAGGACCCTCGACTTACACTTGTGCAAAAAAGAATTGGATCCTTTAAGCATTGCCAAGTTCTAACAAGCAAAGATACATGAGGTGCTGAGAAGCAATAGCATTTTCTATGTACAGTATCCAAGCAACCTAAGGAGGAACACCAACAGTGCTGCTTTTAATACACACAGATTGCAAAGGTAAGAAATAAAAAGAGGGGGGGAAATGCACTGGACTCCCACCTGAGCCTACTCAGAGGAAATGATGTAGGCAATTCGGTCAGATAACACAAGATCACAGTGTAAGGAACCAAAGGAATATCTGAATTCACCTGATAAACACATGACCAACTCCAAAAGTAAACATCCACAAAAATACAGAGATAAGAAATACAATTTCATTGTTTGTTTATCATATGTTTTATTCTCCATGCACCAACATTACGAAGGTGTTTTCTAGAAGCCAAACACATTGAGGAGGTACCAACTGAAACTTCGAGATTAACTAGTCTGAATCCTCTGAGACCGAATCCTTCCTTCCCACTAGTGTGGCTACCATTGCAGGCACAGGACCAGCACTCCTGGGCTCAAGCTCTATTTCAGACTCATTTGTTCTTCTCCTGTGGTCACAAATTTCTATTTGGATTATGGATGTTTGATACCCATACAAAATATGAATATTTGTAAAAAGTGAAAAATGAGGGTTGTTCAACATTCAAGATACAAAAACCCCTTCTCTCATGTACTGACTTCATAAAGATACCTTTAAGATCCTCATGTTAAATTAGAATTGTGCAGTTATGTGCCTGTCTAGGTTAACCACATCTTAAAATACACAGTGCTTTACTATTGCAGGAATACTTGTCATTTCCCTTAAATCATCCTTGGCTTTTAGTGTCAATTATCATTATGCACAGCTGAAAATGACTCAGCTGTCACAGGAGACAGATATAGTCATGATTTCATTTACAAATGGTTTATTTCTGTATAGTACATAAAAATGATCTGGAGTATATATGGGTTTAGTATTCCAGTGATACAGCTATGGAAATAAAGGAAAAGATCACAATTTCTATAAGCAAAGAGAATCTCATTTTATAAGAATTATTGATAAACTGTGCCTTGGCTTTCTCATATTTTTCAAGGGATCATATAATGTGATCACTGAAGGGGTAGAGGCAAAGACTACCATGTCAGGTTGGACTTGCTATCCATTATGTCTGATGTTGCATGCAAAGCAATCAATTCTTCATGATTCAAAAAGAAATTCTCTATTTTCTAGAAAAAGCCAAACAAATCTTCAAGTCCTGCTTAGGTCTCAATGCACCAAGTTATCTGGAAAAAAGTTATGTTCTACCTTTGCAATAATAGAACTAGATTAGAGTTTGGACCACTTAAAGATGTAAAAACTTCACTCTGATCCCTGCATTATTTCTTAGTAGATTATAATTCACCCATTTGCCCCTCCTATCCTTTGGTTTTCAAAACATCAGCTCTTTGGAGCTTATCATCAGCCACTGAATCTAAATGTGACCTGAAGACAGTGCAAAATGCTCTCTCTGGTCTGAAAGAACTTTGACATGTAGGCCAATTTTGTTAATCCAGGAAATTTAGTTCCTGGTCTCAAATCTTCCAGGATCACTGTTACACAATAGAAACTGATGTCCCAGCTGTTACTGTGTGTTTTCTTCAAATCCTCAAAACCATATTATTTTTCTTATGAGCTGAACAGTTTACTGAAGGAAATCAGTAAGTAATTACTCATGGTCTACTGTGCCAAAAGCTCATGGTGAAGGCCTGGAAAACTTCCCAGCCATGAAAACAAAAGCATTTCCCTTATAATAGGGTGGAACATTTGTCACCAAGGCTCCTCATTTCCTCTAACCAGGTTTCAAGTCAAAAGGTGTCAGTTTGACACCATATGCAAAGCTGCTAGTTACCTAGATTGGGAGTTAGCACTTTTATTCCCTACAGACACAAGAAGTGCACAGAAAGGTTAGAACAGATGGTGGGGAAGTCAGGAAACATATGTTTTTATCTGGACACCTCCACACTAAGGAATGAAAGCAACCACCTTTCCTGAATCTTCTGTCTGTTGATGCCACTCTTTGGTGTGTATGGGTTCAAGTTTGGCAGACAATGAGAGTTCATTCTTACAGCCCTCCTTTTCACCAAGTACACTGGTTCCACCTCTTGGAGCAAATTGAACAAGCCCTACCCCTTCCCTGCTCATTTCCATCATCCTTGGGAGGATGCACCAAGCAACCAGGGAGGGATCTCTGCAGTCATAGGCTGTGCTGCATGAAACTCCCTGGCTGCTTTTCAAAAGGGTAAACAGAAAAAGCCAGAGCAGATGAATCAGAGATTTTGACAGTTGTTGCTTTGAGTTTTAACTGCTCCAACACCACTTTACAGAGAGGCCCAAAAGACACATAAGCCTTCTACCAGCACAGTAGTAGTGCAGCTAGTGAAGGGTGATTTCCATTTTTGTCAATCATAAATGTTGTGCCTTGAATGAGATGAAAAATTAAAAAAAAAGTGCATTTAAATGACAAATGATTATTCTAGACTGATCAGTTTTGGTCCGGTCTTCTTGTAAAATTTCAACATTTTGTTGTTGAGTCACTCAATCACTGTATGACTTTGACTCAAAAAGATATCACAGAACTTTACAGAAATTACAGCAGAACTGCTCCAATATTTCTGTGCATGGGCGTCTCTGTACAGATTCTGCCTTCTTTACAATATACTAAAGCCTGTGATATGTCACCCTTCCTGTGCAAGGAAAAAAACAATATGGTAGTGTCATAAAGATTATCATCATAATACATTGCTGCTAATTCCACTCTGTGTCTGTTTCCACCTCTGGAGGCAGAAAGAGGTAGAAGTGTTTTATTCTAAATGCACAACTGCAAAATGGCTTATTTTAGATGAAAAATAGGGAAGGAACAAAGTCTCCCTAAAGGACTACAGCATTTCCACTGATCATAATGTACACTAAGAGGAAAACATTTCTCTGCATAATGGTTCATAGAAATCTGATTCCATTTCCACAGTCCTCTTCCCAACACACAGTAAACTCGCTTGATATTTTGAACAACTAATTTCCTTTCATGCTCTACTCAATTTGCAAATACCCTTAGACAACAGTCAGAGCCTTTTCTTTGTTACTATTTAGTTGTTTTATAAACACTTAATCTTTCCTTCCAATGTCATCCTAGCACATTGTTAATTATTGTCCCCTAAATTCTTCTTCACCAGGATGGATCATGAATTTTTGACAAGTACACACTGCTGTTCTTTAGAAACACTGTAGTGACAGTGCTCTGTTTACCAATTAAAACCCAACTTTCTTAATGGCCATAATGGGATTTCAAAGACAAAACTTTCTGTAAACACATAAGTCGTCTTAATTCCCCAGGCAGACAATTGATTGGGATGCAGGCAGTTTTTCTGCTGCCCAACCAGTCCGCAGAGGGTTATAGACAGCTACCTGGAGATTAGTGAGCCAATGACTTCCCAACCTGTAGGTTTGGTGGTGAATTCCATAATTCCAGGGATGTTTGAATTTACGAAACTATGCAACACTTGTCTCCAAGGGCAGCTTTGCACTCTAGCTGGTTCTGCAAAATTTGAAGCCTTCCGGTGGATCAGCTTCAGCTGGACAGGAGCCTCCATTCACCAGGAACACAGTATCTGAAAGATGCTCTAAAGCCTAAATTCAGCAGAGTAGAGTGAAATTCATGGAAAAATACATCCCAAATCCTTACAGCATGAGTATTTGCCATGCTGGGGATAGCTGTGCTTATACTGAAACTGGGAAAGGATTTCCTATCTGGTTTTGCCATTGCTTCTAGAAAACTGCATGCCTCCAATAATAAGTATGACAAATACACATCCACTACAACCATGGGACAAAGATTAAAAGAGCTTGAAAGTCCCAAGATGATTTAATATATCTCTGCCCTGAAATTTAAATATATCTAAAAATCAGTTAATGGGTCAATAATCCTTGGTGGTTTTTTTTGGTTTTGCTGTCTGAGGGGATGAAAGTGTAGCTTAAAAAATTGCTTACAAGTATGAGTTATTCAACACTATCTGGAGGAAAAAAATCTGTTGATCACATTTTGCTGTTACTACAGCATGAATAGATGTGGCCTTTCATTCACAGTTGTATGGAAACAGACTTTGTTATCATGAGGAATTCTGAGTACAAGCTGATTAAGAATCTTAAAAAATACATGAAGAAAAGGGAGTACACATTTCTCAACCAGAAATAAGTTTCTGGGTGAAGGGAGTTCTGCCTGCACTGAAGAATATTTTGACTAGCTAATCCCAAAATGATTTCTTCACAACATTTTGTGAGGATTTATTCCCCAGAAAAAGTAAAGGCTTTCGATTTTTTATCGCTGTCTTTTGACAAACTAAAGATAAATTAAAAGTATTCCCTCTGATGCATTAAGGTAGAGTATGATTCCTTATGCTCCAGTTACTGGGAAGACCAGAGCAGTGGAAATAAATGAACTAAAAAATTCTATGAAATATACAGCTCCCTTAGCTCTGTAAACTGGGCAGCTTTTCTGAAATCACTAGCTTCAAAAGCCTCCAAAAATCCTAAGACGAATAGAAGATAATACTCAGAGAAGACAGTGTTTTAATAGGCTGCAGTGGAGTTATTGTGCCCTTTTTGTGAGGTTAACTGTTTGTTTGACAGGTAAATTTTTAATGCCTACTTTATAAAAGAAGAGGTCTTATTGCACAAAGCCAAAATAGACACCAAAGCCAAAATTAAAAAAAAAAAAGAATTTAAAAAAAAATAGTTGGTATTCAGCATTGAAGAGGTGCAATCCTTGCTGATCACAGGTCACATACGTGGTAAGTAACAGCAAAGAGAGTGGTTAGTGCGGGCACTTCCTCCTCCTTACTTATTTGTGCCTAAATGTCCCATTCCAACATTTACTGCTTTATCTTGAATCCACTACTTAGAGAACATCTACTGGGAATAATATAGATATGTAAATAACTCAGTGTTCTTTTTTCAACCTCTGAGACACTTCTAAAAGGTATCTAAAAGTTTTACTTAAAGAATAACCTAAGAGCTGAAAATCATTCAGTAGTAAAGGGAGCAGAGGAGAAAAGGGAAGGCAAAGTATACATGGGGCACAAATACAAATGTCAAGCAGGAAAAAACACATTATGTTTGGACTCTCTGGGACAAAAAACTACTGTTGCACTTGAAAACCTGCCTGTCAGTACATAAGTGGGACAAGGATTTAGGGTATTTATTGACAATAAAACTGAACAAGAGCTGAGGGGAGACACAGACTTTAAGCTAATCAAGAGCATACAGAAATATTCACACAAGCAAAGGCTGATGTGATTCTGGGCAGTACAGGCAAAGCCCAGTAGCACCAGGCAAGCACACAAACCCTGCTCCACATGACCCAGATATGACAAGACTGACAATATCATATCATCATAGCCACAGCTTCCCCAACACAACAGTCAGACAGAGAAAGGTTTCCTAAAATTTACAACAGAAACAAGTGAACGGCTGATTTCCCTTTGAGTGGGCAGGAACTAAAACTTGCCAAATAAAATAAACGTATTAAGCAAATAAAATAAATGCATTAAACAGCTAAAAGTGATCCCTACAGGCATAATACAGCTCAGCTCTGCTAAACTTAAAGGCTCAGTCTCTCAAAGAACTCAGCAAGCTGATGCTGTGCTAGGACAATGCTGACAGGCAACTGAAAGGCATGCATATTTCCCTGAGTAGAATATTACACCTCAATTCCAATGAAGAAAGATAAAGTATTCTAAATATATACAGCTTGACCAACTGAAGACTAAAAAACAACAAGACTGCCTGAATGAATTATTGAAAACAAACACCATGATGGAGAAAAAATGTAACTGAACATAATAAGCACTAACAGAATGAAAACAAAAACATATTTGAAATAGGAAGTAAAATTTAGAAATCAATAAAAATATGGTTTCTGGAGAAGCAGCTGAAACACTGTCACTTCAGTCTTACTGAACTAGGCTGAGAAAAACTCCCAGTATCACACACTAGCAAAGTAATTCTCTTACTGGGTGTTCAGGAGATCTTTCCTACCTTTGACAAACATAACTCTGTTACTCTGTATTCATGAAAAAGAATTACAGAAGCCACCAACCTCAACACCCAGAACATGTGCATGAAATACAAAGAGAAGGAATCAGTTTAAAATTGTTCTTCATTTCTTGGAAGTTTATGTGGTGTAAGAATAAGTTTTTAAATGTTTCTTTTAGCATTGTAATTTTATAGAATCATTAATGTTGGAAAAGACCTCCAAGGTTACCAAGTCCAGTCTTTGACTGAACACCACATTTTCAATGAAACTATAGAAATAAGTGCCATGTCAAGTAGTTTTTTGAACCTTTCCAGGGATGGTGACTCTGAGATAAATTACTGGTGCCTGAGAACCTTTCACAAAAGTGTCTTTTTCTGAGAACCTGCCAGAAAAAGACAGCAACAAGAGCACTGAAGAGGATGCAGAGGAAGACATTTTGCAATACCCATGACTGTTTTGTCTTTTAACAAAGTTAAAATTACAGTTTAAGAGAATTAATTCCAAGTCTAATGAAACAATTTATTCTGTCTGTATGGAGCATAAGGGCATTCTCTTTCATCATATTTCCTTTAAGAGGCCTTCCTGTATAAATAAATAAAAGCAGAAGGAATTCTACCTAAGTGATTTGTGTTTATATGCTTGTAAAAGAAAGTGACTGAATACATAAATATCTAAACTGTTCAGGTAACTTACGGTGTGTTAAATGCTTTGAAAAACCTTTTGTTGGGGGCACTAGAGGAATAGTAAGTTTACACTTTTCATAGCTCCATTCAAAGACACTCAGTTTATTAGCAGAAAGGGTGTGCACTTGCTCGGTTTAACCCTAAGAGAGAGTTCTGACCATTCCCAAATCCCTTTGCATCAGCAGTAATTCCTGTTGTCTGTAATAAGTGTGGGGGGTTCTTTTGTTGTCCATAGTAAGAGCAGGTTTTCTTGGTGGTTGATATATTTATTATTTTTTAATTAGCACACTGTCCTGGTTATAGTGGCCAGGACCAGTTTGTCACTGTGTGGGTATGGCCAAGGCTTTGTATTCTACACCTTCTATGTAATTTTCTCATGGACTGCTAACAATTGATCATTTGCAGTAGCTGCCCAGGGCACACCTGGCCCTTCAGGCTACAAGCTGGGTGTTTAGGAACTCTGTGAGGTAAGGAAGTTTTTCTGTCTTTACACCAATGACTCAGGTGTGATAACTCCCCTCTGGAGAGTCATTAGCACCTTCATACCCAGCCTGAGGGGTCATGTCTGCTAATGGGCCATCAAGGAGTATCCCATGACTCATAGTGTAGTAAATCACCCATTGTGAAACTCCTCCCCCTGGGGGGCTGTACAGGGCACGCCCATCTGAGCCCAAGCATATATAAGCCTGGGGGTTTGGGGGCTTCTTGTGAGAACTGGAAGAGGATCTCAGGATGACTGCAACGGTTGACTAGACTGTGGGCATCATCCTTATCAACAGGTTTTTCTCTTTCCTTTTACTTTGTACTAAAGGGGAGGGCTGATGTGGTGCTTGGCACAGGGGCTGGTGAGCTCAATTCTATTTGTGCCATGGGGCATTGGGTGAGTGTTGGGTTGTACATCTGTTCTTTGTGGGTTGAATGGATTTTTACTCTGCATTATTGTACTTGTTATGATCTTTCTATTAGATTGTAGTTCTGACTTGCAATCTCTTTTGGAGCTGGTTTCATTTCTCCTGCTGGTTTACACTTAAACCAGTACACACACAAAGCACTATTCTTGAGGTTCTAGTTGCTTATTAATATGTGCTACTGAGCCATAAAAACCCCTATGTTTTTATCTTAACCTAGTGCTCCACATTTGCAGTTTCCCTGAGGAAGCACAACATGGTAACCAGCTTGTTACATTTCACTCATGGTTACTAACCCTTTCAATAGCATTTATTGCAGCCTCTGTGTTTTTAAACACATTGAAATACTGACTCTGCAGTCCAGTCCACAGCTGCTTACGGGAAAACAGTGTTGCATGTGAAGCAGAAAACAAGGCTAATCTTCTCCACTTTAACATCTATGGAGAAGCCAGAGGCAAGTAGGGTTCTCAAAAAAAGGAGGTCAGAATCATCCATTATGCCACCAAAAAGCAGTATAAAAATACATAAAAGAATAGTTACTGTAATACCATGCAGAGGGAAGCATGAAAACAATTGTACAGCCCTAACCTGTATTCTTTTGTTAATGATTATCCTCAAAAGGTCCCAAGAAATGAAGCAGAAAAAAACCCTTAGCAGAGTAACACTCATTAAGCAACTCAATTTTCAGCCGCAAGTGAGGGGCTGTCACAAGTGAATTGTTCTTTGTATTCACTCTTGGGACATTCACCACCTGTTTGTTCCCTCCTTCTCTGAGCCAGGGGAAGGCTTTGAGAAGCTATAGAGGCAGCAGCTGACTGGTATTGCAGCCTGCAGCCACACAGCCTTTAGCTGTGATCCCACAAACTGCATGAGGTGAGGCTGGGTCTCTGCCTGGGCAGGTCATGGCAAGGGGATTCCCCCACCAGCAACATATGATTCTCACTGTGCAGCTGACTGTGGTGCCACAGTCAGGCCTTGGGTCTGAGTACCCAAAAGCACCCCCAGATGCCCTCACAAATCCAGATGGACTCCTCACAAAAAGGCTTCAGCAATCCCCTACAGTTTTTCAGATGGAAGGAGATGCCCTGACTTGGCTGCCTGTGAACGCAGGTAACTGAACACACTAAAATGAGGCTCCTGCTTCCAGGTGTCTTCTATCCATTGCTTTCTTTGTTTCCCAGGGCATGCTCTGTACTGCTAAGCACCTGTGCTTCCAGGTCTGGTGTTTCCACCCTGTTCCTCACATATTTCATGGAGGCAGGCACACTGAACTGGGAGCAGTGGTATACATACCTAAAAGCTTCTGCATTTCTTTCAGGCCACTCACTTTAATACAAGTCACAACCTCTCCACAAACCTTATCTCCTCAATGTCTACATGCATTTTCTGTTCTCAGTGGCAGCTTCTGTTGAATGTGGAGATGCTTGTGAACAGACTATCCTTTACAGGGCTACAAGGACAGCAGCCACCCTGTTACCTGTGCCACTCAGGCTGCACCCAGCTGAAACCTCTCCCCAGTCCAGGGCTCCAGGCTGGAACAGGGATTGGTGTCCAGGTAGGTCCGGGCTTCAGGCTGGGATGTCAGCAGGGCCTGGAATAGCCAGAATGGCTTGTCCAGCTTGAACCCACTGGAAGTGCGGTGAGAGAGGATTGGCCTGTGGGGCTGGGAGGGGAACTGCTAGTCCCTCTACAGGGTGCTTGCTCTGTAATATTTGATGTGTCATATGTTTAGAAAGGTGATATGTTTAGAGGAGGGGAGCAGGAGAGGCTTGCAATTAAAAATTCCCAGCTCCCAGAGCAGTGGAATAGCAGTGGTGCTGGGATATCTCTGTGAGGGTGAGAACAGTTGTTATCTTATGAGGCGATGCCTTTGCTGGCCCAAACTAACCCATTTTTCTGGACTGTGGTTTTTAGGAGATTTTAGGATCAAAAGATTCAGTTTAGACATTATCAATTTCTCTTTGTTGGAATGAGCAAGCATTTTGTTTCAAGTACAGTCTTTATCATGTCAATATTATCATCTTTTTTTTATATGTGTAGCTCTGCCTGCTACCTTTTTCCTCAGACCACATTGTTATTCCCCCTGCCCTTCAGTGTGTCACATTAGTGACAAGTAACACGCCTGGAGTGTGCAGGAGGTAAAGCTGAGGTGGTGGGCTGCCTGGGGCTGGAGCTTTGCTCTGAGGGATGGCAGTAGCTTACAGCAAGAGGTATAAGGCATTAGCAGCTTTTGTGAATGAGTGTCTCTGATGGCTTTAACTGTGTTTTTTTGCCATTTGTTAGTTTTTCTTGTAAGACCGCAGAGCATCTGGGCATTCTGGACAACTTCATTGCATACGGCTCTTCCCCCATTGTCTTGAGAAGCACTGGGAAGTCTGTGATATTATTGCCCTTTCAATTAGTTCTCTATGTGCCCATCTCTGTTTTTTACCTGAAGAACATAACATCTAATATGCCTTAAAAAATTAAAATACCTCCAAAGGTTGTAAAGGAGAGTAGGTTATGTCTGGGTTTGCCCCCCTCCTTTCTCTGATTCTGATAGGCAGACTATTGACTACAAAGGGAATTTCTTCAATCCTGTGATGAAGCCAGATAATTAGGATTTAAGGTGAGTTTGGACTAGAATTAAGGGTTTGACTGTCTTTGAGAGAGCATAATGGAAGACCACAGCACCGTTATTTCCTGGTTTGGAAGTAATTTCCTTATGTAAAGGTCTCTGCAAGGGAACATGTAACTCCAGCCTCTTACAAATACAAACTGTTGCACTGCATCCACATCCCTGACAGTGATTTGCCTGGGAAAGATCCAAGATAACTATTCCTATGCTCTAATTCATCTAAGCACTTAAACAAACTGCTTCTAATCCTCTATTTATCATACTGACCTGAGGCCTTCATGGAGACACTTAGTGAAAAGATTCTTTCTTTTTCAGTAGTTGTGAACATCATGCTGTGTGTCCCTTGCCTCAGGTCTGTGAATTACTCATTGTAAACACCATTTTTTCTGTCTGCTATTCTTTTTTCCCCTTTGGTGCCCTACCCATCTACTTTCAAGTATTTCTCAGAGACTGTGTGCTATGAGTTATTACAAGTTATATATATATATATATAAAGGCAGTAGCTGGCTGAAATACCCAGTAAACCTTGACCAAAAGGGACCAGAAACCGAGGCTGGAGTAGGACACCAAATTAGCTTGCTCTAGGTCATGCAGGTTTAATGAAGAAATTGCCCCTCCAATGCAAAAAGTTAGAGCAGACATGCACCATCTGGAGGGTGCTGTGCTGGTGAGTGTGCATTTGTGCATTACAGCTCCATGGGAGCAGGAGGGAAATGCCTAAATGAGCTATTTGGTGAGCAGCAGGAGCCCCAGCCATCCCACCTCTCTGGATGCAGAGCTCCTTCTGGAAGCTGATGAGGAACATCTTGGAGAACAGATTCTAACTCTGTGAATTCCTCTTTCTTGCCTTTTCTGACTTCACTGTTTGGAAACTTCTGTTTCTGCTTTTCATGCTGTGTCATAGACTTAGTGTCTGATGCTTCATATCGAGGCAAAATTCTCAGTTCTGGGAGGCTGCCATCAAAAATGGGTGTGAAGAGAGGGGGAAAGGTAGTGGAGGGTGAGAACACTGTTTTTTCTGTTGTGCAGCTGTGTCACCTTTGTATTTATGAACATGGTTTCTTTATATCTGTAGTAGGAGGTGGGCAAACCTCATGAGGGAGCAAGTGAGACTGAATTTTTGCACTGAGAAAAATGAAATCTGACCTCCCAGAAGAGGCTGTTTCCAAACATTGGTTTTGTAAGCTTGATGTCTGTGATGTACTTTCTGGAGTTGGGCACCAGGAACCTTTTCAATTCTTGTTGCTCTTGAATCAATTGTAATTGTGCCTCAAAACCCTCTCATAAAGTATGGATAAACTGGACACTTCCTTATTGGAAAAACATCAAGAGAAACGGACTGGCAGGACTGTTCCATGGTTTTCCTGAATATTAAAGGTTGTTACAGAGGATCTATAGGTTAGTGCTCTTAGAGTATCATCCATGCCATGGAAGGAAAATTCTTAATTGTAGTTCAAGGTGGGTTATTTAAATCACTCCTCTCCCTTCCCCCCTGGCTCACGATAAAGAAGGGAGGGCCTAAAATTCCAGTCAATTCCAAGTAGGATCTTTGTAGCCAAGGAGTTCAACTCCTTTTTTTTTTTTTTTTGAGGACACAATGTCAGAAAGGTAAAGAACTTAGGAGCAAACCTTTGGTTGTTGGGCTGCAGGCTATTTCTGCTGTTTTGTGTGTGGTGCTGTTACTGTTGGCATAATTTCCTTGTTCAGCAGTTCAGGTTGAGATGCATTATGGATAGATGAAGAGCTGGAGCTGGGAATTAAAAACATTTGTTTCCTCAGAGACTGCCCTTTAAAGGTTGATGAGCTTGGAGCCAAAGAGAAGACATAGTCAGGGCCTGTGAAGCCAGTAGAGCTGTCAGCTGAAGTAGTAACAGGAAGAGAATTATTTTCACTAGGTGAAATTGGCAGTCGTTGTCTGCAGTAAATTGCAAGTCATTTGAATGTTTTGGTAGTGCAGCCAAATTTCATTTCAGCATATGCTGGATATTTCATCTACAGTTGGTATTTTCCTTTCTTGTTTGCACTGAGTTTCAAATGAGAAAACTAGTGTTCATCAGGATGGAATAAAATTATTCAATGTGTCTTCTAATTAATAAATGACAAACCATACTGTATTAACCTTAAAATATACTTTATGTGGATGACATGTGAATGCAATGACTGTAATGGTTAATATATGGATTCATCAGACTGCACTGACCCTTACAAGAGATCTAGCCATGTACTTCAGTAGAAAATTAAAAATAAATCATCAAGAGGAAGTTGTTCTTCATAGTTCAAGTGCAGAATATACTGTAGAGTTATACAGTTGCACCAGGGATAGTCTAGAATAGATACTAGGAAAAATCTCTTCCTGGAACAAGTTGTCAAGTATGGGAACAGGCTGGCTAGAAAAGTGGTTGAGTCACCATCCCTGGAGGTGTTTAAAACATGTATAGATGGGCACCTGGGGACATGGTTTAGGGGTGGACTTGGCAGTGCCAGGTTAAATGGTTGGACTCAATGATCTTGAGGGTCTTTTCTGACTTAAAAGATTCTATGATTCTGTATATTTATTAAAAAAACCTTGCATTAATTAATTACTTCTCTTTGTATAATTCTCTTAAACAACATAACTGTTTTATGTTGGACTCTCTTCTAACTCTGGCTCTGTAAAATACTTGACCATTATAGTGCAAGTCTTATGCTTTTCAACTAGTAGATAAATTGTGAACTGAAACTCAGGAACCCCTTGGTCGTTGGAGTTTGATTCTGGCTTTTTAAAGCCTGAAGGGATGGAATGAATCTCTGGCTTGTGCTGCCTTCAGTCTTTCTCTCTACTTGTGGGTTGGCATTCTCAGAGTTTGGTTTCTTCTTATTTGAAGAGATTGCCAGTCTGTTACTTTCCCTGCATCCATTGTGAGTGATCCTGGCTAAAGTCCAGTAATGAGATGCTTGAAATTTGCTTGTGGACACTTACCAGCTCGCAGTAGGAAGTGTTACATTCCAGATCTGCATTTTTAACTTTTTCCCTGTTAGACAGATGTCAGGTATGGACATAGATAGTTTCAGAACAGCCAAATACTCATTTCCCGCTTCATTCGCTTTGTTCCTGTACTGTATCCTTTTCAAGCTTATATGACCTTCCTTGGAGTTTTGCTGCCTGGTCAGCCTGTTCCCAGCTGTAGTTCTAGAACTCTGCTTTGGGACTTCTAAGGAAACAGACAAGATGTTGAAGGCTGTGTGAACTGACATTAAAAGGGTGGTGTTATGAGCTCTACAAGCACTGTTTTTCCTCCTGAGATGTAAATGACCCCTGTGCAATAGCTGACCTCTACCAGCACAGGAAGTAACATCATGTAGCATCTTGTATTTCCAAGGGATAATATTGAGCTTGACAGGTGTAATTTTAAGCTGACTCTGGAAATGCACAATTTTTTTACAATGGGTCAGATACAGCAATTATAGCAAGTCAGTACATTACCATATATCTGTGTATGTTACTTAAAATTACATTTTGTTCTAAAGCCTTGTTTAAGGAAATATCAAAGTGTAATTTTTGATTTAGGCGTTTTCTTTTTTATACACTTGGTAAGTTTAGGGGAGAAGCATTCTTGTCCTCAGAGACATCAAATAGGTATGAGAAGACAGGAGTCATATTCTGAGCAGATGTGTACTGCTTTTGAAATCACATATGCAGACATTCTACTTGCAGTGTGAGGGGAATATGCTCGTCTCTAATGAATATGGCTCTAAGGCTGCAATTAAAACTGGCTTGTGTTCATTTCTATTAACTGCTTCAGCTGTGCTGTTGTTGTTCTTAATAGACAATAATACTTAAAATGACATTACGGTATCTGAAGCATACTGCATTTGCAATTGTTTGCTTTAAAGTAAATTTTGCTTTATTGTAAATGTCCAGCATTATTATTTGGGAGTCACTGCTGATAACGGAATGCTTAGAGCTGTTTTGAAGTAGAAGCTAATCAGCTTTAAGGAACAGATTCATTGTGAGATAGGAAAATATTTTCTTATTCTGGCAAACTAAAGCAATTTCACTTAGCAATAATGATAAAAAAATTTAAAAATATTTTTAAACCAAATGAACTTGAGAAAAAGCTGCTAAGAATTTCTTATAAATTCTTTCATCTGCAAATTTCAGAGCAACCACTAGGTCAATCACTTTGCACAAATTTGTGGAAATATAAATGCCTTGATTAAGCAAGTTTTAAATAGAAAGGGGAGATAGAAATTGTTGGCTTTAATGTATTTATACATTTATGGTTTTCAGCAGTTGGGGGGAAGTGTTTTAATGTCAAAATGAGATAGCTTATTGTATCCTCCAAATTTCTGTAGAAATTTTCACAAATTCATCTGCTTTGTAAGTACTGCCACATGGCGTTAGCATAACTAGCTAAGCTGATGGAAACAGATACCCTTAGCTGAGGCAATCTGCATGATTGTTAACAAATCTAGTGTTTTCAAGGGGCTGTGTGTTAGCCCAGATTGTACACCTATGGGCAAGCAATCTCCTCTTGGAGTATGTGGCAGACATTTAGTAAGTGAAAGCAATGAAACTGACTGGAACCAAGATACAGCTCTGAGATTTTTCAGGTGAATGCTTTGTCTGATAAATGGAGAAGAAATAGTACTTCAAATTATACAGTTAGTTACTACTTACAAATTCTTTTTATTTTAAAAGATAAATACTCAAAAGTACCGTCTTCCCTGTTTTGGTTTTGTTTGTTAAGGTATTTGAAATGTCCCCCTTCTCAATACAACTACCCACAAACTGGTAAAGTTCCTGGGATAACTGTGGAGGATGTTTGAGTCTAAAGCACGAACATAGATCTAGTTATAAAATTTTAGAGCAGCAAGATAACCAAATAACCAGACTGCTGTTCTGGTGTTAGTGAGAATACAAATGAACTTGGGTATTGTGGGTGAATGTTTTTTTTGTAAAACAAACAATTATATACACACCCAATTTAGATGCAGCCTTTGCTACAGGTACAGGGATATGTAGTGTTCAGTGTGGGCAGTTGGATAGAAAATGTTATCTGCCAACTGTGCTACAAACCTTCAATTGGTCACTGAAGTGCCATATTACAGGCTACAAAACAAATATTTGTAACTCTACTGTGTTGTCTCTGCAATGATGAGCCAGATCATCCTATTTTATGGTCCTGTTTGACTCCATGTAAGCTAACAATATAATTGGAAATATAATAGACTGAGCCTTCTCAAAATCTGTAATGATGCTGCAAGGATGTAAAATTCAGTAGAACAGTGAAGTGTAAAAGACATCCTTTCCTATTCTGTTCATATGGGTCTAAATCACATTATTTGATTTGAATACACTTGAGATAACTCCTGGCACCTGCTTTTTCAGAGGACTCCATGAAGCTTTTAAATTTCAACACCTGTGTCACATCAATTTACTTGAGATGTAAATGCAGCTCCAGAACAGTGATTTATTTTTATGTATTTGGTGAGGAAAGGGAAGAGAAAGAAACTGCATCACTTTATGACTTCAGTCAAAGCAGTTGATGTGCCCGTGGTTTTTCTTGGTTAATGTCAGCCACAGTGTCTAAGTGGCAGAAGCCAGTGAAATACTGTAGTTAGCATAGTTTCCAGTCACTATTGATTTTCTGTCTTGAAAGACCTCTCACATATTGAGAAGGGAAGATTTTGGGGCAAAGTTAGAGCTGTCATCTCTGTGCTGTGACTTTCATCCCCTTGCAGTTCATGGCCCTCAGGACTCCATTGCAGCAGTATCAAGTTATTGGGCAATGTGAATGAGGCAAGTTTGTAAATCTTGGGTAATGTTTCTATGTTTGAGACTTCTGCATGTATGCCAGTTCGTTAATTTAAGTAGCCTGGTTATAGACACAGATATAAATGATTGACTCCAATGGGCTCTTATCTCAATTTGAATGGTGTATTCCCATAGTAACCCCCCTCTGAAGAGCAGAAATGATAGAAAATAAATGTGGTATCTCCTTTTTAGTGATTATCTCAGAATATTGTTTATACTCTTAAAACTGCCAGCTCTGGCATGATCAATTTAATGTGTCCTCACCATCTGCTCAGGGTTCTGTTGGTGAAGAACTGAGGCTTAATTGGTGTTTAATATCAATTGAACAGTGATAATAAAGGAAAAGTCATTAGTAAGGCTAATGTGAATTAGTAGTAAAGTTATTGTGGTAACAGCTATTACTGCTGTTTGCTTGGTTGTCTGAACCATTGGCTTCTGATGTAAAGTAGGCTCTTTGTACAAAATAACCTGTTTACAAGAATGGTAATTTCCCACACAACATTAAAAGGGAGTTAGTGAGTAATGATGACACATCTTTCAGATTCACCCAAGCTCACCCAGGTGATGCTGTGTGTAGGAAGGCAGATTAATGATCAAATATAGAATGAGGAAAAAATGGGTAGGCAGCAGTGTTCTGAAATACTAGCTAGCAGACCACAAAAAGAATGTAAAGCTCCAGTACTGTGCGGCTACTTGAGAAAGGCAAACAAACTGCACTTGGGTGAATGAATAGACTCATCATATGCAAGGCATTATTATAGTTCTGGAAATTCTCTTTTAGGAGCTGTTTTCAAGAAAGATATGGACAAAAACTGTTTTATCAATGTTCTCTTTTAGATAACACAGACTATGAGGAGAATCTGAGAAGATTAATTTTAGAGTGTGAGTTCATTCTAAACAGAAATGTGAACTGATATTCTGTCTCACTGAGAGCAGAGTAAGGGGTTGTTAGCTGAGTTTTCAGGCTGGAACAGGTTTCACAAGGAGATGGTCTGTTTCCCATCACTGGAAGGTTTTAGTGGTAGGGTAAAAGAACCCGTGTGGGTTGGATTATGTGTCTCTCTCTTGACCTGAAAGAGGGCTAAGTTTTTCTAGGTTTATTTTCAGTGAATCATGTAGCATGTGGAATCTTTTAAAGTGATGATGATCTCAATGTTCAGCTGAATTGTTTGTGCAGGCTTTCAATTCTCAGTTATAACTTCACTAAAGAGATCAAGAACCACTCAGGATTCTGTCCCAAAGTTTAGATCCTAGACACAAGCAGAAAAAACCAGTCCAAATTTTGCATTATTTCAACTTTGATTTCTGGCTTCATTGACTGAACAGATGGGACCAGTCCCATCTCAGTGTGCTGCAAGGAGAATAATGATGATGGCAACTCTCAGTTGAGATACTCAGAGTATTTCTCATCCAGGGCTTAAATTAGTTTCAAATTGTTGGTAAAATTAGTGCATGTTCTCCTTATGTGCAGCTGAAGGCATGTTGTTGATCCTACATATTTGTTGTTATTATTATTGGGCAGGGATTTTTTTTCAGTTCAGCGAATATAAGCAGAAATCCTGTCCCGGTGAAATCTGGAAACTGAATACACTGTCATCAGGTGTCCCAGGATTTCCAAGTCCCTTCTTCCCTTACATAAATCCTGAAATCTTGTGAGATAAATTTAGCCTAAGGCATTTTTTTTTTTTAAATCTGGAAAGAGCTCCTAAAATAGCAATTTCTTTTGGTACTGGTGACACAGTAGTTACATTAATATAGTTGCTGTGAAGTTTAAGATTGTTTTATTTAGAAGAAAAGTTACAGAAAGTAAAAATATACAAATTCTAATAAATGTTTTAACAGAAATAAAGGGAGTTTGTTGGTTCCAGCATGACAACCAAAATATGGGACTACTCTTTTTAAACACAACTGTCATAACATCCAGAAGTACTTCCCATTAATAATTCTGTTCAGACTTTGTCAACTTCTAAATCATCCTACAAATGGAAAAAGTCAGTACTTGAAATGGAAGTCAGAAACACCTCAGTAACAATATATGATGTGTTGAGCACTCACAATACTATGCTATTGTCAGAAGTCTGAAAAGCAGGTTGGCCAGCAAATGAGGTGGTGTGCCAGGCTGCTGCGAAGAGCCCTGACAGAAGTAGCTTACTGCTTGATTAAATTGTGCAGCACATTAATGGGTGGAGAAGAGAAAGAGCAGGTTTCCGCTTGTGCCTGCAGAGCCCGGATGCTCAACTGTCTTTGTTGCATAGGGCTGTTAGCATGTTTTTGTACAGGGAGGGCCACAGCAAGAGGAGCAATGCAGCCTCTGCTGCTTCATGAACTAATAGGAGGTATTATGGACCACGCCCCTTCAAAAGCATGGCTTGAGTTGGGTGTGTTTTCCCCTTGGAAACACTGAGCACTGCACTGCTACCAGAACACCTTCTGGGTCAATAATTCAATTTTTAAGGATCAGGGATCCAGTGGAACAAAATATTGGAGTTTTTCCCTTGCCTCCCAATCCCTTCTAAACCACTAGAGCCTTAAATCTTGCAGAAACTCAAGTTAAATCTGTGCAAAAATAAATACAGTATTCATCTAGTTTTTCATGGAGAGGGTTTTATTTTTCTATGTTGCAGCTGATTTCAGTCCTTCCTAATGATCAGTGCAAACTGTGACTGTCTCTTTGCTTTGGGTTTCTGCAGCACCAAGCACAGTGTATATAATACCACACCAGTGGTTCTCATTTTGTCCAAGTACATATTAAAAATTATACATGCTTTGATGTCTTAGTGGTGACCTCATTGCAAAGTTATATATATAAGTAGTTATTTAATGAATATTTGTTTTCTTTGTCCTCTCACATGATATCTTTTTGAGAGAAAATGTACAGTCCTAGTGCTTAGATTGTTATGGAAGATCAGGTGCCTTGCAAGCCTTCTTGGTTATTACAGTGCTGGATTTTGGAGGAGTTTATAGAATCTCCAGGTGCCTATGCTTTCACTTAAAGCTTAACGTTTAAGTATTTCGTAAGGTTGTGGCTAATAAAANACATCACATATCTGTTTTTATATAAAATGCATAAAACTGTCCAGAATTCTGTTGCACTTGACCAGAACTAACTTGGAAGTAACAGCTTGGTGTTGAAAGCATTTATATCTTATTACTTGTCCCTTGAGTTGTGCAGTTCTTCTGCCATCAGGGTTTCACAGAAGCAAACCTTCCAAAACAAATAAATAAATAAAATCCCAGCTGACAAGCTAATATAAATGGTATGAAACAGAAGGGTAAATGGGAGGGGAAAAAAAAGACTGATTTGACATAAACAAATTAGAGCTGTTGACAGTGTGGGTGATTTTGAGAAGTGCAGTTTCATTAAATTCACAGATATGAATCCTGACAAATAACAAGCCATGGTAATTTATATAAACAAGGAAAGGAAATAATGAGTGGATGTGGAAATCTAGCAAGAATTTGGTTGTTAGTACAGCACAAAGCATTGTGGCAGTATGGATAGAGAAAACTGAGAGCCCCTGCCATGATAAAGCAGTGCTAATATGCACTATCCCACGGGAAATGGTCCTGATACCATGCCAGGGTGAGAAGATTGGAGGAATTATCTGTAATTCTCTGCCTTTCACACTTATTATAGAAAAAACAGAAAATGCATTTAATCACCGTGGTTAGATTGTGAAGTCAGGCAAAACCTGAGGTCTCTGGGTGCTGTGCTGTACACTAATGTTCAGGGCAGATGTCTCCAAGGCTAGTTCAAGCTATCAGATCCTCTGCACCACAGAAGCTGACTGTATGTGGTTTGTTTGTTACCTGGAACTCCTCTTAATTCATGTGGTGTTTTATCTTCTTTACACTGAAGTTTCCATGCAGGTATGTGGTGCTTGTTCGGTAGGAATGGTCGATGTCACATGCAACCTACTGCTTCCTGCCTGCAGGCACCTCATGAAGTTTGTGTCCCTCTGTTCTTATTTTAGAGAGGGCTTTTTTCACCTTTCATTGAGGGTTCTTAATGGACATATCTATTAAATATTCAAAGCACTGTATTTATTTAGATAAAAGCTCTTAATTATAAATATCCAGCCATATGGCCATTAGGACTTAACGTTTAGTAGGATAAAGAGGGAATTAATATTTTAGATAATAAAGAACTGTTTTAAACTTTCTTGATGTTATGTTTCATGTAGGTTTAACAATGGAGTGGTGGTTGGTAGCCTGCAGTGGTTCACATTAAAGGACTTTGTTTTCTTTTATATTTTAATGCCTTGCTATTGAAGAATGTCTATTAAAAAAAAAAAAAGGCACAAATGAAATGCCTCAAGGAAAGCCAGATGGCTGAATATTGGCATTAGAAATGAAAGTAAAATATTCAGCCATACATATGTGCCTTAAATACATTTAGCTGTAGTCCTTTGTTTATTAACCAGAGTGTCTTCTCTATTGCTTTTACATTGGTAAATTTGAATTTTGAATATATTTTAGTAGATTAAAGTTGAGGAAAAATGCAGTTAAGGAAGTTTCAGTCCTTATTTTTTCTAGTACCAAATCAAAGATGCAAGCTCAAATTTTGGCCAGGAGTCCTAGCCCAAAGTCTGGCAGGTTGGTTTGTTTTNCTTTGGGTTTCTGCAGCACCAAGCACAGTGTATATAATACCACACCAGTGGTTCTCATTTTGTCCAAGTACATATTAAAAATTATACATGCTTTGATGTCTTAGTGGTGACCTCATTGCAAAGTTATATATATAAGTAGTTATTTAATGAATATTTGTTTTCTTTGTCCTCTCACATGATATCTTTTTGAGAGAAAATGTACAGTCCTAGTGCTTAGATTGTTATGGAAGATCAGGTGCCTTGCAAGCCTTCTTGGTTATTACAGTGCTGGATTTTGGAGGAGTTTATAGAATCTCCAGGTGCCTATGCTTTCACTTAAAGCTTAACGTTTAAGTATTTCGTAAGGTTGTGGCTAATAAAATAGTAAGAAAGGGCAATCTGCAAAGCTAAAAATAACCAAACAACAGTAACAATAACAAAAACACAGAAATCA
>WBMV01007221.1:483283-627182 GCA_013396655.1 Campylorhamphus procurvoides
GATCCTCTGCACCACAGAAGCTGACTGTATGTGGTTTGTTTGTTACCTGGAACTCCTCTTAATTCATGTGGTGTTTTATCTTCTTTACACTGAAGTTTCCATGCAGGTATGTGGTGCTTGTTCGGTAGGAATGGTCGATGTCACATGCAACCTACTGCTTCCTGCCTGCAGGCACCTCATGAAGTTTGTGTCCCTCTGTTCTTATTTTAGAGAGGGCTTTTTTCACCTTTCATTGAGGGTTCTTAATGGACATATCTATTAAATATTCAAAGCACTGTATTTATTTAGATAAAAGCTCTTAATTATAAATATCCAGCCATATGGCCATTAGGACTTAACGTTTAGTAGGATAAAGAGGGAATTAATATTTTAGATAATAAAGAACTGTTTTAAACTTTCTTGATGTTATGTTTCATGTAGGTTTAACAATGGAGTGGTGGTTGGTAGCCTGCAGTGGTTCACATTAAAGGACTTTGTTTTCTTTTATATTTTAATGCCTTGCTATTGAAGAATGTCTATTAAAAAAAAAAAAAGGCACAAATGAAATGCCTCAAGGAAAGCCAGATGGCTGAATATTGGCATTAGAAATGAAAGTAAAATATTCAGCCATACATATGTGCCTTAAATACATTTAGCTGTAGTCCTTTGTTTATTAACCAGAGTGTCTTCTCTATTGCTTTTACATTGGTAAATTTGAATTTTGAATATATTTTAGTAGATTAAAGTTGAGGAAAAATGCAGTTAAGGAAGTTTCAGTCCTTATTTTTTCTAGTACCAAATCAAAGATGCAAGCTCAAATTTTGGCCAGGAGTCCTAGCCCAAAGTCTGGCAGGTTGGTTTGTTTTTTTTTTTTTTTTTTTTTTTTTTTAATTTTTGCCCAAGNAGTTCTGCACAGGAATATTGTTAGCAACATTTTGAAGGTGTCTTAGCTTTTCCTGATAACACTGCTGTTGTATGAAGTTTTGCTGATACTGAAAATCTTTCAACTTCATCTGCAGTGATGATGTCCTTGTTGCTGGGAACCACGTTGTGAAAAAAAAAAAGAACAACAGTTCCAGAAAGCTTGTGTGTAGATAAGTAGACACCACCAACCACTGAAAAATATGGTGGAGACATATGAAAATTCTGTTCTTCTATAGAAGCCCAACCAACTGCTGGAGCAGTCTGCAAAATTCCCTGCAGGTATTCAGCATTTTTTATCTGCTACATAAAAGGCAATCATTGTTTTGTTACTGTTTTGCTGACCTCCTGCTTTGGTGGAAAAATTTCCTTTTAATATTTCCTGTACTTTCTAGTTTTAATAGTTAGGGGACACATTTGAAGGCAGTGATTGAAGA
This sequence comes from Campylorhamphus procurvoides, assembly GCA_013396655.1. Lineage (NCBI taxonomy): Eukaryota > Metazoa > Chordata > Aves > Passeriformes > Dendrocolaptidae > Campylorhamphus > Campylorhamphus procurvoides. The sequence goes on from WBMV01007221.1 coordinate 484,621, forward strand.
CTACCACTGATAATGCAACTTTGGAAAATATATCCATCAGGTCTCCAGTGATGTGAACAGTGCCTAAACAGAACCTCTGGTTTTCTTTCTACCATCTTGGTTCCAAAGGCTCTTGATGAACACATACATGGTTTATGTTTCTCTGAGTGGTGTGAGAAAGCTGAAGAGATTACAGTCCACTCCAGTCAGGCTGGTTTCATTTCTTTCCTATCTCTGTCTTAGTTTGGAGATGAAGTTGAGCTGCTTTTTGTGTGTGTTTCTAACCTGGACTTGCTTGCAGAGTTGCTTTGCTGCTGTTAGAAACTTGTAACTCCTTCCTGTCTTGGGACTAATAATTCAGTTTCAAGTACTGAACTGCCAGCACTTGAGATTCAAAATCTAAGAAAACTACATTAAAGCTGGCATGTACAGTCTCTTTCAGGCTTTTTTTACACTCCTCATCTTTTGGCCTGTCTGCCCAGGAGTGCCATGAACTTTTCTGGTATGTTAGACAGTGCAAATACCTTTTTGGCAAGTCACTGTGTATGTAGGGAAGGCTGTGAGTGGGTGCAGCTCTATACACCTTACTCCCATTGATGTAGGGAGCAAATAAGGCAGGAGCAGAAATGAGACATGGCGGGGGCTGGACTGGTGGTGTTCCATCAGGTCTTCACTGTCAAAGTTGCTGCCTACAGCACTATATTTTTAGAGCTGTTATATATTACAGCAGTACCAGATGCTGCTCTGAAGGAAGATTTAGAGTGAAAAACGGATTAAGGTTTATTGTAAAACTGCTAAATCTGTGTGAAGACATGCAAGATCTAATTCTTGTTCTTGAGTACAGGGATGATTCACTGCTCTGAGAAAATATTAGGAAAGAAATAGGCCCATCTAACAGCTTTAGATTTATGCTTCAAACAGATAGTTATTAAAAATGTTCAATCTTGAAATTCCTTTTAAATAAGCTCAGAATTTTCACTTGCTCTTAGTTCTTAACCTAACCTATGCCAGTTGTCTTACGCAGTAGCAGTAACCTGTGCTGATGGGGCAGAGTGTGGTAGTAACTTCACCTCAACACCAATGTCTGTATCTCATCTCCTGCGCTGCTTTTTTAAGTGGCCAGCAGTAGTATTTGAATACATCATACTGAACAATGGTAGAAAAGAAAGGTCTTTCTTGAGCCGTCTGTTAGAATTTCTGTATGAATCCATCATGGAACTGCCAGTTAATTCCCACTGCTCAGTTTTAATGTAGATGAAGAGCTCTTTACTGTATTCCTTTCTTCATTTGTTGAGCCTGTTGTTGAGGAACCCTCTTATATTCTCATTTCTATTTGTAAAACCCTTCTACTTTAGCAGATGGAAATGCATTCAGTGACTGTCTTACTCAATGTGAAAGTCAGTCTATGCCTGTTCCATGTATCCCAACAGTCAAGTCTGTTTTTAATCCTTTGTGTCATCCTCCCAGTTAATTTGTCTCAAATTGTAGAGTGACAACATTGACTGTTTAAGCAAAAATCCCTTAGCCCATATCTGTATTTATTGCCTTTTTTTTCTTCCTCCTTGAAGCTATTTGCAATTAAACCTCAGTAAAATATGAAGCATCAGAAATGTTAGACTATCTTGGCAATGAAGAGGCATGAAACGTATGAATAATGAGAAGCAGAAGATAAGCAGTAATGCCACTTTCATTCTGTAGTGCTTATTCTGTCAGGGTTCACATCACCTTTTGCTATTTTGTATCCTATTTGAGTCACAGGAATGATTAAGGAAAAAAAATTCTACCAGAGAAGAGTCCTCAGAGTTGTTTAAATTATGGAAATGAGAGAATTCAAGGACTCTTTTGCTACGGATTAAGAATTAACTATCTGAGATTGTTAGTGTTCTCTAACTTAAAAAAGTGTGTGGATAAAGAAAGGAGAGGAGGAGACTCTTGTCTTTTTCTTGGATATGCCCATTTTGAGCAGGGTGTGAATATAGCTGACAAAACATCACAAGCTACTCACTTTTTATTTCTTCCCAGATACTGGCCTGGGATAATTCTGTGTTCATGGATAGTGTATGTTTGTGCCAAATATAAAACACAAAGCTCAGTGAACAATGAGCGTGAGATTTTAGGGTTCTGGAGATGTCCTATGCAGCTTTCTTAGCTTGTGTAAGTTAGGATGAAACTTCCATTAAGAAGAGTTGTCTGAGGGTTGAAATCAGAATTGATCTCTGTAGATCTGTAGGTAAAGGTTTGCAGTACCGTCTGTTTTAAGAGGATTTTGAATACCTAATCTAGATAATAAAAGGGCTAAGTATCACTGTCTAATTTTGGGAGTGTGCTTATTTAATCTTATTTTGATCTCTTAGTGATCCAAAATGGTTAATGTTACCTGGAAATTAAAAGCTCAGAAATGCCTGTAACTTTTGCCCACCGCTCCACAGTCACTGGCTTTAAGTGAAAGTTCTCCCTCGGACAAGAGCAGGATGTCTCATGCTCAAGGGATATTCCTGACTTCCTATGCCTCATTTAAGTTGGATCTGGTTGTGATTTTAATTAAGTTCTTTTTCAGTAGGAAAATGTTGATTCACACAAGCCAAAACATTCTGGGGGAATGTGCAGATTTGTAATTCTATTTTAGATCTTAGAAACATGAAATAAGTTCAGGCAAGCCAGAAGTTTACTTCACATGTTTCCTTTTGATCCTCTTTCCCAGGGATTAATCCACAAAGAATTAATTGTGTGAGGTTAATATGAATTCTTTGAAATGTCTCATTATTGCCTTTGGATGACAGGATCCCTTTTGCTATAGGTCTGCTCTGTCCCAAATCAACAATACTCTTTTCACAGCCCTCTCCTCTCTCCTTCCAGGGCAGAAGCTTCATTTGGTCTTTCCTTTTATAAATTGCATATCAAGAAAGGTAGGAAAACTGAATCGAGCCTGAGTCAGGTCATGTGGCATTTTCTTTGTACTGGGATATATAACAGCAGCTGCATCAAACTTTTATTCTTCCTAATCTCACAGTAAATAAAATGACACTGATAGCAGAGGAGAAAAAGTTTCAGTCCCATTCGGAGTTTATTGTTGGCTCTGTGCATAATGGAGCCAAGATAAACATTTTTCTTTTTTATTTTTTCTGTCCACCCCTTCATCTTCCCTAGCCTGTGTCTTGTTTGGTAGGTTTTTACTTTGATATGTTTACAGAAATGACAGAGTAACTGGCCCTTAAGCATAAAAACTCAAAGTTATTTCTGATTATTTCTCACATTTACCCTGGAACAATGCTAAACACACCATTCTTGATATTATGTGTGATGCTGAATATTTATGAAAAAATATTTTCCTATTGATATGGCTGGCAAAAAGGTGGTGTTTCAGGGCTGTTCTACAGACAGGTGATTGTTTTACAGAAAGATGTTCTTCTGTGGTTGGCCTTTAGTGGTGCCAGTCCCATTTACCAGGAAGCTGAGGACACTGAGTTACAGGAGTTTTACACTAGAAGATGTGACCTGCAATTCCATTGCACTTTTGCTTATTATTTTCTGGATAGGATTAGTTTAGCAAATACTTGGTCTAGTTTAGATATTCAAGTGTTTTTCTTTCTGCTACAAGTAATGGAATTCTTAAGTATAAAATTGGTAAAGTTGGTATTACGTATGTACAAATGGTCTGGTCTTCAGTAGTCTCATGAATTCAGGGTACTGTAAATTCACATAGTTTCTAGAACTAAGGACATCTTCACATGGCTGCCAGAAGGCAGTATTTCTGGCACTTATGTGGATGGAGGCATTGGTTTGTATGCTCATAGACAGTTTTTCCAACCAGCATTTTATCAGCTGTAATAGGTAAAATGTGAGTCCTTTACATTTAGTCTAATTAGAGTTTGCAAACAGTAAGTCCAAACAAAACCAGTCACACTGTATTAAACACTTAACTGTGGTGAGCAAGAGTGCAGGTTTTGTTTCTGAAGGGTAGTCTGGGTACCAGAGGTATTTAATTAGTTTTCATCAGAGCTATGGCTCCTCTATTTGGGGATTATAAACAAGGCAGGAAAACCTGGCATAGCTGAATTGCTGTGTGCGAGCTCATTGCTCAAAATAGTGCAAAGATGCATAGACACACCAAACAATACCATCATAAATTTACTGAGAAATCCCAAGACGAAAATAAGGGTTAAAGTATAGCTTTGGGTTCATGCTGCATACATCCCCCTTTTTCCATCTGGGTATCAGAGTTCCTGTTCCACCTCATACAACAGCTCTTTAAATGAGTATGGTTGATCAGGAGCATACTATAAAATGCTTTAGTGTATTTTGAGAGTTGAAAAGACTTAAAAATGCAATATATATGTATGTGATACATTTGTAATGAGTTTCACACACACAAATACACTACAGTAGTGGGGAGAATGTAGTTTGACCATAAGGATGCCAGAGGATCTTAAGCTATTAAGGCTGGAGCTTTGTCCTCAATTCACCCTGTCATTTCTAGGTATTACAGTCTGTGGCACCAAATGTAACACGGCCTCACATCTAGTGCAAAAAAAGTATGGTATAATGTGAAGTATATTGGGCTAAAGTAGTCTGCTGTGAAGTGAACTTCACTCTATGATTTTCAGTGTATATTTAGGACAGGTCTGTGCAATTACTTGGAGATTTGCAAAATAATTCAGTGTTTGGAGTACAGAGTATTTAGTATGATACATTAGAAAACAGATACTTAGGAGAATCTAATGGCTCAAGATAACAGAAATCTATATTTTGCCTCATTGGAACTGTGTATATGTATTGTGTAAATCCATAGAGGTGTATTCAAGGTGATTAGCTAGGATTTAGTTCTGTGTGGGAGTAGGGGGAAAAGGTCTAATGGAAATGTTAACAGACCATTAACTAGAGTATCACTAATGGATGCTATAATAGAGACAGATATTTTTAATTGTAAAGGGGTTAATTGGTATTCCTCATTTGCATTCCTTTCTTCTTGAGTGGTGGCAATTTGAGCTCATCCAGTGATAGGAATGGTTTTTATACTGACAGAATATGAAGGATCATAATATTTTCTCCAAGAAAATAAGCAGTAGGGAAAACTAGAAGTATGTTAACTGACATATGATGATTAGCCAGCTATAGCTGAGGAGAAAACTGAGTTTTCCTGAGAATTTATTTAAGGCGTGCCTGCAGGGAATTAGTGTTTCCTTAGTAGTTAGAAGAATTTGATTTTTTAATTTTAATTGTTTTATATCTGAGCATGAAAAAATAGCTTGCATCAGTCAAAGTGTTTACTGTGATTTACAGGTTGCAAACTTCAACCCTATTCTCTATGGAGATAAGGGGTTTCTGCATGTCAGAGTGAAGTTACTGCTCTTTCCTTTTTCTTAGTCTCAAGTGATGAGGGAAGTGCTTAAACAGCCCATGTCTAGGCGCTTGGACACCTAAAATGAGGCTTATCTCCCTATACTGATGGAAATAAGTTGGTCTTCTGCCCCATATTGCTCTCAAAGGAGCATAGTTGGTCCATGACCAAAGAAATAGCTTAGGCTGCCATGTTGACTCTTACTTTGTCACCAGCCTGCTCTGGCAATAAGGTCTTCCCCTCATGCTGTTTAACCTTGGATCACTGCTCAGGGCTTAAGCCAGGAGCAGCTAATGAGGGCTGGGGGAGCCTGGCCACGTGCCACCATGGCAAGCTGCTGGCAGTGACTTCTAATTGCGTGACAGCCACTCTCCATCGTCTGCCTGCAGCTCTCCACGCTTGGACTGGGCTCCAGGGGCTGAGCATCTCCTCATGCTGGCTACTGAAAGACCAGAAGGAAGGTTAGAGCCTACCTACCCAGTACCTTACATAGTTACTGTCCAAGTGTGATTCACTGATTTTGATGATGTGAATAGCAAAGGTAAGCTGCCTTCTCCACCTCTTAAAATCCTGTGTGAACCCTCCCTCTTTGAGGTCAGTGTTTCTTCAACTCCAGAGTTAATGAGACAATTTTTGTCCTACTGAGAAAAGCAAACAAAGAAACACATATCCATGCCCTCAATCTCTTCCACTGTGGCCATCTCTTCTTTGGCTTGAAGTAATCTTCCTGGCATTCCCATTTTCTTTTTTTCATTTTTTTTAAAATTTTTTCCTATTGCTTCTCAATTCTGTTTTTTCCCCCCCAGCCTTCACGGAGCTGTGCAAAAATTGTCTTTTCCAGAGTGAAACTAATTCTTCATCCATTCTTCACTTGCCCTCCTGTCTCATTCTGAAGTGTGTAGCAAAAAATCTTTCATGTGGATTTTTATGAAGTACTGAAAACAAACACATTTGAAAAATTAATGGTATAGATCTGTAGCTTATAAGCAAGCCTTAAGTATATTTTTTGAACAACTAACATCTTTTGTTTCTTTGTAAAGTTAATGCCTGAAAGAATTCAACCAAGAGCAACCATTTACTCTTGAATATCATCCTAATGTACGTAGCACAACTACATGTTTTAATAGAGGAATTTATTGATTTGCCGGTAATAAAGTACAAATTGCATTTTCTTCTCTGCATCTTTCCATCCTTTTAATATTTACTGTGCTTTCATGTAGTGGTCCAGATGCTTTTTTGGTGGAAGTGAATAACTGACTTGTCCCATTTTTGCCCATTTCCAAATGAAATTATGGGACTGATTTGCCTGTAGGGCTGGGAGAAAAGTTGCAGATTATATCAATGAGTGCAGATAGGAGACTTTAAGTTTCAAGGGAGTGTCTTATCTCTCATTCCACGATGTCTTGCTGTAGATGTCATCATTTGTTGCTTTTACAGATTTTGTGCTCTGTGGGTTTCCTGACACTCTTTCTTTCAGAGTTCAGAAATGCTGAGGAGCTCTCTGGAGCTCCTTGTTCACAGCTGAGTCTTTAAGGAGCTTGGATGAAAGCAAGAAGTTGGCTGTTCCTGAATGAGACCCAACAGGCCTGCCTTCCATCTGCTGGGCTGTGTTTGGTCTCTGCTGCCCACTGATTGCATAGGCAGGGTGGTCCTTTCACAAATAACAACATCCACGTGGTGCCAAAATCCCAGGGTAGTTCTCAGCTTGATCAGTTTCCCAATCTGCTTCGCCACACGGCCAAGTGACATTTGTGCCAGCATAAGGCCAAAGGAATAGCTGGGGGTGGGGGGAAAGCAGGGCTGCATTCCTGGTGCTCGTTTTTTTTTTTCACTGCAGTGCTGGTTTACACAAATTTGGAATGCCTGGAGATTTTTCAAGTGCTCTGGTAAAGCACTTTGCAACTTTCATACGTGGTCACATTTGTGTTCTTTGTACATGCCCCTCTCTGCCTGCCTTAAAGGTGCTGAGCAGTTGCATGTGCTTGTCAGAGTTATGGAGTTTCTAGGGCAGGGAGCACTGCTGTCAGCTCCCTGACTGCCTGCAAGATTTTCTTTGTTCCTGAGGCTTCAGCAGGCCAAGTCCCAGTGCAGCAGCTTTGGCATGTGTACTGCCTGGGCACTGGAGTCACTCAGTTCGAAGTTTAAGCCCATTGATAGTGTCTGTAGCATGGGGGGACTTTTCAGTTCCAAAGTCACGGACCACCTTGGCAGGGGTACCATTCTCACGCTGTGAAGTGCCCTCTGCATTGTGTAGTGCAAGGAAGTGATTCGGTTGAAAAGAACACCATCTTTGTTTTTTGGATTCTCTCTCATTCTCACCCAAAATTATTTCTGTTCTGGATGAATTCCATGACCCAGTTCCCTGCAAGGCCTCACAAATGGGAATAAGCAGCAGGGTGGGGAGGTGACAAACAAGCTTATACTGCCTGGCCTTTGTACTCCATAGGAAAAAGAGTGCTTCTTTGGGGCTAGAAAATTGAGGCTGCTACAGCAGAAATAGAGCATTGTGTGAGTGCAACCATACTGACACAGCTGGGTTTATCCTGGAATAAAAACCCCACCGACGATCCCCTATATGAGATGAAGAGTGAAAGCACACTTTTGCTACTACAACTGCATCTACACTGGGGGATTTTACCAGCATCCACTATGCTATAAATACAGATGTCTCTATTTGGGACCTGACCATAGAAATGTATCTTTACCAGCTTTAATTGATTTTAGCTAGGAGCTAACTGGCTCCAGAAGAACTACTTATAGCTTAACATTTCTGTGGAAAATGTACTGTTTAGTAATTAATGGGTTTGGAAAGCAGCCAGAATCTTTCAATCTAATCCAGTTTAAGAAAAAAAAAAATCAATTGACTCTTTTTTGAATAGTAAATATCATGAAATATTTTGCAACAAATCATGGTTAAAAATAGCCCAGTTGCACTAGCTGTCATGTAGGATAAATCACTTGCATCAGGACATGATCTTTGTGATTTGTGGTCTATGCAAATAAGTGCAGGGTTTTGCTCCATATTTTGTGTTCAGGCAAAGTTCCCTGTGGACTTCAATGGGAATTTTGCCTAAGCAATAACAGCAAAATTGGTCCCATGTGAAAAAAAATTGATCACTGGGGAAAATTAAGAGACTTTTCTTAAAGGCACAGATGGCAGTTAAGTATTTAACTTTAATTGACTTTTTACATGAGTAGGGACCCCTCTGCTGTTTACCTTTTGAAGAATCCTCCTCAGAAGTCCGAAGAGAGAAATATACATGATGGTTGTGGATAGTCTGTTGCTGTGAGGGATAAAGCCAGTGTGCTCCAGGGAAGGGAAAGAATGCTACAGAGGGATGTGAAACAGCTGAAATAAGTGCTGAGATGAAGCAATGAGAGCTCCCTTTATTCTTATTGTGTGAGTAGTTTTACTTGTTGCAGCAGCAGTGTGTGCGTGAGGAGGGAGAATGGGGCAAAAGGAGTCAAATGTGGATGGAAGAAGGAGCAACTGCAGAACTTTAAGGGTTTTAAGAATGTTTGAGGGCAAAAAACATAAATGTTAAAGCTTCTCTGTGACATGGAATGAAATAATAATAATTTGGGAAAATTGTCCCCGAAGGCTTAATTTATTTTAGCATATCATGTTAAAAATTAATTGCAAATAGTCAAGTTTTCACTTTACTTAGCATGATGGTAGGTGGGTACTAAGAGCATCAAGAAACCAAATCTAAGACAGTTTCTTCAGGTTGTGGTGAGCTCTGTGCTTGCATTTGGGTGTAATTTGTTTTCTGTGCATGGTCCTCAAATTAACCCACTTGTATTTAAAAGTATTTAACTCAGGTTGAAATACAAATAAAAATCTAAGCTGGTTTTTTTCCTTTTAGTTCTAAAGGTACATCACAGTAATTGCTAAACTGAGACCTGAATGAAGCATAGGTAAGACTGTCATTGAAAATTTCACTTGTCTGGCACATGAGAATGATGATAGTCTCTGTGAGGAAGCTATTGTTTTATTGTGAAATTAAGACACTTAAATGGTTGGAATGTCTTAATGGTTGGAACTGATTAGAACCAGATGCTAGGTGTTGGAATCCAGGAAAGCTAAATGAAACTTCCGGAAAGGTCAAGGATAGTAGCAAAGCCTAGGTTGAGAGATTTGGCCGGGGATCAGGCAAGGAATCCATACTGCAAGGGTCACAAAATGGCTAGAGCAATTGCAGACTGGGAGCAATAAAAACTGAGAGTCAGGACTAAGCACACAGGAGACAGGAAGAAACAACTGAAGCTGAGGAGACAGGGTAAGGGAGAAATAAGCACGGAAGTTTAGCTTAGCTTAGCCAAGAAACTTGTTAATGAGCCAGAGTCAGATGATAGCCTCGTATTTGTAAGTGTGGGTAAACTGCCCACCCTCAGCTTCCGCTGTGATGATTCTGGTCTTGGCAAAACCTGACTGATAGGAACCTGGTCTCATTTGGTTGCTGCATGGACAGGTCTTGTTCAGTAGCCTCTCTCTTACCATTCACTGGTGTGGAGAGTTTGGATACAGGGATGTAAGTTCATAACATGGTCCCCTTGGTTAGGTGTAATGAATTTCAAAGTCCAAGTCCTGAATTGCAGATTCTTTTAGCCCTTGTGGAATGCCCATTCTTAGAGCTCTGCATCTATGGGCTGCTGGTCAGATACAAAAATCTGTCTTGAAGCCTTCTCGGCAGAAGCTTCAGATGATGTGGGGAGTGGTGCATTCGAAGAGAAGAAACTTGTCCTTTTTGACCCTCATAAATGTAAGTAATTATATAAGAGTCCCTGTATCAAGTTGTGGGAGAACAAAATTACACTGAATGGAAAAGAAATAATGAGACTGCTTGATGAGATAGCGTCGAGGAGGAGAACTTCAATCAAGAACTGTTTCCCAGAGAAGAGCATTTATTATCATGTATCAGGTTGATATGGGTCCCCTGGTTCATGAGTTTATAGTTGTAAAGTTAAAAATCCTTATTTGAATATTGTTCAAAATGGTGCTTCTTCTTCTCCCTCATTGTCCTTGCTTCCTGATTGGTCAGATTTTGCTGCAGTGCAGCCTTCCCTTATATGGTTATCTCCACCCTCCTTTACCTTTTATGGTTGTGGCCTGCCCCATTCTTCCTTTTATGTCATGCTTTTTCCAAGTTCTGCCCCCTTCGAGAATGTTCCATGCTCTGCTGTATATAAGCTGGCACCATCTTGGTAAATGTGCCATTCCGTCTTTACCCCAGACTTGGGGTGAGCCTCTCCTTCTCACCCCCAAAAGGTTTTTGTCATCAAGTCAGATGTTACCACATTCAGGCCTGGAAACATGGGATTTCCTTTTCTCAGGGAGCCTTACCCAAGGTGTTGAACTCCAATCCATTTGTCCTCAACCCTCACTTACTTCAGGAACAGGTAGATTGTCTTTCTCAGTCACTAAGTGGTCTGTTAGTATCTGAAATGGGTATTCTCTTCCTCTTGAAAGCCCTTTGTCTCTGCGCTGCCAACAGTCCTCAGGCCTTGCAAACCCTGAGCCTGTCACTGAGTCTGAAAGGGCATCTCATCCCCTGGACAAAGAGCCTCCTGCAGTGGTCTGCCCTCTCCCTGTTACGTACTGTGTACTCCAGCCTACTCACAGCCAGACAGAGACTGGAGTATCCCACAACTATCCTGAGTAGTTTCCAGTGTGCCGTTCCACAGCACATTGTTCATTTTCTCTTTTTGGTGTGCAAATGTCAACCACAGGTCAAGTGACATCTCTCTGTATGTATATGTGTTATGTGTGTGTGAGCATGTACATACACATACATAAATAAAATAGGTTAATCTTTCTGCTATGTAGTGAAGCCTTGCCCAAGTTTTTCAGAAATTCAAAGCAAGTGCTAGTTACCTATATACACTTGAATTATGTGTGGTTGTAAACTTCATGAAGGATGTGGAGCATGGGAGATGGGGAGAGGGGATTGGCAGCTACTGTGAGGAATGAATGGTTCTCTGCTGGTACCTGTTTGGGGGCCAGGAAGCCAGGTGTAGTCCTCTGCAACATGAGAACACAGGTAGTAATTTGTGGAGGTGCCTATATTTCTACTGATTAGGATTCTTTCATAACCAAGGAGTGAAAGCCAGTCATGGCTTCATTAGTGTTGTCATTAAACATGTTTAAGAGTGATCATAGCATTGTTCTGTAAGAAACTTGAGCACAGAAGTGAACAACACAAAACATATTACCTGAGTTTTGATTCAGCCCTTTTGTTGTTCACAGAGGAAGTGCCATGATTGATTTTTGTAGTTGCTTTTTCCTTGGTTGATGCTATCTGGCTGCAGAAGCAAATAAGAAACTTTTTTGTGAGATATCCAGGAATGGAACTGCCAGCCTCACAGAGGTCATGATAAAATCCCAGAGCTACTAGAAGGAAAAATGGATATTTCTTCCCACAGTGGATGGAGAAATGGTTCCCAGTAATCCTTGTGCAAAAATAATAAGATGTGGACACTCCCAAAACATGTAGTAACAGAGGTAGCCTGGAAGCTGATTGTATCTGAGTGAGTTCAATTACTGGAATGAACTCTGTAGTGAAGACATAGCCAAGTGTTTCACACTTTGCAATTAAAATTAGTAGCTCTTCAAGTTGCCTATGAAGCTGCAATTACTTTATAGTAATATCTTTGTTAAAGTAACTTGCAAAGAAATGACTGTGAAATTTTTGTGTTTTCAGTGCATGACTTGGGGCAGAGTTAGGGAAGGCCTTTCATCCTGGAGAAGTATTAGAAATAAGAGGATATCATGTGACAGGAATCTCCAGCTGATGAAAATCAAAGAATTCCCCAATTGCAACATGGCCACAGCTGCTCTTAAGGTATCCTTCAAGGAAGGAAAAAATCAGAAGCTATGCTGTGGGCTTGCCTCTGGGCTAGGGAAAGAACTCTCTTCCCAGGACTGTCTCCAGTTCTACACTGTAGGTACTTCCCTTCCAGATCATTTTCCCTGACAGAGGAAAGGCCTCCATAACTTCAAACTCTTTTTCTGGCTCTGTAACCTTTCTTAAGGCATCCTTTTGAAATGGTCTCTTGGCGTTATGTGGAAATTTTGCTGCCCTTTTTCACGGGGTTACAAGTAGTAGGCTGGGTCATGCACTATTACAGTGAGCAGGGAATTAATTACTAGTGAATATGAGAGAGTTTTAGAATCAGGCTTTTTTTCTAGGCTATGGTTTCAATGCATGAAGGTGGTCACCATGCTTTGCAATTTGTCGAGGTGGGTATCTTAAGTATTGTTGAATGTGATGTAATATTGATATTCCAGTTGGGGGGAAACGTGCAGGAAGTTCTCCTGTGCTCTGTAGGATGAGGTCTTTTTTTTTTTTTTTGTACCAGCACAGATTTTCTTGTAAGCACACATTATTTTGAAAGGATTTTGTTCTGTATCTGTAATTTCTGTTCTTAGTTTTAGAACTGTGATATCAGAATCAAGACTTATGTTGGGGGAAAATAAGCCTGTAACTTAAGAAAGGAGGAAGAATGAAATGGCATTTAACAAAGGGGTAACACATTCAGTGCACATTCAGCCATCACTCCTTTTCCTGGCCTTGATGCAGGGAGTGAATGCTTTTGCTTTGTGTCCAGGCTGCAGGTTTGGGGGGGAGAGAAAGCAAAACTGCACATATTCTGCAAGGAGGAGCTATAACACAGATTGATCCAGTTCAGAAGAAAGGAAATGTTTTCTTCCAAACCATTACACAAATTCCGGATGAGCATAAAACTGTGTAGTTTCACCCTGAATGCTTTTGAAACAGGATGCTTCTTTCCAGAGTGTGCATATCAATACAAGTAAAACAGCATAAATGTCACGCTCAGTCTGTCCGAGCAGCGTAGTTTTGTTCTCGTGCGATGGGAGCAGGTGGTGGGAGGTTGTTTTGATGGCTTGAGAAGCTCCTCCCCTCCTTCCCCAAGCAGCAGCAGTCTCATCTGCGTCAGCAGTAATTGTGTGCCTTGCACTGCTTTTGAGTGAGGGTGAGTGCAAAAGATACATCAATATGAGGTATCAAACTGAGGTTTAGATGTTCCTTTTAAGTGGCTGCTCATTTCCTTGGGCCATAACATGGGCTAAAGGTTAACTTACACGTTCTCCGTGGAAGAACAATTTCTTTTCTTTCTTTTTTTTTTTTCTGCAAGGGAGAAGGAGGGGGAAAGGGCGTTGTTTCATATTCTTTCCCACCTATAGACTTCATGTGATGTACAGTGCTGTTCATGCAGATTTTTTTTTCTTCCCCCCACTGGATTATTTGCTAATCCGACTTCAGTGCAGTGGAGATAAGAGCGAGACTGTTGCCTAGCTAGGAGGCTCTGCCGCAGCCAGGACCGCCGCCGCTGCCGCGTCCCCGCTCCGCCGTCCCGCCTCTCCATGGGCCCGGCGCGGCGGAGCTGTCCGAGGTGCTAGGATGATGCTGGCTGCGCGGGGGGTCAGGGCAGCCGGATTGCAGCAGGAGAGGAGCCACACAGTCCTGCTGGCACCCGAAGGTAGGCTTGCTCTTTGTTTGAGAATCCCTGATTAATCAGCAGCACCACCAACAGACCCAGGCAGCCGGAGAGAGCAAGCCTGCCTGTAGTCACGGGGGAGAGAGAGACGATGCCACAAGCCAGACTGATTCAGACCTTCTGTATCTAAGTGGCAATGAGCGAGAGAGCATCTTTCCTTCAGCAAGAAGCCATTTGGATAGGATATTTGCTGTTCCTTATATTCCTTTCTTTTTGTCTCCACAGAACATATTCAAATGAGGCACCTTAGAAATCTCTGTGTTAGTGCATATGATGGTGCTGTAATCGTCTGTGTTGTAAAGTGGGTAAAAATCATCCAGTTTCTTCTCTGCTGGACCTCAAAGCAGGGTGTTGTTTATACCCTCCCATTATCCATACCCTCTCTTCTCTGAATGTGGATTTAAAGAAGCAAGCACCTGTCTTTTCTTTCCACTGCATTTTTTTTTAAAGGCAAACTTTCCATTTCCATTTTAATTGTATGTTAAGAAGATCTGTAACATAACACATTGACTTACAGTGATGTCAAATTCTACAATCTGGGCAATTCTGCCAGCAAGATTTAATGCACTTTAACTGAAGAAGAAACTGAGCCTAACTGAAAATCTGTTTCTTATGGTGCTGAAATATCCCTTCCGACTGCACTGAGATAACCACAGGAAAGGGCTTTTACAGGCAAAAGTCACCTTTGATTATTGCACTTAGTGGTCCCCGTGGACTTAAATTTTGGTACGTACATATTTTAATACATCATATGAGCATGTTAATAAAATATGGTGCTAATTAGAATGAAAAAATATTACAAAATGAAATAATGAGTAGTCAGAATCCATAATGATGAGGTGGCATATATTTTTAAAAGGTATTAATCAAGCCACTGCTAAACTAAAGACTGAAGTCTATTTGGCTGTTTTTTTGTACTTCACATGTTGATTGTGCTTGTAATAGAGATGTTTTGCAGCTGATTGTTTGTAAAAAGCCCTGTTAAATAATTAAGACCATTGTTTTCTAATTTCTGATGAATTAATTGAAATAATTTCTAACATCTGATAGTTACTTATCAGACCCACTGTACCATTAATATTTTAGGGAATCTTAACGTGGTGATAGTGAAATCTCCATTTCGTTTTCTTAAAGTGGAGGAAAAAATAACTCCATGTTCAAGAAGGTTATGATTTCTTCTGAGTTCAAGTGCACTTCTGTTTGCACACAGAATATGTCTGTATTGCGTGATTTTATTTCTTCTACTTGTTTCTAAGTCTTCTGCATAATATTGGGAAGGTAAAATGTCATAATTGTACTTAAGTGCTGGCCATTCTGAATCTAGGTTTGTGATGGTCCAACATCCATGTGATTAGGAGGAAGCCTTGTTTTCCTCAAGGGATAAAAGTAATAGAAGTGTTGCTCTATTGAGAAATAAACAACAGTTTTTTACATCTTGGAGTCATAGAGGAGTCATTGTTAGCAAAGATCTTTGTCCTTTTCAAAAGGCACCTGCAAGGGAGCCAAAATTCAAGGCTCAGGGTATTTTTTTAGTTCTTAAAACTATAGGGAACACAGCTTTTCCCTATGAACATTAGAACATCTATAGAAATGGTCTGTTTCTTTAAACCCATGCAGTAACATTTTCAGTCTACTGAAGGAGACACTTTTAACCTCTTCAAGTGAAGGGTTCAGCACTACTTTGCTTCAGTGATTTTGCCCAGGTGCTAGAGCTCATGCTGTGCAGTATAATGAGGACTGGGTATATAATCTGTAATTCTAGTCAAAATATATTTTGTACTTCCAAATGATGGTAGTGGTTCTTTGGTTCTTTTTCTTTAAATATCTGTATATAAAGTTGTCAAATGATATATAGTAGGAAACTTGCAGTCAATTTCAGAGGGTCTTTCCTCTTTGACATTAGAATTTCATGTGTCACTATGTATGAAAACAGTAATGCATTCTCATTGTTAAGAATGAGCAAGGATGCTAAAAAGCATGTCTTAGCAATTTGCCTGGATATTCCAAATCACACTTGATTTAAGACACAGTTATGATAAGAGACAGAGTTCAGCAAAGTAGTCTCTAGTATACTTCTACATCACTACCTTTTTCTTGTTTGCAGTAAAACTATTTTTTGTACACCCAATACCATTAGGTCCTTATTAGCGTTGCTGTGGCCAGCGTTTGTGAAAATTGTATATGGCTGGCCTGTCTATTTTGCTCTTATTTTCTTGCAAGCAACTGGAATGCAACAGCTGAAACTCGAGGGTTGAATGTCTGATTAGCATCCTTGCTTTGTATAGAGTCCTTCTGATATACTGAATTTAGTTGAGGGAATTGATAGGTAATGTGAAAGCTCATGTGTTCTCAAAGAAAGGAGGCAGTATTTGGAAGGGAATCAGGCAGGACTGGAGAGGTGTGCAGTAGGTCTTTACAAATTAGATATGGGACTCAGGACTCTGGGCAATTCCCCCCTCCCCCCCTGCCTTGTTTTTCCAGGCTCTGTTCTTCTATGTTAAAATTAAAAAAAAAAACCCACAACCAAATCTCTCTGCTTTGGAAGAAGGCAATCAGTGCCTTTGTCATTACTTCAAAAAGCTCCTTCAGTTTAATGTCAGCATTGCCAATTTTCAATGCAGCACAGCTGCAGCTTATGGCTGTCAAGCAAGCTGAAAAGCAACTGATATTTTGGGGATCCTCATGTGAATAAGAGGGAGAATGGCATGTTGGAATCTTCATGTGTGTAGCACTGCTTTGGATACTGTGATATTAGGTTGATTACTCCTCATGTTCTGAAATCAATATTTTTGCACACTGATCATATGAAAAGGAGGAGCTTTATGGTTTGATCATGAATGCTGTATATTTGGCATAAGAGCAAGTAGTTAAATTAGAAGGACAATATGCAACAGTCTTGTGAAACACAATGCATTATGCTCCCATAGAAATTGTGTCTGAATCGATACGATGGTCTTGAATTTAGTTATGTAAATATTTCTAGGCAAACCAGGAAGGGGACTGCTTGCCCTTGCCAGTAAACCAGATGCACTGGCAGGGAAGGAAAAAAAAATCTTTCTTGCTTTACTCCTCCCATGCTGACAGCTGAATGTACAAGCCAGGCCAGCTGATCTGCCCTGTGCTCCTGTGCCAGTGTCCCTCTGATGTGGGGGTACCTGGAGGGGCAGGTGTCAGTGAGCATGGTGGGGTGTGACTCTTTTTTTTTCTCAGTGAGCTTTCACATAGTGTTAGTTTGACCTTTAAGAAGCAAAGTGAACATGATGGAGATCTCATTCTTTGTGTCCTTGTGCTCGGGTGAATTTTCAAAGATGTTCATGTTCAGTGAACACTTAGAACCAAGTTCCTCCAAACAATTCTTGTTCACTTCGCAGTATGCTGACTTTAACAGCTGAATTTCAGGGCTTTCCCTCTGCTCTGCTGTCTCCTTTTGTTCCTTTACAATGAGGAAAGGAAAAGAAAGGAGTGTCTAAACAGTTTTTCAAGTGATGCAACTCTCAGTCAGAATTTTGCAGGGCTGCTTGATTTCAGAAAACAAAATGCACTGAAAGCAATTTGATTGCAAATACTTAGATGACTGTGTTTGGCTGACAAAATCTCTGGCCAGAGTGTACATGTTAGGGGCGCCAGAAGGGTGGTGCCTCACCTACCTACATTACTTATTTATCAACTTGGATTTGCATAGTTTTAATCAAATATAAATGTACTCCAACACAACATTTGCTTGTACTTGTATCTGCCCTGGCAGATGGTTAGGATTTGCTCACTGCCTGAGTTTACCAGCCAGCAGAGCCCTTGATCAAAAGTTGATCAGTGCTGCCTGTCCATTTTCCAAGGAAGGGGATAGGCAAGCACTGCGTGGGACTTTGTGGGCCACATGTATTGTTTGCAGCCTATTGCAGTTATTATGCACATTTATTAGGGTAGCATGGTACCTTTGAAGTGGCATTAATACCTGTAAATAAAATTTGTCCTAGTGTGCCTCACGAGGAATACTAATACTGTAAAAAAATGTTTACAGTAATTAGTTAAGCTTTTTGCACCAGCTGTTTGCATTTTTAATCCCTGTTTAAATATAGCATACACAACTGTAAACTATTAATAAATGCAGTGAGGCTGTAAAATATCATGTGTGCAGGAGGTACATGGGGTTTGATCCAGAAAATGCTTGCTGCTTGCACAAGGGCTTTTTTGGAGTTGGTGCTGTGAGAGCAGGACTAAGGTTCTGAAATATGTGTGTTCCCCATCCGCCTCCAGAAGTACCCCAAGCTGAATTTGGTGTCATGAGCATGCAAGTATCACACTCACAGGAGGAGTTCAGTTGCTACAGTTGCTCAGTACTGTTGCAGGATTGGACCCCTTTTAGGACAAAGAATATATCTTGATCTATTTATTAAAGTGTGTAAGTTTTGTCATGAGTTTGGTAATAGGAAAATATCAGCAATAAACCAGCATATAAAGAATTTCATCAGTGCATGGAGCAGTGCAAAGGCTTTTTATTTCAGCCTTTTTGCAACTGGAGTGACTTTATCCTCCTGTTTAAAAAATAAACATCATAATAAAAGGTGATTCAGTATATTGTAAAGTGTCAGCTCATTTTTGACTTGCAAAAAGAAAGGAAAACGGTGAGGGAAAAATATGCAGTATTGTTGTCACCAAAGAAAATGTGAAGCAGATGAAGTTCTGTCTTGGGTAAAAATGGATCGGAACTGGATTTATTGAAAGCCTATTGAAGTTATCTTCAGTATAAGATTTCCTACTGTATTTCAGAACTAAAATCTGGTTCCTGTAGAATCCACTGACAATACTGCCATTAAGTTCACTAAAGTGAGATTTCTCTGTTGTGCAGGTTCATTTGAATTTAATACAACATAAGCAGAAACTAGACATTACTATAAGTCCAAAATTCAAAATACAGTAAATTAGCCATCTACTGGGAAAATGCCCTTTAACCATCAAAGAGCAGATACCACTGAGGAGTTCAGAGACAGGGTAGTTAGAGCTGTCTATGTTGTTAGCATTGGTTTTAATCAGGTAGGCTTTGTGCTGTAAAGAGACACTCCTAGGAAGAGGCTTTGGTATCTGGACTTATGTTTTTAATCAGCAAGGTTAGGAATTGGTCTCAAATAATGTCTGCTAAGCATTGCTAACATTGATAGAGTCTGTTTAGCTCATTGTCACCTTTCCAATTTGCTCCTTTGCAGATAGCATGTTACTTATGGTGAATATATAGAATGACTGAATGCATATTCCAACCCAGTGGAGTTCTAGTCAGTTCCAATGTTAGAGCTGTGTGAAATGCTGTGAGTGCACGTTGGGCTGCACTAAGACCTCCTTCAACTGGTTTTACCCTGTAGGGATTAGTAGGAGATGCTTATACCCATGCCTGAAAATGTTTAAAGATCACTTCAGTGACCTTGAACAACAACCTTATGCTCACATTCAGGTTTGGCTGATAGAAAAGGTTGTCTTGGGAGACAGAAGAGGTAATAGGAGAAGACCCTTTGCATCCTCTGAGTCTTTGTCATTTAAACAGTCATGCTACCACTGTATAGGAAGAATTTTGATATACAAACATGGGGAACAAGGGAAAATTATTGGTGTGCTTTTAAGGTATTAACTGCCTGAAACCAGCTGCTTGTTGCCATTGTCACTTCAGGTAAACAAAAAAAGGGGAAAAACATTAAAGGCTGGAAACATGTTGTTCTAGTCTTTTCATCCCTTGCATTTTTGTGGTCAGGGATGGGTGGACCAGAGTGGATTGCTAGAATCCTTAGGAACATCTTATTTATAATTAGTGCCTTAGTGCCTATCCAGATCAGAATGCTACTTGTCCTGCTATGTAATAAAGATTAGAAAGATAACATTATATTAGGAAAAAGTGGAAAGCTTTTTTGTAACTGATTGCACAGGAGCCCTGCCCCTAAAATCTGTGTGTGCACAGGATTCTCTTTGCCTATTCAATAAGATCTCTTCTAGCTGTAGTGCTGGCAAGGTTTCCAGGCTGATTCCGAGAAGTCACACAATCCTTCTTCGGGGAAGGGAGGAATGCTCTAGTAGTGAATAAGCAAATGTGCCTTAGGGATCTGAATTCAGCTGCCAGGTCTGCCAGTGGGTCACTCAGTTGCTCCTGCAGTGACTCCCTGGTTGTAAGATGAGGCCCCCACAAAATACCACTCAAGATTGAAATGTCTCTGGATCCTACAGTAAATAGTGTTTAAAATAAGACGGCACAATTCCATTTTAACTTTTATTTTCCTTACTTAGTAAGTAGTTAATCCAGTTGTATAGCCTTTAGAGAGAAACAGCATATCTCTTGAAATTCGACCTTGCCTTTAGCCTTCTGTAGTATTTACTGATGTGTTTATACACCAGAGTCCTTGCAAATTCCAGGATGCTTGTTGATGGATGAAGCCTTTGGGGCCTTTCTAAGAGCTTTTAGGCTGCTTGCCACAGAGTGACGAGTGACCTAGGGATCCAAGTGTGTCTGTTCCATGCTGCTTAGCTGGAGGTACTGTAAACCCAAGCATCTGTCACACCTATGGAAGAAAAATGGAAGCTTGGAGAATTCAAGGGGTTTAGAGATTTGAAGGTCCCAGCTCAGCTGGGATTTCTTGTCTGTTCTTGAACTCCAAGATAACAAGATGTCAGGTAGCAGATGACCAGAGTTTATGGGCTCATATCTGTATTACTAAGAAATACCCAAAACTATTTCAGAATATTTCTTTCTAGGTTTTGAACCTGAGAAAATTTTTTTTGTAGAAAAGTTTTTTGTTTCAAAAAAATAGAACAATATTTTTCACCTGAACCTTGGAATATCCGGAAGAATAGGAATTTTGTCTGGGGTAATCTACTCTGGTGCAACCTTATCTAAACTGTAAAAAGGACTGTTGTCCTGTGATGAAAGCCTTCTCAGTCTAATTCAAACTGAAATTCAGGGATGTCAGTGTCAATACAACTAATGGGTATTATAAAAAGTGAAGGGATGGGAGGAAACCTTTTCAGGATTTACAGTGTGTACTAGGAGGAGTCTGCATCACCTGGAAGAAGAGACTCTTGGTTTTGTCTCCTCTTGTCTTAAGTAGCATTCTGTGTTCTAAATTGCTTTGTTTATTGGCCTTTAAACAGGTGAAAGTCTGAAAAATTGTCTCTTATGAAGATGTTAATTACGCAATCTCACTGTCATAAACCGTAAGCTATTTTCCTACTGATTAAGGTATTATGTGTTTTTCAACCTGCAGGAAACGTTGCTTTCCTTTGTTCATTATCTCCTGCAAGATGATGAGTTCTAATCAGGAGGAGGTCACTTTGGGCGCTTTTCTCCAGTATATTGAAGATATGGGGATGAAGGCCTATGATGGCTTGGTTATACAGAATGCATCAGACATTGCTCGAGAGAATGATCGCATGAGGAATGAAACAAACCTGGCTTACTTGAAAGAAAAGAGTGAAAAACGTCGAAAACAAGAAGAAGCAATAAAACGGTAAATATTTTGATAAAAAGATGAGTGGTCTGGCAGAGTGAATGAAAAGTGAGGGGCTCAGTCTCAGACATGGTAAATACATGTAGACCAGTTGATTTCTAAGCATCTTGCTGACAAAAGCAGTACAGATCATTGGCCCATGTCAGGCTTCTAAGTGCATGTGTTTTACATTGTGTAGACATGACACTGAATGGTCTTGCCCCACTTGATGGGAGAGAGTATTCCCATATAAATATATTCAGTTTGAGCATGTGTGGCATCTTGAACAGGTGTGATTTGTAATAAAAAGTTAGGGTGTTTGGAATAGGAGATATAGCTCTAGCGAAAAGTAGGTTCTCATCCTCTCAGTGCTTTTAAATGGACAGTTTGTACTTTGTGCAAAGATATATTCGTATGTGGGCAAGACAGGGAGAGCCTCACAGGTTAAAACAGACTCTCCCTGAGCTAGTGTTTTAAATCTGGTAATTTTTCAAAGCTTTTTAATTGCTGTCTGATGTTTTAAAAAATAAAATAAAGTCTATAATTTGTGATTTCCTTTCCATTCCTTGAGCTCTGAAGTCAGTAGCAATATTGCAATCATTTAAAGGAAAATAGATCAAGCCCCTGATGGGCAGAACCCTATAATGGCTCTTCTTGAACAATCCCATTGATTTTAATTGACAGTTAATGAGAGGAGCACTCGCATGACCTGGCCTCTTGTGCCAATGCATTTCAATGAAATCTCTGCAGTCTCTTGGTGAGAAAAAGAAGGTTGAATGCAATATATATAAATATTTACTACATATACACTTACATTATTAAAAAAAATGGGTTTTCTTGAGGTGAGAGTAAAATTCTGTAATATAGGTAAATCATCCAGCTAAATGCTAAACTTTTATATGCAAATGGGTGGCTTGAGCACAAACTGATAGGAGGTCATTTGAATTTTCTTCCCCCAGCATGAATCTTCTGTATTTTAGTGTAAGTGATTACATTTTATGCTATTTCTTGGGTACTGCACATCCAGGTATAACAGACATGCTGTGCTGTGAACATTCAAGCAACGCCTCAGTAGTCTGATAATTTTGATGAAATATTAAAAGGAAATGAGCAGCACATACAGTTTGACAAAGGAGGGAGATAAAGGAAAGTAAAGCAAAAATATGGCAGCTTTATGTTCCAGGAAGTAGAGCTTTTTGGATTGTCAGCAATTTGGATGGAGTGATAAGAATAATGTGAAATTAAGGTGGATACATGTGATTAGTCTGTGCTCTGGCTAACTTGCTGGCTTGTACTTTTGTATGTGTGACAATAAAGGTCACTAAGTACCAGAACAGGTTTTTTTATGAATGAGTTTCTTGGGACATGAGAGAGTAAGTTGTGGACCTACTTATTTCTTTATTGTCCTCTAGCCAAGCTTCTCTACCTGATTTGAATGGTGGTAAAATATTTCCTACGTTATGGTTGGTTTGTGTGGTTTTGTTTATTGATCCTGGCAAAGTGATTTGATGAAGAGCTCTGGATAAGTACAGATGATTTAGGGCTGAGCCAAACCATGAAATTCTTGGTCATGTTAAGCTGTTATCACTGAGGGCAGAGCTTTGATGCTCAGTTACAGAGCCAGAAGACAGAAGGAAAAGGAAGAGCAACATAGTGGATTTATTAGAGGAATAACATGTATCTGTATATGGACTGGAGGGATCAACTTCCTGAATATAGTGCTCTTTTGTGGGAAACCGTGTTTGTTCTGGTTCCCTGTGATCCTTCCCAACCTGGCTTATCTCAGTAACATTGACAGGGTAAACAATATCTGTCTGAGGAAACAAAGTAAGAAAAACACCTCAGGAAATCTTGAAAAACAGTATCGTGATGTCTTTTTCTGTCTTTTTCCTATGGAAACTCATGGAGGTAAAAAAAAAAAAAAAGATACTTGTGATCCCTGATTAGGAAAACTAAAAGCAATGGCAGACCAAGGGAGAACATCTGATTTGTCTCAAGAAACCATGATATCTGAAGTCACTTAGGCTGATTGCAATCGAGTCTGTTCCCTGTAGTAACCTCCAGAGACTCATCCAAGACCATGTTGTCTATTGAAACACGGCAGGCAGGAAAGGTAAAGTAGGATTATTGACTTCATTTTGTCCTGTACGGTATTGCTTAAGTCTTTACCTTATCTTGGTGAATATTTATATTATCTCTAATTCCTGATAATGTGGCCTAGATAGGAAGTGGTGCACATGTGCAGTGATAAGTGGTGCCAGTCTGGAGACTACCAACAGCTGAAAAAAAAAATCTCTGTAGCAGCAAGGGAGTCATCCCCTGCAATTAACTGCAGGTAGATTTTTGAACGGGAGAGGGGTTTCCCACAAACACTCCTCTTTTGTATGTGGAAATGAAAATAAAGCAGGTGTAAGTCCTTGGTATCTACTGAAAATTACCTGATAGTCTAATTATTGAATTTTTTTTCAAAACTATTTTACTGTTTTTGTATGTAAAAGCTATTTTAATGTTCAGATGGTCTCTCTTAGAAGGAGGCTGATAGTGTGTTTAGAAACATAATAATGAGTAATGTATTACCTAATAAAGTGGTGGTATTCACACAGGCCACTATTTGGAAGCAGCTGTTATTTACCTAAATCATTTCATAACTATGCTGAATGACTTAAGTTTATTGAAATGCATTAATCTGAGCAGTTTGGAAACAAGATCTGAAAAATGACCTGGAAAACAAAACAAAAATGCCGAACAAACAAAAAGATGTTTCACTGCATGTTTTGCCTTCCAAAGGATATATTGTGTTGTTTTTCTTCAGTAGCACTGATGTATCTGCAGTGCGATTGCTGCCTTATCATGTGTGGTTCTGATAGGTTAATTGTGGGGAAAAATGTATGGATCTATTGTACATTGCAGGAGATAAACAGTGTATTGGATTGGAAAAAAAAAGGCAAGTAGTCTTTGTCTGATCTTGCTGGGCTGAGTCAGCTGATCTGATCTGAATTTCTGACCTAATTTTAGTATGGTACTTAGCGATCATGCGGAGAAAATAAGGTTAATGTGCTGATTAGTAGCTGAGAGTAAGTCACAATAAATATATATGTATTGGACCTAATATTGAGGCCTTTTTTCTTCCATCTTTTATTCCTCTGGTCTCATTACATGACCACTGACTATTCAAGCAGCTGTGTCCAGACCAAGAGAACATACTGGCATATTTCCCACAGAGCCTATAAATTGCAAATAAAGTTATGAAGCAGTATCATTTTCCCTGGCAATAAAGTTGCAGTACTGTGACATGTACATTTGCCATGATACAGCGTCTGCCGTAGGCAGCATTTCTGGGAACAGAAGGTAGATTTGTCTCAGCTACTGTGGGTGCCAGGAAAAAGGTGAGTATTTGGAGTTTATATAGGGCATCTGTTAGAATGAGCAGTTGCTTTCTGAGTCACCCATTACTGAAATACATATATTTAGGTGCTTCATTATACATTGCTTTGTGTGGATGCTTCATCAGTGCTTTTCTTAATTGCATAAATGCAAAATCTTGTAAGAAACACATAGTGAACCCTCCTTCTCTGAAGGCTCAGAAATGTTGCATTAATCATAGGTACACTTTTGAGAGATGTATGCCTTCAAAGTTCTGGTTTCTATTTTTTAGGCATCATTTGAGCTACTGTTTCAGTCAGGGAGGTTGTTGTTTTGATTTGTATTATTGTGAAGATGTTACACTGCTATAATGTAAAGCTGGTGGTTTTAGCGGGCATGAATTTCTACCTGCCAAACCCTGGACTTAGCAAAATATTTACTTCTAATGGTTTCCCTTACTTGTAGCTCATTCCCAGGACCTAAATGGCTCTGTGGAAAGCCTTGTTTCTGCTTGTTGAGGGAAGTATCCAGGCAGATGCTGTCAAGAGGAGGAGCTTTTAGGAGGACTGTTCTGTGCTAAAGCTAACAGAAATGGGCCAGCCAGCCAGCCAGTGGCAGAGTTAAGCTCTTGTAGTGAAGAAGGAATTGTAATGAACAGCTGTCATCCTAACCTCTCCTTTCTTTGGCAAATCAAGTATTGAAGACTAACCCATCAGCAAAAGTAAGATCATGTTTTCCTATGGCGTTTTATTTTTTTTAAGGTTGTGCAAGTAACTGAATTCAGGTGTTCTCTCTGAAGTTTTCTGTAGTTCCTATCCTTAGTTTCCTTCATGAACAAGGCATAAATTATGTGTCCTTCAGCTAAAAGTTAAGTGTTATCAAGCGTGGGTGACAGCAAGTAAATATAAAAATGTTTCTGTGCATAGGATTCACTGCCAAAAGCTCTGTTCAGCTGAGAAAATATGTGTAATCTTAGACTATATGGACATGCTGAAATGTTTCTACCAAAAGATTTCTGTCAGAATAAAAAATAACCTAAGTAAAATAATTTAATTATGAACTTAATGTTTATAATGATGTCTTGAAATCAGAACAATACTTTAGGGGAAAGAAGTCTTAAAGTACTATTTCTTTTTTTCTGAACATTTTTCTGTGATTGAAATTCTGTAATAAATAACACATTTCTAAATTTTCAGGAATACTTAAATTTGCTAGAGTACAATATACTTACAGCCTGACCTCAAGAAAAAGGGGAAGAAAGTGCCATAAATATTTTTGATCATGGTGAGAGCCTCAGTTGAAATACCCACAAACATGTTGCTGTGATTATGCATTACAAGCTTGTTAACCTACTGTTATTGGCATGGTGTGTTGGTGTAGGTTGTCTTTTTTCTTTTTTTTGTTTGTTTTTAATTCAAATCTGAGATCACTTGGTGAATGTGATTTTTGGATATGAGGTCAGTGGTATGTGCTCATTTAATCAAAGGGTTTGTGTTATGAGTAAGCTTAACTGGGGCACTGGTTGTTTTCTTTATCTTCCTCCTGGATATGTTGCATGCTCTTTTCATCCTAGATTAAGTTATTGCTCTGATACCCCCATTATAGTGGAAGTGGCTGATGAAGTGTGATAGAGACTAATTTTACTATGATTTCAAAACATTTTTCTCATGAAAATATCATAGGGACTGTTTTGAGGTCGGGTCGATGTAGAAAGTAGAATTGATAGCCTTTTTTCTTCAGGAATAAGTAAAATGGTTGTGCAGTCAATGACCTCCAAATGTATTTTTGTTGCATTTATAAGTAAACAGATGTGGTGATCTAGCCAACAAATCCTCCCTTCCAAATGCTCATATCCATATGGCTGCCTGTATTATTGCCACACAAAATAAACAACAGACACAATGCATACTATATTATATTGCTGTTATTCTGAGAAGTTTTATTTTAGAACAGTAATTCAACTAACATAATTTAAAATTTACCATACAGGCTGATAGCCAGCTTTGTAATCCAAAGTAACAAGGAAATAAAGCAGAAATCATTAGCAGTTTGCCATGTAAATCTTAATGTTATTTTCAGTAACTGTTCCCTGATTTTAGGGCTTCTGCCTACAACTTTTACTTCCTTTCAGGGAAGTTACGTGATCTCTTCCACTCATTGTTCCACAAATTGTTCAAACCTATACTGGCCCACTATGTAAGTGGGCGCTTTTTTGCTCAGGATTCATTTGCTATATTTGAAAGTGTGGGGTCATAGAGAGTCCAGGAGACTTCTGAAGGGGTTGCAGACCCCTTTTCTTTTTAGAATCTGGTTGAAGTGGCTCTGCTATCAGTGTGCGCAGGCTGTCTGAGCACCTGTGTAAATGAGCCAGCTGGCCTTGCTCCAGTTGCATTTGGGTGTGTGTTCCCATATAACCTGTCGGCTGGGGCGGCCTCGGCACACTGAGTCATCCTGGAGGTGGGATGTTGTACCTCTGGGAGACAGTCTCTGGCAAACCATTGCTGAAAGATGATGGGGGGTGTGTAGTTCTTAACATCCACCTTGCAGTCATTTGTCCCCACTCCACTTTTATTTCTAGTCTTTTTTTCTCACTGTCTCTTGATTACTCTTTATCTATAGGATGTGTGATTTGAACTTCTCCCTGGCAGTTATTATTATCCAGCATTACTTCTAACCCCTAAGTCCCTCTTAGCGAGAGAGATGCGTGCAGGGCTGCGGGAATGTAGATATTTTGTGTGATCCTGTAGAGTTATGGCACGTCACTATTTCTAGTCAAAGTTTTGCATTTGTTTGGAAAATGTCTTCAATTATATTACAAAATTGCATGGAGTGGAACTGAATAAAACCTGTTGCTATGAAGGCTGGATGAAAAATAAGAGAGACTGTTTTCCAGCATACCCCTATCAAGTCTTTATAACTAATCTTGGATGGACTTCATTAGGGGAGAAATACATTCACTAATATATTCAGCACAATTAATATGCAAATTGAAAACATTGATCCAGTAGCCAAAAAGTACTCCATGCTGAAGTTCACTGACACCTGACAAATATTGTAATTGCCTGTGACCTGAATTTAGTTAGCATTCTTGTTACAAACTGAAGAACAAATACTTGTACAGGAAACATGCAGAGAGAATTCTCATGACCCTCTGGTAGCAAAATTGCAGCTCGTCACCATCCTAGACATGCACACCAGCATATTGACATACACTTCAGAAATTTTGCCAAAACTCTCTGTAATAAAACACTGGGAACACACAGCCCTGCTCTGAGAACCCAGCAAAACTGATGGTCTGTGCTAGCATTAGAATAATAAGAGTGAATCTTTCTGCACCTTCAGAAAAATCCATCATTTAGCAACACCTTTTCATAAAGTTGAAGAAAAATAAATGTTTTTCTTGAGCAAAACAGCTCAGTGCATTGCTCTTTTAAGGGCCATAAATCACAGCTGTATTTGGCTGGGTTTAATATTAATAAAGATTACTTTAAGCCCCATCCAGCTGGCAGGCGTCTGTGCCCTTTGCATGTTCTCCTCAGCACCATTCTGACAGGCTATGCATGCTTCTGTCTATTTATTTATTTATTTCTATTCCTTCACAGGAAAACATGGTATGGTACTTGACTATTTAATTGGAAAGCTTATTTTCTCACCCAAGAGCAGACTCTCTGCTTTCGGCTATACCCCTGAAAACAAGGTGTCACACCACTTCTGCCAAAGAACCACCTGACAAAGGGCATCTTGTCCTGTTATGCTAGATCAGTGGCTAAAATTTGTATGGAAAGAGGAATGTGCATGTGTACTGCTAAGAATTTTGTGTGACTGGATTAAAACAGGAGTAAGGAGAGATTAGAGAAGAAATGGGTTGCAGAGATGTCGTTAGCTGTGGGGTTTATAGTTAATTTGAGATGCCTTTTTTATTCTGGCTTTCTACTCTAATTTGAGTTGTAGTCCTCAGTGTAGTCAGTTTAGAAATACGTAAAAATAAATAAATACACAAAAACTCCACCCCAAAACCCCCATGAAACCAACCAACCCAAAAAAAGCCCATCACATGGAGTGTCCTGAGCACAGGGTCTTCAGTAGCAGTACAGAGCCAGCAGGAATCTCCTGCACAGCAGCCGTGGCAGAGCTGGCGTGGGTGGGCACAGCTCAGCCCTGGGGAGAGCCCCGCTGGGCTGGGGGTGGATGCTGCAGCTCCCTGTGCGAGCTGCTGGGAGCCTGTGAATGAGCAAAGAGAGCTGCTGTGGGCCCACTGAAGGCAGTCAAAAGTGGAATTGTTTTTTATTTTGCTTTTTATTGCGCAGTACCCAAGGACCCCAAATGGAAATTAGATTCCTCTGAAACACGAACCCAGTGCACGCAGAGGAAAGACAGCTCACAGCATGAGCTGAAATTGCACCCAACAGGTGACTAAAGGGACAGCTGAAGAGTTAGGGGACTGCTCATTTCTTTCTCTATATTAGTAGAGCAAAGAGTAAATTGAAGTGTATCCCCAGTGTTTGTGATGAATTACATCCAGCAGTACTCTCTGAAAGCTGGAGAGAAACATTGTCAACAGACTCCGCAGATCCTTCTGGAATGTGTCAAGATTGAGAACCCCACAGCCAGCTGAAACCCACAGAAATATTCCTGCCAACAAGTATGTTTCTTGACAAAATGGTAACATTTTAAAAGATCAAAACTGATAGTAAATGCAGGGTTTTCCATAAATTAATAAGATTTACCTGGGTTTAATTCATTTCTCCTTTTGGTGGGTTATATAGGGCATATCTCACCAATAGATCCTCTGCGAGCTGAGGGCACTTTAGTTATTAAGTTGAGATCACATGTTGGAGCCATTAAGTGAATTGCTTTGTACAGCCTTTCCCTGAATGCTGGGGCAAATGCCGTATTTCATACCCTCAGCTAATTTCATGCTGTAATTTAATTTCTGAAACATACTTTTAATTGAATCTTTAAAGACAAAGGGAAACTGCTGGGTCCTTTAGTGTTGCAAAAAGAGATTGTTTAAAAATGTAGCCCATCTAGAGAATAATTTCTATAATTAAACTCAAAGTTTGTTTTGCTTCTCTGCGTGCAACAATGGAGAAGCAAATTCCTGCTGTCTGCAGAAAGCTCAGGGCTGAAAGAGAGGTATTGGGAAATGTGAGAAGCTACTTATCTTATGCTTAGCTTCATAACTGTGGCATTAGACAATCCTGCAACCCTTCACAATATGCATGTCTGAATAAGGTAAACAATGAGAGGCTAATTAAAAAATTAGTCTGTTAACACCAAAATGATGTTAGTAGGAGCTCTGACAAGTGATCTCATTTTTCTAAATTTTGGTAATAAGATGAACTTGAGAGATCAACATTTTGTCATAAACAAAACTGAGCATTACAACAAAATCAGTTCTTTGCTTCTTGAGGCTGTATCCAATATTTCAGTGGTTAGATTTTGATATTCATCTTCCATAGGCAGACAGATTCAAGGTAGTTTGAGGAAAAAATCCATATAATCTGTTATGCAATATTTTTATGAGAGAAACATCTTGATTGGATCAGTAGTGATGCAGGTCTTCAATTTTATGGACATCCGATTAAAAAATAAGAGCAATCAATGCTAAATGCTGCCCACTCTAATGGAGAGGAAATCCTGGAGCATCACTTTGTATTTTAGTATTTTGATTCCTTTAAATCAACAAGCGATTTGCAGTGGAGATTTTCCCTTTTATTGCTACTGGAGAAAAACCTGTGGTACACAGTGGAAGCGAGATGTGTATGAGGACATGAAGAACGTAAGCAGAGTAAGAAGCATAAGGTTAAAAAAGAGAAGGACCTGAATTTAACCCATGAAGCTCTAGCATAGTATCTTCTAACAAGGAGGAATAACACAGATATCTTGAAGTGCTGAAAGAGCTCAGCACTTCCAGATGTCCAGAGCTGGTAGCAATTAGAGGCATGAATGGTGCTGTAGGTTTCAAGAGCAGCCCCATGTAAGTGATGAGCAGAGTTAGGAAGCCAGTGTAGGGCTGCGGGGAATCCATTTGGCTTTAACTAAAATTGAATTTTCATTTGGTTTTCTGGCTGGAAGGAAACACTGAAAGAATCAACCATCTTTTTTGATACAAGTTACCCTTTTCAGGTGCTTCTACAAACATGGAGAACAAAGGGATAACTTTTATTAAAAATTTCAATTACATTGAGGTCTGTCTGCTTTTACATAATTGCTCAGGGGCTTGGGCACTCACTCTTTATGGTTAGGCCCCTTATAAGTTTTTGCTTAAAGGCTGTTCTGTATCTGAAGTTATTTCAGGACTCGGATATCTTTTTTTCTGGGAGGAGTCACACGCTGGAATACCCTCTGTATGTCTATGAAACCCTGCAGGCCAAGGTATGCCAAAAGTCTTTGGGCATTTCATGTTAGATTCTGACATCATAGGGAGGTTTCTGAAAGTGCGGGAACAATGTGCCTTGCTAGAACTGACCTCAGTGTGACAGACCAGTCCTATGGCTGCCCCTACAGAAACAGAATCACCCCAATAAACCTGACTTTGGGTTGCAAGTAGCTCCAGCTGTGTTCTGTCACTGGGTTAGGAATGGCAGCCCATATGATGTATGTCGTCTTTAGACCGCTGTATTAGCAAGCTGCTTAATTTTGGTACCAGATGTTAAAACTCTGTTGATAAATCTCTACCTCAGTGTCAGGAACATCTTTCACAGAAATCTCCTGCATTGACTGTCAGCCTGTGGAATACCACATTAAAAAAATGAAATTACTGAATTTTAAAGTTGGTTTCACATGATTTTTGTTATTTTACTGGAACAGTTATCCCTCATTCCTCTGTCTACCAGTTATAAATATTTAGAGGGCTGAAGCAGAAACACAGTATTCTTTGTATTTCTATGGAAAAGTATTCTGAAATTCATGTACTGCAGTTTATGCCAAAATGCAGCTGCTTTTGAAGACTGAACTGCTCCAGGTCGTGTTACATGCTTATTGTTCTGAGATTAAAACGTTTTAATCAGTATATCACAAATACAATTTAAGAGAGAATTTAAATTACATCAGCTTTACATCTGAACTGTTATGCAAAACAAAGTGCAGCTTTTTTTCTAGGAAATCATATTTCTGCATGGTTAATCTGAATTCTGCTATGTCCATGATGAAGCGGATCAAGAACTGCATATGTACTTGCCATGGCAACCCCTGTATCACATGATGCACACGCTAGTTCAGCCAAAGAGCTTCATGGCTTATTAAACAGGCAGACCCAGACACACACCGTTTGGCCATGTGACTGCTCTAGTCCAGGCAGCTTTTTAAAGGGAAACTCTACTTGAGCATCGCAGTGTTTTCATCACTATCTCCTCACCTGAATTCCTTCCTGTCATCTTAGATGCTGTATTGAGCTTTTAAAAAATTGGATGAAGGTTGAAAAGACTCTGTTCATAGTGTTTTTTATTTCTGTTCATCTTTCATTTGGAAAAAAACCTCTGTATGTGAAGATAAAATAGTGGAGTTTTAAATTAGGCACTAAGGGGCTCTTTGCAGTTGAGTGAACTATGGTGAATATACTGCTTTTCCTCCTAGATTTCACTGCGTTTCAAAAGAGTAAATGAGGTCAGAACAACTTTTCTCCTTACTGCTTTACACACCTCCTCTTAGACCTGATGATGACAATGATTTCTGAGTCTTTACCCAACAAAATGTAGCCTGATAGAAATTTTTCATAACTTTATTTGTTTAAGGGAAGTTATATGTGGCAAATGATTAGGAAAGGTTGTGAGCAGTGGTGCGTGCAAGGAGAAGTTAACAGAGGGGGCTGGAGCTAAGCAAGTGTGTCTGCCTGCACCTTAATGTCCCCAAAGGAGAGAGAACAGCAGCAATGCAGTCTTGCCCCGATTCCTTTGCTAGGGCAGGTGCAGTGTACACCTCTCTTGGTGCCATCTCTGCTGCCTGCTGGCACTGTTTGGGAAGAGAGCACACTGCTGTGCTTGGAAAGATGCTGCTGAAACACTGATTCTTTATTAAACCAACATGCAATTGAAAGGAATTGCTTTCCTATTCTGTTTGCCTCTCCTCTGTCAGATGCCTGATTGAAGCACTATGGTTTTTCTTGTCTGGTTGGAATTTGAGGTTTTTGTGGCAAGGAATTTATTTGAGCCCAGCTACATCACCAGGTGCCTGACTAAAATGGGGAACACTGCACAGCAACAAGACATTGCGAAATATTGCATTAGTCTTAATTAGTTATTGCCAAAAAATTCTTGGAGTTATTTAGGCTCCTATCTGCTACGCAGGTGCAATTTATCAAGCATTATAGAGAGACAAACTCTTAAGTAGATGTGCTGAAGTTAATAATGTTTGTGATTTATGGTGTTCCTTTTGAACTTGAGGAAAATCTATTTTCAGTTCAGTTCTAGTCTTTCAGATTTTCATCTTCTTTTCCAGTCAAGGTGCAAATACTGATAATCAACACTATTCAGTGAGAAACTGCTGGTTCCTGTGTTCTGTTTCAAATGAGTTTATTGTTTGGTTACCATTTTTGAGAAGATCCACTGTAAGGAACAATAACCTGCTTTGGGAATTAATTTAGAGAGGCATGTAAATCACCTGTTAAACAAAGAATGGGTATTATTTGTGTTATTAGGGACACTGTGAGAGAGGTGCTCTCTTCTGGAGTGTGTATCCATGCATCTCTGACAGAGTTTGTACACGGATTCTAATACAAGATGGAACTTTGACTAAGGAGTCATTGAAGGTGATGCATAATAAAAACTCTTTTGGCAGAATAAGGTATTCTAGGTTACTGTTTTTTATTGTGTTTTAAGACAATACTGATTTTTCAGCATCTTTATTTTTGTCAGTAAGACAAGCTCTGATATGTTATTAAGAGGGAAAGAAAACACAGAGATCATTTCTTTCTTAGAAAGGCACTGAGCAAAAGCCCTCTTCATCCTGCTAAAATGCAGTGAAGATTTTGACAGCCACTCCTGGCATTCTGCTACTGCAGTGTTGTGCTGTGTCTGCAGAAAGGGAGTAGTGGCAGCAATATTTCCCCTTTCACGAACCAGCTTTTTAGAATTTCTTCATGCCTAGGAGTGGGCTTGCATTTTCAAATGAGATTATAGTAATCAATGTCTTTTTCTGAGAAACTGACCCAAACCTCCCTTCTATTCCAAAATTTCAAATTTCATTTATTCAGTTAATTAATGAGTTTTGCTATCTAAAGGTTTGTGTTTAAACCTCAGGGTTCTGTATTGTTTGTTTGCAGTTATGGCAGTGGAAAAGGCTATTCCAGCTCATGACAAAATATTTTGACTAGCCTCTTCCTACTTAGCCATTTGTTTGTCCTCGGTATATGTTTATTGTGAATTGTCTTCACAAGAGATTATAAACAAGATAGTAGCTTTCACTAGCTGATCTTTGCTGTCATTGATTGGTGTGCTGATCCAGGAGGTTCTGTGTGAAGTGGGTTTGTCCGACTGGGTCTCAAATTTGTGGAAATAATGTCATTACCAGAATACATCAGAAAAATAAAAGCGCCCAATAACTTCATTGCAAGACATTTAGGGTTGCTAAGAGACAGAATGTAATTATCTGCCAATTTGTTTACCATTCCCAAACCCTTGGAAGGGGGAGAGTTGTGGGCTGCCCTGAATTCTAAGCTATGCATAAAATGAGCTGAATGCATTTTCTTGTCAAATGCAGTTTCAAGGGCATTTGGAAGTGACACAAAAACTTTGACCTCTGGTTTTTCTCTGTGTAATATCAGTTATTTTCATTGCCCTCTCATTCCCCAAATCCACAAATAATACAAAAAAAAGTGAAAAAATGGCATGTATAGGAATATACAGTTTTTCTAGTTAGAGAATTAATGGCTGTGCTTGATTGAAAATGATGTATTCTTACTTTAACAGTAGCAGTGCTTGGTGCTCTTGTGTTAGGATTCCATTATTAAGGTATGCTGATGTTAACGTAAGGTTGACCAGGTGAGTCATTGACTCATTTTGTTTCTTTTTCTAAAGTGTTTGGTGGTGTGCTTGCACTTCGAGGTAAGCACTGCAATTTATTTTGGGTGCAAACTAAGTTTGTGCCACAATGAAGTTTACATTTCTCTGTGTCACTGTGGCTATTATGTAGACTGTCTAAGATTTATGTCATCCTAAGCTATTCATTTGCTTGGTTTTAAGGGCATGCATCGGGTAAGTGAAGTGTGGGCAGTAAACAGAGAGAGGCAGAGGTTTCTCCCCATTTTCTGAATGGGAGCATCTTCCATTGTTTTTCCTTTTGATGGAAATACAGATTCATTTTTAGCCACTGTGAGACCCTAGCTGTAAAACTGAAGAGCTCACCCCAGTACTAAAGAGATATGCACTTCTGACCTGCCCAATAGTAAGCTCAAGTCTGAATTTTT
This sequence comes from Campylorhamphus procurvoides, assembly GCA_013396655.1. Classification (NCBI taxonomy): domain Eukaryota; kingdom Metazoa; phylum Chordata; class Aves; order Passeriformes; family Dendrocolaptidae; genus Campylorhamphus; species Campylorhamphus procurvoides. The sequence continues at coordinate 519,686 of WBMV01007221.1, forward strand.
GTTCACTCAGTAGTTCGGACATTGCAGTGCTGAAGTATGTCATTACAGATGTACCACTGTCTTGTGGGATGTTGCTCTGGGAAGGTTAGGACAGGTTGTCCCGGTCTTTGGCCACCTTGCACCAGCGAGGACTGTGAATCTTTCTGCTCACAGGAGTTCCTCAGGACAGATGAAAGCAGACATTTTTAGCAAGCTTCAGCAAAGCCAAACTGCAGGTCACTCCCCAGAAAAATTGCCCCGGAGCAACTTTATCTGGCGAGCCCTTTTATTTTGCAGAGGCTGGTAGCCTCTCACCTCCTATCCACCTCTTCAGGGTAGCACACTGGGGATTTAGGGAGACAGTATCAGGTCCTCAGTGTCACTCTAGTTCATTCTCTGATCCTTGAGTCTGCAAAAGGAGTATTGGTTAAGTTCTGATGAAATACCTCTTTCGAAGTCTGTGTCAGTAACAGAGACCTGCAGGCACATTGGCCTGTTTCACAGGTGATTGCTCTTTTAACTTCCACTGGTAGCAATCCAAGAGTAGAAGTCTACATTGGGTAGCCAAAGGATTGAATCCCAGCTTTTCTCTGGACATTTGCTGACTGCTCTGGAAGGCTTCTCTCTTAGGCTATGGGAGCTCCGCAAAGGATTTCTGGTGCATGCTTCTTTTTCCTTTGGGATCCCAGTGATCCCCTGGTGGCTCCCATGTGTAACATGGACCAAATGGCATGTTGCCTGAAGAGAAAGCCTTTGCCAGTGAAGTTTGGGAGGGCAAAGCTTTGTCACTGGCTGATCTATTTTGACTTCAACGTTACTACCCATGTGCTGTGCCTGGCTGCAGAAAGTCCTGAGAAATAAGCAGATGCCATGGACAGGTTTGATGCAAATATTTCATTTTCTTGTTGTGTGACCCCTTTCTTTTCTACTTTGCACTAAATACATAGGAAAAAATAGGATCATTTCAATAATGTTCCTTTACACATTTCAGCTCAATTGTCAAGAAGAAAAAGAACTAAACCAGAAATTTTCCCCCCTCTTTTACAGAATCTCCTAACTTTTTTCTTTTCTTTCATTTTTTTCACACTCACTTTGGGGTGTTCTTTGAGAGCAAATGAAATGTAGTGACAAAAAAAAACAACAAAAAAACCCCCCAAAAACCCACACCCCACCCAAAACAATAGAAAGGGCGGTTGGGGTTCCCCCCCCACTTTCATGCAAATAAGGGAAGGAAAAAGCTTTTTTCAGTCTTTATCTTTAATGGCAAGGTCATCAGAACTACAAATTTATTGTAGATCTCATATTATAAAGTGCCTTCTAAAAGACTGGTATACACACTTCAGTGATGTTGTTGACACAAGGTGATGCTGAGTGTACCTTGCTGTTTCTCTGGCACACAGCTTTGCATACACAATCTCCAATTGTGCTGTCTGTAATCACCAATTCTCCACCCTCATGTTGCAATATGGAGATAGTATAAGAAAAGCCTGAAAAAGAAACTAAATGCCTTTGACACTGAAGTTCTTGGAATCCCTGTCGCAGAAAGATCTTTCCCTTGATGTTTTCTGTGTTTTGAGATACTGGTGAAAAATACTGTCTTTTATGACTTTATTCTGAGGACCAGTGATTTGAGTCGATACATATTTGCAAACCAGACATTAACATAATTATTTTTTAAATATGGAATATATGGCTATTTCCATATACGTTTTAATAGAGAACTTGTATGCCCATATTGGGATCTGGATACCATTTGCTTTCCTCCTATTGCTAGAGGACAAAATATCAGGTTCATGGTAACTGATGTATGTCTGTGTGCTGGCACAAGGTCATGAAGGCTGGATTATTTTTTCTTGTCTTGTCTTGGTTCCTTGTTTGTCCCAAAAATTACCTGCTCTAGAAACTTATCAGTCTGTCTGCTCCTTGTTTATCAGGCCTTAAAGGTATATTAGGTATATTAGTCAACTACAGCAGAAATATTGAATATTGTAGGTTTTTTCCATTCTAATCTGAACAGCCCAGTGAGCAAATTCTGAGAGTTAGCAGCTGCCTGCTTTGAAATCCTCAGGCAGCAATCCCAACTTTCTGTTGTTACTGAACAGAGCTCGAGAGTGGTGAAGAAATGGTCTTAAGAGGGTGAGATCAAAACAAAGGGAAGAAACACATAGGATAAACTGTGCAAAAGTAAAAATATTTCAAGTGTTTAGAATTCTCCTGGTCTAATACCACTAAATGTAGCAAATAATAACCCAGCATGTATTGTTTTTCTGTGCTTTCTCACTCTACATATCATCAGTCAGTAATTAAGTCTTCCATGAGAAATTTTTTCTCAATTTCCCAGTGATGTTTTTCTCCTGCAAAATAATTGTGATAAATTGCAAATGCATTATGTAGACTTTCAAAATGTTGTTTTGCAGGAACTTCTACATCTTTCAAATTTTTGTTTTGAAGTAAAACCAAAACCAGAGTAGTTTGGTTTTGGGTTTTTTTCTTTGTGAAATGAATTTAAAAGGCAACAGCCACATTTTTTTTATATGTAGTTCTAAAATATTGAAATTAAAGATCACTTCATGTTGAAACATCTACATGTCGAAAACTTCAAATGTGACTGCTGAACACTGATTCAGTGGATATGCTTCCCTTTAAGTTGTTACTTTTCAGCACAAAATTCTATTAAAAGTGGCATAGACTGTAGACACTCTAGCTTTAAGCAAAATCTTTCTTAATTTTCTCACTTGAGGTACTCTGTCACAAGATTTCAGGTAAGTTACACTCAAAACATGAGAATGAAGTGCAAAAAAACCCCAATCAAACAAACCAAACTACTGGACACATTGAGTCTGCTGGCTTAAAACTCTCACCTTGCCTGTTCTCCCTGTAAGGCAGCACTGCTGTTAATCTGCCACATGCCTTTGATGTGTGCTGTCCTGTGGCTCTGCTGTGGTTTCTGTGCTGGTGACAGCAAGAAAATGTTACTCTGTGAGTCTTTCACTGAAGTGTATAAGGGGCAATCAAGCAGAGGTTTTTAGATTAATCCAATGCAGAAGTCTAGAGGCAGTAAAAGGGAGCCTGAATTCAAATACATCTCGTGGACTAAGATCATGCAAAGGCAAACAGTGGTTGATCCATGTTTGTTTCCATGTGCTTTATGAACCATCAGTGATTTAAGGCACCACTTGTTCCACAGTATTTGTCAGCCCTCTGGAATAAACTCTCCACCACCAGAGTCAGTGAAGCAGAAATAGAACAAAGGGAGCCAGCAGAGGAATTGAAATTATCAGTTACTTTCTGCCAAAACAAAAGGAGCAGAGTGGTCAGATATAATTATGTACTGTTAGCACTTTGTAGTTCAACAACTCACCATTTTTTGAGTTGAGAACTGGAAGTCCTTTCTCCCATGTTCTCTGTAGCATATGGAAACCTTCTGTCAACTCTCAGCAAAAAAGGAGGTGTAAGGTCTCTAAGAAGGTTTAAGATTAAATTAGTTGTACTCTACAAATTAATCTCTCTCTAGCAAGTTACAGTGCTAGGCTGTGCATTGAGGAAGGCCTTTTAGTTTCATTGAAAAAGTAACTTGGACTTTGATTAATTTAAAACATTTAATTTTCTATGCTTTGCTTTAGTTCCTCACTTAAGTCCAGGATTGTCAACATTGCTGTCATTGTTTGCAGACTTTACTGTTTATTTTTCCTGGTTTGTTTTTCTTTGTCACATAGATTGAAGTAGGAGAGCAGATGTACACAGGAAGAAAATTGAGGTTCCTGTTTGCTAGTGGTCATCATTTCCTAGGCAGGCTAGTTTGGGGTGATCCACTGGTTCAGGAGACGTGAGCCTGGACTGCAAAGTTTAGAAAAAGTGATTGTTGTGTTGCCAGTTTTATGTGTGTGTTGAGCATTGCATTTCTGGTGAATGCAAGGTTTTACAGGACACAACAGTCACCTTTTGCTTTGGAAAGCTGGAGATATTTTGGCTTTTCAAACCACAGCTGTTTTCATGAGCAAACAGGGCTCAGATGCAACAATTTTCAGATTTAATTTTGCACTATATCTGAATGTAAATGGATCTACCTATATGATTGAGGTGTTAAGGTTGTAATAGAAGGTGCCTGGATAAGCAGTATTGCTGGAATATTTACTGTATGGCTATAAGTAACAGAATTTGCAAGGGGGTACTATCTCCATATGGTGCAGACCTGCCACAGCTTTTACTTTAAAAGGCTGCAGTAGCCTTAGGATAGCTAAGGTGAATGAAACTTGTTCAGAAGAGTGAGCGTGAAATAACAGCTTGAGAAAGAAATACACTGCCTGCTCTTTTTGTCTCCTTTGTGAAGTCAAAGCATTGATTTTTTTTTTTTTTCATTTGAATTAAAACAAATTTCAGGTTGTTTGATCAAAAGTTATTCTTTGCCTTCTCAGTGGTGTCTTCAGTTTGCAAGAACTTTCAGTTTCTCCATTGTGTTTATGAGACCAGAGGATGTAAAGATATCTAATCTTGTTGGCTTACCACTGTGCTTTTTAAAACTTGTGATATTTATTAGAACCAGTCAAAGACCAGCAGAGGTAATTTGATGAATAATTTGTTTGACAAGCAGTGGCAAAGTTCCTTGGATGATTCATACTCTCCGATTGCCTCACCTTTGTAGCTGCTTTGTTTTCACTGCTGTGTCCTCATTTGTCTCCTCGCAATACTTTCTGCTGAAAGTGATGCAAATCACTTTTTCCAGTCCTTTTCATCTTTCTCTGTGTGTGTGCATAGGAAAGAGTGAAACACATCCTAATCCGAGCATTTTTAACCCTGTGGTGGCTAAGGCTTTTTACAGCACGCACTCAGACCCTGCTCTGAGCTCCCTGAACATAGGAGGGGAATGGGAGATCCATTTGTGCATTCTTTAGAACAAATGTCTTTCATGACCTGGTAAAGTATTCAAGAGCTAATTTAGCTTAATCTTAAAAGTAGCCAGTTTTCTCTCATTGCAATTTTAGAATCTCATTGCATACATGGTTAAAAATTTAGTTTTCAGCCTAAAACAAGCAGGTTTTGGGAGTAGAGTTCTCAGTCTCTAGCATTTTTTATTATTTTTATTTATCAAGTGTCTCAAAGCAACAGAAGGAGAGAGGTCTTCTCAACAAGGCACAATCTGTGACCATTTTTCATAAGATGGGGTTTCCACTTCTTGTTAACAGCTGTGTTGCTATTCTTTTAGGGCTTTTATGCCTATTTGTAGAGGAAACTGTTAAGACAGTTTAATCTTTATCCTCTTCCTTGCAGACTGATGCTTTTGATTTTTTTTTTTTTTTTTTGCTTTTTAATGGGAGTGTGTGATGGGTCTGGCATCAGATCACACTGTAACCACACTGGAAAAAAACCCCAGGTGGTCAAAAACCCTCACAATTGTGTAATTATAATGAAGGCTTCTATGCCAGTTCTAATTGCTGCAAGTGAACCATTTCCTGACCATGCTAATGACACATGTTATTACAATAACCATGTCTCAGCCATGGTAGAATACCTGTTGATTTGGGAGAGTAGGTGTAAAGAAAAAGAGAATGAAGCACTCACCACTTCAGAAAATGTTAAATTTGTTTCCACTTTGATTTCATTATATTTGTCCAGAGGAGAAGCAAGAAATAGATTCCAACTGGTTTCTGTTAATCAAGAAATCTTTAGTCAATGGATTTTTAATCAATAACTTCTCCTACTTCCCAAACAGTTTGTCCTGGAGCAGTGAGGGTTAACATCATATTTAATGCAAGTTCTATTTACTGGAGTAACACTTGGGATGAACTTATTCCTGAACTTTATTTGCAGTAAACCATTGGGGAAATGCTACTTTTTTCATCTCTGCATGGTTTATTTATGAGCAGCCTGTTGCATTTTGATGCTATTAGAGTAAGAATGCTGATGCAGGGGTCCTGATTCAGCTCCTATTCATTATTTGTTTGTACTCCAAATAAATAGTTCAGTGCTTGCTGCTTGCTATGAGCCATCACGCTGTTGAAACTGCCAGAGACTGCAGTAAGCAAAACAAAAGGTCACGAGCACTCCAGGTCTTTTGGCAATACTGCAGAAATCCTTCCATACAATTGCATAAGCAAGCAACAAACACACTACAATCGGCTGCCTTTCTCAGCTCAACACTGCGTGATCATTAGTGGCTTTCCACCATGTGGAGTTGTTCTACCCCAAGGGAGATGAAATCCCACCTGAGAAGTTGTTTCTTCTCAAGCTGATGCATTTGCCAGCTGTTTCACATCTCCTTTCTTTGAAGGTGTGACAGGCTGTGAAGGAGCAACCAAGGTGGCTGCTGACATTGCGTGCGATGGCGAGCACGCTCTGCATCCCGGTATTCACTCAGCAAATTGAGGGCATTAAATTGAGGCAGTAGGGCCCACATGCCATTTGACAGTAATGGTGTGTTAAACTCGCTGCTGTCTGTGCATTTGAGGATTTACTAGTAAAATCACCGTGCTTTTAGATAGGTTGTTCCCTGATTCAAGCTCAGCCAAGATTTTTCTGATTCTGTGGGACGTTTGGAAAAAGACGGCACTAAGAGGAGTTTCAGTCTGCCTTGTGACTGCTGTGAAAGGGCCAGAGATGAAGTAGCACCTGGAATCTGGAGGGATGCAGTGATAACACCTTTGTGTGCCTCTGGCACCTAGGAGGAATTGGGTCAAGAGGAACAGCTTGCTCTTCTGATGTTTATGAGCATGGCAGAGATCTTGCTCTGTGTTTTTTACAAGATTCTGTAAACATTGAGTGCCATCAAAGACAACAGGCTAGGTAGACTTTGGGTCCAACCCAGTAGGACAGTTTCTGTGTACCAGTGCTACCTTCCATGTGGAAGTTTCTTATATATACTGATAAATTACTTTCAGATGCCATGGTTAAACAGGCTGTAGGGCAACATCTTCAAGAGAAGAGGCTATGTTATAGATTGTCAAGCTCAAGTTAATTTTCCAAGCATTAGAAATAATTCTAAATTCAGTATTTTAAATTTCTGGTCATGTTCATTCACTTGCTGTAGTGGTTTAGTTATTCTCTCTCTCTCAGACAACTCAAAAATAATGACTCCTTTTAAAGGCACTGTGATTGGCAGGAGTATTCCTAAGGTATTATGTGGTAGGTAATTTCCACTCATATTCTCTTTTCAGACTTGGGATTGATAGGATAGGTGCCAAACTGTCACATTATAGCCTTTGGTAATTAAAATATAGGATGGCATTGGTATTGGTTCTGGATAATTACTTGTTTTTAGAGCAAAGCTTTGACAGACAATATTATACAGGGTCTCCAGAAATTTGGTTTAAAAAATTCTTCTCATGCCACAGAAAGCAGAGATTATATTTTGCAGGTAGGGAGACCAGTTGGTACCATTTAATGTAGGAGATGGTTGAATGATTTGTGGAAAATAAGGTTATCTGACAAATTCAGCCCATATTTCAGTTAATAAATAATTCATAACCTGATCGTGACTTCCACAATGCATTCATTATTCATAAGGGCTCACTGAATAATTTGTCCAAACAAATTTCAGCCTATAGAGTACCCAGGAGTTGTTTTGTGCTTGTTATTCTTAGTGTGCGATCGTGGTGTTTGGTTTTATTTTCTTACAGCACACAACTTTTGAGTTGGAGAGTAGTAGATAACATTGAATAGTTCCCAAAGCAAATGGAATCCTTTCCTGTATGAGAAAAAGAATATTTAAGTCATGCTTTGCCACTGCTCCTTTTAACACAGAAGCATTTCTGGGGCTGGAGCTGTTTATGTCTTCAAGCAGAAGCCCAAAAAGGCGTGGTTCTGTTGGGTTTAAGAATTGTATGTCCAAAAGCTTCACTCTGTCCAGTTCTGCACAGACTTTTCTCAGAAAATGTTTTCACGCATAACTAGCCTTCTTTTCTTCCTCTTTTTTTATTACCCACTTCCACAGAATTTTTTAATGTGCTACTTTGCTCCTTTCCTTTTCATAAAAATTGCAATTCATCTGATTTCCAGGGGAGTTGGATTTTTAGGAAGGGAGAAGGATGGAGGAGTAGGAGATGGTAACAGAAATAATAATAAAAGAGATCTCCTGCAAGTTATGTATATGTTTCAAAAGTCTCCAGTAAGACAACTTGAGATGAAATAAATAAATCCTCAGCACCTTTTAAGCAAGACAAGAGCTTAAAGGGGAGTATCCTATTGTCCAGAGGAAGAAGGCTGGAGAGACTCATTTAATCTCACATGCAATAATCAGCACTTTAGAGTGCAGAAAGTTACCAAAATAGGACTTTGGAGAGGAGGATTGTTACAAAAATTGTTGCCATTGTTACAGAATACAAGCTTTTAAGAAAGTCACTAAATCTGTTTTCCTTTGCTTCCCCGCTCTTTGCCTGCTTCGTGTGTTCAGCCTATGAACTACTTACAGAAGTGACTATGTGTAATGAGACCATGGAGGCAGGGGAGGGATGCTGGACACGGTCACTGGGGTGACCTGCCCACAGACACTACACTCAGCCTCGTTGGGAGCCGTGTGGGGGTTCTGGGTACCTCTGGTGCTTGAGTTATTCGCTTCATCATCTTAAGCTGAAAGAGCTTGTTGATCATTTTAGGAGACTCAGACTGTTTTTCTTCCTTTATGTCTTGCCATGTTTTATTTCAATAATGGAAAATCTCTGAATATAAAATGGAGATATCATTCCTTAATTGCAGATTCTGAGACAGACTTCAGAGGCCGTATAATTCCATTACCTGTAGGAAAGCAACTGGAAACAAGTTTTCAGTTTTCATTAATGGGAGTACATGTTATGAAAAGGAGTTGATAAGGTACTTCTTAAGCAGCTGTGGAGATGTAAATTTTGAGGCAATAGACCTTTTTATCAGTAGCTTGGGTTAACAGCTTGTTCACTCTGGTCTGTTTCAAAGTGATACTGAGCTGGTTTATTTTGAGAGGAGGCAGAATATGGTGTAAAACTGCTACTTACATAGGTATGCTCAATTTCCCAGGGTTTTTGTTATTGTGGGCATCAGGTGTTGTCTCCACCAGGCATCTGGAGTGATAAGCAAAGCCCATTTTTTTTTTGTGTATAGACAAATAGGTACATGTGGTGGAGTCCTGGAGTTACTAATGTGCATCTTGATGAGAAAAACAGTCACACACATCCTAATTATTCCTGTTTGGAAAGCAATATATAATAATGTTGTTTGATATTTGTACAACTGCACCATCCAGAAGCTCTGAGGAAGATTCAATCAGCATCATGCTTCACACTAGAATGGCATTTCTGAAGGCCTGAGTGTAGCTCATGAGAAAATCTGAGGCACTATTTGAGATTGTGTTTAGATGCTGGAATTAAGTCAGAGAATCCCCCTGAGATGTGTTATGCTGTTCAAGTTGCATTCCCCAGGCAGTGTCTCTGTTTCTGTGTAGTATCTGTGATGTTGGGAGGGCAATCTGGATGATTTGTTCATGGAGTCTGGTTGCCTTTGACCTAATATGATGACAGCTGGAGACTTTCAGCTAACAAGTAAAGGTGTAATTTTGTGATGACAATACCTGCTTGGTGTCTGACACAAGATGGTGACCTCTTATCATCATTGCATCAGACAACAATTTTTGTAGTAGAAATAGTTCCCTTATTTGCACCCACTGGGAAGGAGAGTAAAAATGAGCATCCCCATTGTCATCATTGGATGTTAGCCCAGTTTCTGAATTAAAAACATATCCCATATGTGAGTTTAGGCACTGAACCTTGGTGTTTGGCCTTCAGTCATAATTCCCTGGTTCCAGGCAGCTCTCAATAATTTGGGAAAAATATAACCGAAGATCTAATTCTGGATTCAAATTTCACTGCCTGTTAGATGCTCTCATAAGCTTTGCCTGTCTCTGAACTACAAAAACAAAGCTGTGTTTTCCAGATAAGCTGTAACCAGTCATTCTGCTGGAGTGGGATTGAATAGTTACGAGATATTTGCTCATGTCCAGAGGTAAGGTTGCAAGGTAGCAACAGAACACACTCAGAGCAGTATGTTTACTGAAAAGAAATTTCTGTTCTGCCTCCACATAAAAGGATTGTTTTTTAACACAAACTGTAATATGAGCCCAGTTGACGGGCTTTTGAGCTATGAAAGAAGGGGAGATAGAACTTCTTAAGCCCATTTTGCTGCCAAAAGTAGGTGCTTCCTAAAGCTGCATTCCCACTGTAAAATGATATGTGCCATCAGCAATAAGGTTCCATCTTTTATACTACTCATTTTGTATGAAAGAAAAACAAGCGTCTGTATTAAATGGCTCATATTTTACAAGTGCTCAGTTCACCTTCAAAACTGTAATATGTATCACTAATAATGATTACAGTTGAAGAGTTGCCATTATGCCATATGCCCTTTTATTGGTCCCTAGGGAGTATTTGCAAGTACACAGAGATAAGTATAAGTTATTGCTGTGATAATCAAACCATGTGTGTCATATGGCACATAGAAATTATATATTATTTAATAAAAAAGCTTTTTAAATTAAGAAATATTTCATTTTACAACATGTGTAGGCATTTATCTTGTATGTAAGATTAAGTAACTATATGTGTCATGGAAAGGGCTAAAATTCTGTAAGCAAGAGCTGAAGACTATGTGATCCATTTTGGAGCCCTCAAGGAAAGGTACCACTTCTTATGTCCTCCCACATATTGTGCTTAAATTATCATATTTCCCTTTTCCCTCTGCTTTAATGGATAGTAATCAGCTGTGTAATTTAATTGGCAACACTTTCATTGGTTAGGTTATCAGTCCAGATTTTTTTATCAAGTTCTGCATTGTTATGTCTAAAAAACACAGGAGTTTTTGAACAGAGAAATTTGCAACTGGGCATTTTTGATCACTCAGTAAATAACAGAGAGTGGAATTAATTTAATTTTTTTCTTTGTGTTCTTGGTCAAGAGTTTCTCTTTCCTAAAGATTTGTTTTGAAGTTTATAGTTTGTCTTGTAAGAATACAGATTTCTAAAGTATTTTAGTGGAATGGAATATGCCAACAGTGTACTCTGCCTTCCCTGTTCAAAAAGTTATTAATCTAAAATGTATCCTTTTGCCATATTTGATCAATTCAAGACACTTGCAGAATTTTCCCTCTCGCTGATTACTCCTAAATATTTCTGTAGCTGAAAATACAATCTTTCTATAGCTAGCAGGAGGGTATTCCTACCCCCCCCGGCCCCCCTCCCCCGCCCCAGGCCAGAATATCCTCCTTGAAATAAGAAATCCCTTGTGAGGTTCTAATCCTGGACAGGGAAGAAGGAATCACCATATTGCTAAAAATTAGTTTCTAATTATGCATAAGCCGAATAAAGCAGGAATCAGCTAATTGACACCAACACAAAGAATTGCAGAAAACAACCCAGGGCTGGTTCCTGTTGCATTCAATTGATGGAAGGATTCTCATCCACACAAATAGAAACAGCAGCAACCTCCAAACAAACTCTACTATTTTAGCTGCTGTTTGTTTGGGGGTTTGTGATCTTTCTTTCTTTTCTCTCCTCCCGACAACCTAGCTGTCAGGAAACTAACCTGCTATTTAATCTAATGATGTGTTTACATTTATTAATCAGTTTGAATATATATTTTCCTCAGTGTGACATTCTTCCCCCTTGTCTCCTCCCCCAGATCTAAGCTGGCATCATTCAAAGTGATGAGTATCTTCCTTTCTTTTTCACTTGAGAAAGTGGCACAGAAGTTAAAGCACTTCAAAGAGATTGTTATCTCTCCATAGCTATTGTATAATTAAACATCAGCCTCCCTATTCTGATGTACATTCTCCTTGATCTTTAAGCAGGAAAACAAAAAGAGGCATCTCCTATGTTTTTCTCTAACAGATGAGCTTTTCACCTTTCTGCTGTAAACTGACTTGGCTTTGTTGGAAAGAAGCTGAAGTAGGGCAGAAAGATTTGCATGTTGCTACAGAAAGCTACTAATATAATCTACCAATTGATTAAATTGTGAGGATGTATGATTAATGATAGCTTGGTCAAATGTGACCTTTTAAATATAGGACAAGATGTGTGCAATGACTTGCAAGATTTAATGTGGAGGTTTAAGCTATGGACAAGAGGACGCTTTGCTTGTCTGTTTAGCTCAGCATGTCTCAAATAGGTTTTAGCTGTAGCAAATTAGGTAGAGCTAGATGAAATGAAAGCCACCTCCGGCTGAATTATCCAACTTAAAACAGCTTTAGCATGCTATTTTTAGATTTAAATATTCCAGTTTCATGGTGGGAGATGCCAAAGTTAATCTGCTTATGAAGATTCAGTCTTCTAAAGTTTCCACATGGGGTTTGTTCGAGAAGGAAATATATTTTCTGGTTTAGTGTTTTAAAGAAATTTAACTTTGGATTTTTAATTTAGCTGGAGGGAGCAAATTGCTATCCAGGACCACATTTTGTTATGGTAGATAAACCCTTACTGAGCTGAATTTTCAAGCATAGAAACTCTCATTGTGTCACCAACTTAGGTGAAGTGACAAGATTTCTGCCATCAGCCAAGGAATTTGTTTCTCTGGAATCAGTCAGTGAGAGTGGTAGGTGAGGGGACAGGATGACATGGCACCAGACATTCCTTATTTTCAACTCTTTCCACCAAGAAAAAAAATCTGATCAAAGGTGTCCAAAAATATCTCTCCTTTTACTTTAGATGACAGTAGGCCGACTGTCTGGAGCTGTAACAGTCAGCTCACATGAGACAGGTGACAGCATCTTGCTTAGTTTTAGAGTCCCTGCTGTATGGTCTAATGAAAGTATCGGCTAAAAGCTCGTTAATGTTTGAGCTCTAATTCACTGTTATATATAACATAATGATAACAGTGCTGCTGATCTATGGCAGAAGGCTGAATGTGCAAATAGCTTTTCCTCTAGTCTGGAACTAAATGTTGCTGGCCTGGCTGCAGTCCCAGCTGGCTGGTTAAAGAAATGTGTCAGGGGATCACAGGAATATAGACATCAGTGGTGCATTTGGAATTAAGGCTTGCTCTGAGCTCTTGATTCCTTTATTCTCCTTAAAGATTTCCAGCACAGTGCAGTGTGGATGACTCTTTTTAGCACAAAGAAGCTGTCCAAGCAAATGGCTGAAGTATGGTTTCAGATGAGTTTTCTCTGAGGAAAATATTTGTCTTTAAATCTTTCCAGCTCTAATTAAGCCTGCATACCTACATTTCATGTCTGTGAGAGCCATAATTGCTAACATTTGCACAGAGGAGCAAAGGAGGAGCTGCCGTGGCTGCTTTGTAAAATGGGAGCAGGTGAATCCAGCAGTAAGGCCCAGTCGGTTTTAATGACTGACTGACTGGATCTTGCAAAGGAGGATGGAGCTTGGCTGCATTTGGAGCCTGCTTGAAATAAATATGCCTTCGCTTCAGAACTGGGGATTGCAAACTCTTCTTCCCTGCAGGGATTAGACTGCTTTGTGGCAGCACTGTCAGGGAAAAGGCTGCTGCAGCCCAGGGGAAGCTCGTGGAGGGACTGTGCTTGAGGGAGGAACTGCAGCCACGGGACCAAGGTGCCTTCACTTCCCTCCCAACACATGATGTAGTGACCAAAACCACACTGCTGGGCTTAGGGTGGCAGCTGCAGAAATGAGGGAGGGAGGGAGGAGAAGTAGCTGTAGCTGGCTGGAGGAGAACTAATTCATTTCTTGTGCCCCACTCCTGCCTGCCCTGCTGGTGCAGCAGGTAGGTGTGGGCGTGATGGAGCTGTCATATCTCCATTTCTCTTCTTCCCTTAAGGCAGTAGGAGCTGTTTGCTAATAGGCCCATGGCAGAGGGGATGGATCTTAGCTCAATTATGCTGTGGATCCAAGCCTGAAGCAGAATGTTTAATTTGTTCTATTTGTGGATTTGCTTGTTCTGGGTGAATGGACTGAAATGAATCTCTCTGTGGAGCATGGATATGTGGGAGGTACGTGCCTTTCTGTCTCCAGGCAGTAGCTACCTTGCTTCTGAGATTGTCTTTTTGACCTGATTTTTCACCTTGGCCAGCTATCAGTGGAAGTCAAGGCATAGTTTTTAGAGATTGAATTATACTACTGAAATGTTACTGATGTGCTAAACTGGTGTGAAATCAGACTGGCTACTCATGTCAGCTGCCTGGGAGTAAGGAATGAGCTGAATGATTACATCCAACAGAATCAGTCACTTTGTGCAAATCCAGGATCTTGTCTGAGACTTCAGCAAAGACTTCACTGTCCTCAGGTGAGATAGCAGGTGAGGTACAGGAATCTCTGCTAGTGAACCAAAACCACAAGTCTGTTGCATCAGCTTTTGTTTACTGCAGTTAAAATGGAATTTATTCTCTGGGGGTATTACTGTCACTCATTATTAAAGGTCTAATTAGTGCTGTTGATTCTTTATTATTGGTTTAGAATTAATTTCTTATTTCCTACTTCAAGAATGTTAGCTGTGTAAAAACAAAGGCTTTAATTAATTGACTGACTTAATTTTTGCAGTATACATCAGTCCTACTCCTTCCTACACATGTATCCAGAAGGGCAGAATAAAAGTGACATATGGTAAAATGAAGCAGAATGTCTAAGCTCAGGTCATTAAAGTGGTAATAATAAAGGCTTCACTAAATGGAAAATGCCACCAGTCTATTCCAGACTGTCTTGATCAAAACTCAATTCATTTTTATTGTTTATAGTGTTAATTATTTGGGGAAAATATTTTTTTATCAATTTAATTCATAGCAAGGTTGTTAAATTGTAAATAACCAAAATTGCTGAAGCTTTTCCTCTAATAAAATTGTAATTGGCCTTTCAAAGTAACTACACTAATAAATTTCCCTCTTTTCCCCTCCTCATACTTAACAGACCAGAGATCCTTAGTTGCCATAAGTCAGTGTCTTTTAGTCCCACAGAGTTCTGCCTACACCAGCTCAGAAACTGGCCCAAAGCAGGGCGGTGACAAGGGAACAGAAACATCACCTCCAAGGTATTAATGTATAGGATTGTTATTCTGGCTACAGTCAGTGCATTGCTACTTACTTAGAGGAGAAAAAACAGGACATTGCAATTATTTGTATTCACTGATATGTTTTATATGCAGTGATAGAAATTTGGAGTAAAAAAATAGGGTTCCATTTTGCAGTTCCTGGTAGTTGCATGTTAAACTGGTTTTATTAATGTATGGAGCGAATGTTAACTGTAATGCACCCCTTCTCCTCAGGACATGTGAGTACCTATGTGCTGCTGGTTGTTGTAGCACCTCTGCACCTTCCCATCCACAGTGTACCTGATGTCAACAGTGTTGCTGCAAAATGAGGCAAAACCCCTTAGATTCATCCCACTGGAGTCCTGTGAATTAACTGCCTGGGCACCTGCTGTGGAAGGACAAGAGCCTCCAAAGAATGAATACTTTTATAAATGATGATATGAATGATTAAGCCAGTGTTCTCAGGAAGCAAAGAGGTGAATGGAGGTCTTCCAAATTTTGAATGGCCTATGACTTCAGGAGTGGCCTCTCCTTCTCAGCAATCTTAGTCAGTTCTGAAGTTGTTTTTATTCTGTGCCATTTTGGATAGCAGCCTTTCCTAGAGATAATTTCTTTCTTAAAATCAGCTTGGAGGTAGTAATTCTTTTGTGCACAGGAGTGCTTCAGGATTCACTGCTTACTACTGTCAATATATTTCTGAGGTTTGGATGTGAAGTGTCTCTCTCTGTGGTTCGTGTGTTTCCAGGCTGCTTCATCTACAGATTCTGCATTAAATATTGAGGCTTGTGCGTGTAGCCTTTACAGTTTTGCATGTGTACAGAAGATTTTATACATGACAATACACATTTCCAAGTGCAGTGATCCCATTTTCTTGGGGTTGTACCTGCAAATTCAGTGTACCTTTGGTTTCTTACAGCAGGTGTGTGATATTCTGGCAGCAGTTTGCCCTGCATAGGAGTGTGGCAGAAGACCCAGGGTGGAGCACAGCCCTGGAACTTGACTCTGGTTTCAGGTGCTGGGTTATGCAAGTGCATAACCATGCTCCTCCACAGGATATAGGGCAGGGCTCTCCCCGACGCTGCCAGCAGCATCCCACCTCCCTTTAAGAGAGTCTTGAGAAAAGAAGCCACATAACATACTGCTGCAGCTTCAGTCTCCTGGTTGTACACAGAGCACTCCCATTGCAGTCGTGGGAGTGTGTAGACACACCAGAAATCAGTTCCTACATGTCAGATTGCAAGAAACCTGCTCTGGTGTCTAATTATCCCAAGTCTGCAGGGCGGCTTGCTGAGTCCATGTAAATAGCACTTAGTTTAGTCTCAACCTGTTAAAAGTGCACAACGATTAACATTTATTTTTTTCCCAGAGTGTTTCATTTTGACAGCACTATAAACAAAAGCACTTCTATGCATCTTTCTTTGCTGAATTATTTATTTGAATGTAGATATGAATCATCATTACTGCGGAATACAGTGAAGTCAGGTTCTAGAACGAAAACATCAGTGCTAATTAGCTGGAAATAAAATTGTCAAAAATACTTGATTCTAATTAGGGTCTTTTTAATGTTTATACACTGGGGACTTGATCTTCCTCTCAATGACTGTAAATCTGGAATGCTTTCATTGCCTCTAGTATGGTATTCATGCAAATAAGATTATAACTTTATGGCTCATTCTAGTGGTTATTATATTCTGTTCGCTAAATAAGAAAGCCGTTCAAACTTTAAATTGTTTGATTAAGTAAAATCAGTCCACATACATATCTAAAGCATAGAAATACTAGTGGCTATGCAGTTCAAGAACTACAGATCTGACCATACTCGGGGAAATAACCACATACTCTTATCTATTTTACATATAAATTTGCATGTATCATTAACACACTCCTTTTTATGTTAGCTGGAATTGTTCTGTTTGTTTGGGGAAAGTATTAGAGTTGATCTTCACTATGAGCAGTTCTGAGTCATATGTGTTAAGAGTTATTCAGCTTCTCTGAGGTTTCCTACATAGTTCATTTTACCACTGTCTCTTTCCCTTCGAAATCAATTACTTGTCTTTTTCTTAAGTGAAGCTCAGCTGCTTCGTGATGTAATTCCTCAGTTGTTCCCCATCTATTTTCCTGATCTGCCTGTTCATCAAAACACTCAATCCTGCAGTATTGCCTCTGCTTTGTACCTTTGTCCCAAGAGTTTTCTAGAATAACCTTTTGATGGTTGGGCCCAAAATTTAGGATTAACCAAATGTGAAATGGGTTTGGATTTAGTATTTTACTCTATGTTTTCACAACTGAGACAAAGTTTAGGTTTGTATCTGAACCTTACTGAACTTTGAAATAGGTCACATCTAGTGAACTTGTAGGATCTCATCCCTGATAAGCAGGAACTTTTGAATCTCGAGTTTCCTCTCACTGATGGCTGGTGGTCTGCCTGGGACATCCAGAGGCACTTCTGCAATTCCTCCACTCCAGATTTCTATGCTGTAGGCTATTCTCTCTATGGTCTATGCCCTCTACTTTATAAGTTTAAAGCAAAAAAAAAAGGTGTATTCTTTGTTTTCATGAGCGTGAGCTTCAGAAATTCATAACATTTTTGTTAAGAGTTAAATTCAAATGCAGTTATGCCAATTTGACATGGTTGTAGACTGTTAAGCTGTTTATTTTTGCAGTTACTTAAGTAAAAGCTAAAGTTGAAAATATTTTTGCAGTAAATAATTGACATGTTATTTTCCTGCTTTGTAAATTGCTCAAAGGGGGGCTTGTAATTTTATTCATAGATTAATAAATTTATTATAACTGTTTGGATAATTCTGTGGCTAATTATTGAGCTGCTCAATAGTTTATAAAAAATTTATTTCGAGGATTTTTAATTCAGGGGTTACCAGTAGTTGGCTTCCTGTGTTAATTACTAGCTCTGGATTCTTGCTTTTTCATGGTCTGTAGGAGGAGAATTCAGTACCTGTGTGTGATCTTTAAGGGTAATTGCAGTAGAAAAGAAGTAACAGTGACTTTAACTTGGTCGATTTAGCAGTACAGTATATTAGGTTTCTGGTATGACCACCCCACTTTGAATCTTGCTGTCTGGACTATTCTCTACTGTTTAGGCCTAAACTCAGCCAGGTCTGAACCAATCCCATGTCAGGTTGACTTACCTGAGCTGTTTGCTTGGGGATTTGCTCACCCCAGGATCTGTTAGGTCAGGAAAGAATACAAATGGGTTTGCTGTTTAACTGAGAATTAAATTAGAGAGGTCTTCTGAAGAAATGGATCATTTATTTTTCCACATAGGACATGAATTAATAGCCAGATGAAGCTGTTTCCCTGCTCTAGCCTCCTTTGCTCTCCTGAGTTCCGCTTAATGGAGACCTGAGCCCTGTTCTGTTGTGCTGCAGCCCCATTAGTACAATCTGGAAAGGCCATCGAGGGAGTTCAAAGATGTATAGTGACACAAACACTTGTGTTTGATGAAATATGACCCAATAAATGGAGAAATTTCATTTATCACCTGTCTGAGGAGGCTGAGTAGGAAACGGGAGATGCTTAGGCAAGGGCTGCTCAGTGTGCTTTAGGTTGTATCTCATTTCATTCCAGAAACTCCAACTCAGTCTATTCTGCTGCATTTAAGATGACTGTAATGAGGGATGTAATGTCTCTCTGAATTACCTGAAAATCTTTTAAAAGCTCTGTCACTATTCTTTCCCTTGAGATTAAAGACTAATCTTGGGTACCTGCCATCTAGGAATCTACCTAATTACCTGAGGTTATATGCTGGTCAGTAAGAGATACTTTACGAAGGACAAGGGAATTATTCTAATGTTTGTAAAGTCAGTAATTAGGCACATCATTTCCCTAGAGATTGGTTTGAGGAGAAAACAGGAAACTCCTATTTCATGAGATGATTCATCTCTTCAAGTGGGTCATCACCTCATCTGTAGGGTTTGGTTGCACAAGGACTTCAGACTGGGTAGAAGACAAGGCTCGAAAGATGGATTGCTGCATCCTAGAAAGCTGGTGGCTATTCACAGATCCAAAGGTATTTCCTCTAGAAATGAAGCAAAATTCCCTCTCTAATCTAGTGAGTAGAAAGTGTGAGGATGCTCTCAGCCCTCCCCTTCATGGGGACAGTCTCATGCACTATGGCAGCACCTCTGCAACCTTGTTAGCTTCATCCCTTTCCCTGCCTTTCCCAGGCTGCACCAAGCTCTACTCCTAGACCAGCTTCCAACTCCTTTAAAACATTTTAAGAAGCAAAAAATAGTTGCTTGTATGGAAAAACTGCTTTTGCCATTCTTTGAAGTTCTATTCCCTCTAATTGGTGTGTCTCATTGACATTGCTCACTGGTTAGCTCTCCCCGAGTCTTGCATGGCACAGGCTGGAAGGAAAGGGGCTTGTTTGTCCAAAAGCAAGTGAGGGCTGTGGCTTGTGTTTGCAGGCTTGAGTAGGTTATTCCACCCTGCTATCCTCCTTACCTTCCTGTTGGAGATGCCTAAATGAGACGATAATTGCTGCAGTAGGAAACCAGGACTCATATTAATATGCCAGACTTCACAACTATTTTAATTTTTTGAAAGCAATGGAATGGCTTATTGTTCTTTATCTTAAAGGAACACATCTAGAAAGTCCTTTTAAGTACTTTGAAAAAATATTATGACATTTTATGACAAGGTAACTCCATTAAGAAGTAACATGAGTAAAAAAATGAAAAAAGAGGGATTACTTGATTTTGAAAAAAGAGTATAAAGAGTCAACAACATGCTTCTAGCATAATTCCATGACACTTCTCTGAGCTGAAGCTGATGAACAGAAAGTTATAAAGGCTGTGGATTTTGGTGCTTTTTACACTCTATCCTAGGACTATGAGTTCCACCAGTGATGTTAATACTAAGTACGTCTTTTTATGTATTTAGCACAAAAGTGCCTTATAAAGCATAGGGAAAATAGACGAGTTGTGTGATGGTTTCTGCTAGGTAATACTTTCTATGATGCTTTTACAAGTAGTTTTCTCCTTGGAGTTGCTAAAACACTGGTTTTAGCCTTAGTTTTATTTTTAAATTATAGAAATCTATGCTTAAAACGTGGTTGTTATCCAAAACCTTTCCATCTCAACCTGGCAAGTACGTGTAGAAAAAGTGAAATGGTTTTCAGACTGAATTGCGTGAGCCATATTTCACACATTATAAGATGCATTAACACATATATAGTAGAAAAGACTTGGCCCTGAAAATGCTCTGCTTACCTGGATAGGAATCCATAGGCTGAGGTTCTTTGTTTATTACATAAAATAGCCAGTTCAGAATTGGAAGAATTTCTTTATAATAATTAAATAAATTACCTGGGTGATAATGTAGATGTTAATTTTAACATTTCATTTAATAATTCCTTGTGCCTTCTATAGTTGGGTAAACCAGAACTGTGATTTGTGTTTGGATCAGTGAAATTGTCCCTTAAATAATAAACATCTTGTTTATTCTCAGTAGTAATGTCACGCTCTCACCCCATGGTTTAAGGGTGAAATATAATATCCAAGATAATGATCAGACTTTTACTTCTACCACAGAAAATAATGATCTATTTGACTCTGGTCATGTTGTAAACATCCTAGTGCATGGGAGTTGAGCAGAGAAATACATAAGACATCTTTATTGATTTATACATGCAGTGATATTTATAGTGTGTGGTTGCCCAAAGTAGCAACGTATATCCATGCTTAGATTAAATTGTAAGTTCTGAGGCTCAGCCTCAAGAATAAACAAAATTACAAAACTGGAACTCAAGGAAATTATGATAGACTGAATCTTCTGAAGTAGTTCCAACTCATTTTACATGCTGTTTGAAACATCTTTCTGTGTCAAAATGGCAGTTTTTGTTTGGGAAAACTGCTTGCTGCAGATGAGTTTTGTAAGGGAATGAAGATAACCACAAAAAATATTCAGCAGCTCCATGATATGGTATCTCGAATCCCAGAATGATTTCCTTGCTCCAGCAAAGAAATTGATGTGTTCCATTTTTGTGCCAGCAATGAGAGACATGTCAGCAGATCTAAATCCAGACCTTGGGTTTGTCATGTACAAAAGTAGGCCTGTATCAAACCACAGGAGGTAAGTACATTTCATTCTGATGTAGGTCAAATGCATTGCATGCTCCTGTACCATCATTGCATCATGGACTTTATGAAATACAATGGAAAATCTGAAATCTGAACTAGACCTGAGCATTGCAACATCATCTCAAATACTGTTATTGCATTATCATTGTACTTGTGGTCACTTTGGTGATTCTGGAGACACACAGAAGGTAAACATGGTTTTATGTCTTTACTCAGTAGTGGAGTTGAGAGTAGAAGAGTCAACAGATGGATTTTACGTCCAGAGAAAGAACAAATGTCCTCCTATATGAAATATTGCCAGTTTGAATCCCAGTGAAAGGATTAGTACCTTTGGATCTGAGCCCTGGAAATGTCTGATTTAATACTATGTCTTTTACAATTTATCTTACCATGTGATGTTTTTACAGTTGCACCATGTGTTTATATACAGGGTTATCTGAAGGGATGCCCACAGCTTGTGTCAGTGATGTTGCTGTACTGATGTATTTCCAGTGCCAAACTGGACAACTATTTCTCCTAAAACCTCTGTCTGTCATCAGCTTGTATTTCAGTTTCTCTACAGTGCATTTGGACTGTGCTTTAGGCTATGTATTTCTTAAGTAATTTCTTGGTAATTTTGCGACCTCTTACTATCTCCACTTCACCAGACTTTGATTCTAAGACCAGTGTACTTTAAGAGCTGGAAACCATATCCAGAAGCAGTTGTATGGGCAACGTCTACTGCAGGGACTGTGTTGCCTTTTAAAAGACGTGATGGTTAAGCCCTTATGACTGTTATTTGTGAAAGAGAGAACTGAATGTGACTGTCAGATCTTGTGGTTTAACTTTTACTAGCTCTGCTCTTCACTTCCAACTGAGGAATTGCTATTGTTGGTTTATTCCTTCCTCAAAGAGATTCAAGTGGCTGAGGATGGGCACTGCAGAGTGTCTTCTTGTATAGCTTCTCCTCACCTGCCATCATGAGGCTAAAGGTGCTGTTGCTATCACCTCATCTCTGCATTTTAGGTCCTTTGTGAATGATACATGTAACATCTTAGGCTGCTGGGAAATTATTACAACCAAGAGCTCTTGGTTTACCCAATAAGCTATGCTAAATTTAATGGGCAACTGAAATCATATTCATGGCTTTGACTGTAGCATATTTTAAGTTAAAAGGATCTCATTGCAGGATAGGTGTCACAGCAAAACAGATTTTGCATAGCTTTATTAGAAAGCATTGAAAGTACTATTCCCATTTAAATGTACAGTAGCACGGATGTTACTGTTAACTATGCATTGACACAGTATCTTGTGTGAGTGATCCAAGTTTTAATGGTTTTATACTCTCTGTCAACATGATGTATCATAATTGCTTTTTTGGACGAGTTACAAGCTGAGCGTAAATATTTAGTATTAATGAATTCAGGTTTATTATGTGTATCTGCAGTGCAGCAAATAAGCATCCATCCATGAAGCATCTTAGCATGCTAAGGGCAGGAATTTTCCCTTTCTTTCTCAACTTCCTCTTCCTGCTATCTGGCTTCTGAAAAATAAAATAATATGGGTTTTTTCTAGTTGTTACTGGTCCCCTCAGCCTTGGAAGTTCACCGTGTATACTGGACACACCCTCTGTCATGTCTTTTGCTGAGCAGGTTGTCCAAATAGTCAAATCCATTCACAGGTTGCTGGCTGAGGGCTATATCATATTGACAACATGAGGAATTTTACTTTACTTTTGTATATATATCTTGTATTTTGCATGTCATTGGACTTTTTGTTCTCCTGCTAGCATGCTGGGAAACTTTGGAAAGCAAGGTGGGAAGAATGAGATGGCAGTTGTAGATAAGCCAAAAAGCATATTCTGTCCTTGCTTTCCAGGTCTGAGGCCTCACTGCAAACCCCTTCTGTGCTCTCAGGCCCGAGGCTTGGTCTTCTCTTGAAAGACTGCCATTGTCAACCGTGTCAAAAGAGAGCATGTTGGGGGATGTTCATAACCTCAACAACTTCCTCCTGAATTGAAGTGATATGTGATGTCTTGTGATGCACTCCTCTCTGAGGGCTGTGTTCTGGCACACTGCACTGTGGTGAGACCAGTATTCCTGAGTATTTCAGAGGTGAAATTCTAACCGCATGGAGAAAAGCAGAAGTGTGGCAGAGGGTGGTGCTGGGTCTGAGATTGTAGCTTGGGAATTATGGGATGTGAGTTCAGGTTTTTGTTTAATTGTATGTTCTGCATCATCTGCCAGCTTTTGAAAGGGGGCAGTAGTAGTTATCCAAGAGCCAATGATTAGGAAATGCCAAGGTACTGTGAGTCCATGAGACCACATAACTATACAAAATAGCTTTACAGACTGGCCCCCATGTTCTCAGTGGGTCTTCTTCAGTTCTTGCCATCCTTCTGCAAAGCAGCTCATTTGTAGGCCTAGCTCTGCTTTGTCAAAACAAACTCCATCTGTGTAGACTCAAGGGTGGCCTCTGCTTTCCCCAGTGCTCCTCATGCCCTCCTTTTCCCTTGTTCCCAGATTAAGATCCACTGTTGTAAAATGTCAGAGCACACATCCAGCTGCTGACAACTGTGATGGTGCTGGGCATTTGCACAGAAGTTCCTTCAGTGTATCACATGGACTGTACAGGATGACTGGTGGTTCTGCAGTAACAGGCACCATACAGAAATGGGAAGAAAGAACTGTGAAAAGATGAGGCTAAAATTAAAGGCTGAGAGAAATGAGAAAGAGAGCAGTGGATGTTTCTCTCCAGAAACTCCCCATGAATCTTCAGGTTTCCTGCTGCCTTCCCACATTTTATAAATGGACTGAACAGATGACAGTTTATATTTATAAACCTAACGAGATGCTGCTCGTCTTCTGTGAAATTGCTTGGATACCTAGTGATAAGCTAATACTTCATAGCAGTTTGCCCTCTCATGACAGTATGAGTTCCTAAATATCCAGTTTTATTTGGTGTATTTTGTAATATGGCAGATGATCTTCTCATTAAGACATGACTGGGGTAGAGCCAGGCTCCCTCTGCTCAGGCTGGCTAGTCTGACAAGATGCTTCAGGGCTGTTATGGCTCTTGTGGAGACAAAAACCTCCCCAGGGCAAAGAGTGGCTGTGATAGTGATGATGCTGCCTGCTGGACACAGGCACAACCAGTCCTGCCTCAGGGAATGAGATAAAACAAATGCAGGGGAAGAGGAAAGAGGGAGTTGAGACCACATTGTTCTGGTAGGGGTGGCTGGCCAGTGGCTTAGTCTGCATCTCTCAATCCTGAGCCTCTGTTGCCTATGGCTTTACAGTTTTGTACAGATCTGCAACAGTCTGTAATTGCTCTGTGTCTGAGATGACCTGTCCTGTGGTTAATAATTTACACATAATTCACAGAATTGCCTAGAAAGTTATAGGCATTTTTGGAGACCAGGATAACTGCTTCTCTAGTGCCAGCAATAAAATTGCCATTTATATTAAAAGCCTCAGAGTGCTTAAAATTTAGTTGGAAGTAGTAGATGAGACATTGCTTAATTTTCTCCTGCCCTTGCAATATCACAGTCAATTTTTACTGGTGTTTTTAATAATAAATTGGAGAAAATGTGCATGCTATAAACCATTTAGCTATGATTATTTAAACTCTGAGTTTTGTTTCTTTTTTTCTTTAGTTTAAGTGTTAGGAAATAACTTTCATATGATTAGAAAAAACCCATGGAGACAAATAATAAAGCCTGTTTTGGGTAGCTTGGAGACCCAGCTGTTACCTGATGAAAGGCCTTTCTCATGTAATATCTTGTCATTTACTTAACAGTGGTAATATTTTATAGATGTAACTGCAGTGCAGTAGGAACTCTACAGTCATTTTGTGGGGAACAGCCTTCAAATTGCATATAAAAGTTCTGTACTGCTGGAGCTTGCTCTAGGCTCAACTCGCTGACCTACTCAGTGGTTTTATTAGCAATTTTTAACTAAAAACACCTGTTTGGCTGCTTTTGGAAATTTTAGATTTGCTTTGGAGAATTTCATTGTGAAAGAATCATCAGAATAAGCTTGTACTGCTAATTGCCACATATGCCTCTCATGCGTAACAAAAAAACACTCTGAATTGTTTTGTCTGGTGACCTACTAGTCACTTTTAGCCCCCGTGGAGAAAAGTTCCTTGATGGTCTAGATTTACTTATTTTTTGTTCAGCTTTCTAAATATAAGTTAAAACTTTATACATGAATTTCTCTTTGCCTTAATACAAGAAGATACAGAGCCTATCAAACACATCACTGCAACCTTACCTTAATAATCTGAGCTTTTAGACTCACTCAGCCTGAAAATAAATTGAAATGTACTGGATTTGGGTTCTTACAGGAACATTTTCTACCACAGGAGATCTAATGAGCAGGTAACGGACAGACTTGGCAAAGACCTGAATAATAATAGAACACATTAGGGATGGAAGGCAGCAAAGACAGAAAATGCAACAAAACAAAAAGGAACCACAACGGTCATTATTCTCAAAGAACACCAATGGAATTATTGCATTACATTTTGGAACATTGTTACTGAAAACAGCACTAGCTGAGAGTGAAGTTTTCTGCATGAGATGAGTAAATGGTATGTGTGAGAGGTATACGTGTGTGCATAACTCTGTCTCTAAAGGAAATTTTGGGGAGCTTGTATTTCAAGAGCTTTGTTTTGTGGGTGATTTAGTCTCTGTTTTGACTCTCAATTACCTTGCATTTTGCAGTTAAAAGGCAGGACAGGGAGGCTCTGCTCTCTCTCCTCCTAGCCACAAGATGCACCAGGGAGTGCTCCTCTCCAGGGGCAGCTTTAGTCATTTGTCCAGCCATTCATGTACACTACAGTCACTGTGTGACTTGACTTGAGGAAAAAAGTTGACATTTGTTTATTTCCATAGAAAGCAGAGCAGTTTGTTTATACTATCTTTCCTCTCTAGCTCTGTAGTCCTGACAAAACATATAAATTATTAGTGGGGAGGATCCGAGCCTGGCTTTGACAAAGGATGTGAGGAGACTGTCCGTGATAATGGGACAGAGGGGACTGGGGAGTGTAGCCCTTCTCAGGTTTCTCAATGTTGGAGTGCTTTTTTTTTCCAAACTTTAGACATAATGATCTGAACCTCCAGTTTCAAAAGCAAAATATGACTGATTTGACAGCCTAGATGTTTGCTGCCTACTAGCCTGCATCTTTGACAGCTTTGTGACTGCAATCAGACACTTCCCAGCTGAAACAGGTAGCCAGTTCATACTCTCACAACCAATGCAAACATTTAGTAGAAGTAATATTGATGTCTTTTTTAAAAGGATATTTAGTTGCTCTCGTTGTACATAAGTATTAATACAGCAATCCAGTCTTTCATTCTCTGGCTGTATTCCTGTTTCATTTAATCATTTAAAAAGTACTAATCCATAGTATTTCTATTTTTTTTCAGTTCATCAGTCAAATTTAATGTTTATCTCATGAGACTAAAAGATGTAGGGAAATAGTTGATTTTCAGCTACTTGTGATGTATACAACTGGAAAGATGTAATAACAGACTTAGGGATAGATCTGGCTTTTTCTGTTATGCAGTGCTCAATTCTGCTGAAAGTGAGGAATTAAATCAGTGCTGTTCATTCTCCTATAATTTGAAGCAATCCATTTTCTCCTAGGCTGCAATTCAGGTTATTTCCCAATCCCACTGTGTTCTGAGCATGAAGGGAACACTCATCTGTTCAGTCCTAAAAAAGAAAATTCAAATGTGGCTTTAACGTGTCTCTTTGCTGATGTAGGCTCCCTCTGACACACACTGATTGCCTGTCATACCCTTTAAATCAAAGCTACATATCTACATGCTCCACAGTACTATGGCTAAAAAGGGATCTAATTGTTTCTCTATTCAACTTGAGGGGCAGTAAACATAGATTAGTAAGCATATGCATAAATAACTCTTATGCATTATGAAAGGTTGTAATTTGCATTTATTTTATCTGCATTTCGAGAATTATAGATGCTAGCATCTAGTAGACAACCCAATTTTGTCACTTTCACAGGAGGGAATCTCTCTCTAGGAGGTATTTTCTTTCCTTGGCACTATTCTTTCATGAGCCCTCTTGAAGTTGTTCAGGGTCTTGAATCAAAGCTATCCTAATTTTAGTGGATACACCTGTGAAATACAATCTCCTTTTTAATATCTGAGGATGGATTAAAAGCTTCAGTTTGGATCACTCACAAACATCTGGGAAACTCCATAATTTTGATTGTGTCTTGCAACCTTAGGCTGCATTTAGTTTTCCATTCTAGAATCCAACAGCAGTATTATAAAAAAGCCTTGGCTCTCATTTAAAGAGTATATTGTGGATAAAGAAAAACTTGAAAATATGACCACAGATAACTGTAACTCAAAACTTCCATGGGAATATGCTGGCTTTAACCTTTACCTCAATGAAGTTTCTAGAGGGCACTTTAGAGCTGCAGTAATGTAACTGTTATGCTTCTATCTTCTTTTACCTCCAATCATCTGCTTTTGTTGTAATGCAGTTTATCCACTGGCTAAATAACTACATTCCCATAGCCTTTATTTAACAATTGTTATCTTTCACTTCTTACTGGGTAAAAAATAAACTAGAGATTCTAGAGTCCACAATAATGAGCTGATCATCACCAGAAACATTAATGTTTCTGTGTGTCATTCTAGGTAAGCTGGAAAATCATTTCACATGCAAATTTACAGAAGAGTGTGTGTGAAGTTCAGTACAGTTCATCCTTCTAGAACTGAGGACATGGTTTAGTAGTGAATATGCTGGTGGTACTGGTTTGATTTGGGCTGCAGTGCTTGGTGCTTCCATATAAGGTGTCTCAAGCCCCTTGCAGTTTTAAATTGTTCTAAAGCAAGCTGCTGCCTAAATGTGCCTTTGGGAGATGGAAAACCAGTTCATAATATGTCAGGGTTATGGTTTCTAAATAGAAGACTTTTCAAAGGGGTTTAAGTGACCTGGAAATGTACAAACACTGCAACTTGCTACCAGCAGCTTTGCAGATTTTAATAGTAATTTGTAGAGCAAAGAAAAGCTACAGCACATTATTTTTTTGTCATCTTCATGTAAAATTAGGTCCAGATTTTGTGTAACCCTGGTTGCCACAGCTGACCACCTCAGTGCACAGAAAGCATTATTTCTTGAAAGCTGAGATATTTTGAATGTGCTTCTCAGTGAATGACAGCTCTGAAGAGTTGCCTGAGGAATAAGGGGAGTTTACACACTGTTAGTATGAACAGCATGGAGCTGATCACCTCTCATTCAGGGAACTAAACTAGTACATTCCCCACTTAATTTAGCATTACACCATTGAATGCAGGTTACAAGGGTGTTTGTTTTAATGCTTTAGCTCCCTAAGAAATCCTCACACAGACTTTCATAGCTTGGAATACAAGCTGTTGCTTTAGCAAAATTTCATTTCACTGCAGCTTCATAGGCCATAGTGATGACCCTCTGGGCAATGTAACTATATATTCCTAAGGGAGTGTTGAAGTACCACCTTTCTTCACTATCAGAACTTGTTGGATGTAGGTTTTTGCTCAAAAATTTGACAAAAAGCTACTCTTGCAGGGGAAAAAAAAAAAAGGCACAACACAGCAATGCCCAAAATTATCTGAACATTCCCATTTGCAAAAGTAATTGTGAGAGTGATTAAAATCAGCATGTGCTGATTTTTGGAAGTTTTCGCAGTTTATTGGAAGCTTTTATTGTAGCCAGTTGTCTCTGGTGTTAAATTCTTTTATGCATGAAGACCTTTTAGTAGTCTGCTGGAGTTCCTGGGTCTGTCCCATTAGATCTGTGCATGGGTACAGAGAAGAAAAGGATTTTGGTACTTTGCATTTGGACAATTCACCTTGATTTCTAAAAGGAATGCCTGGAGATGCAATGAATGCATTGGGAGACCTCAATATGGAATGTGTTCAGGGGCATGCTGGGTTCATGTATGCATGAGGAAAGCTGTACTTTTGCTGGCTATCCTCTTTCAGTGCCACTTTACACTTGCTTTTCACATGCTCCGACATGCAATATTAAATCAACTGTGTTTCTGAAAATAAAATGTCCCTTTTTATTTATTTCTCTGAGCAAATAAGCAGCTTCTGACAACCCTGGCTAAGAAACTGACATCCATCAAGACAGAGAAAGAGTTGTTTTATATTGTTATTTCTAAAATTAGATTTAAAGCACATTAATACTCGGTTGTGGCAATAATGATCCCTTTGCTATGCATAGAAAAGTGATATAAGCAGAGAAATTTTCAAAAGGACATTGTATCTTAGTGAACAAGCCTCTCCAGGCTTTGGCGATAAGAATTGTCAAAACTGATGTACAGGATTTCATGTAGCTCTATTTAGCAGATTGAGACTGTCCAGGGAAGGAGGGGAAGAGAGAGACACCAGTGCACACGTCTAAGTGGAGTGATTCCTTTTCCCATTTTCTGCGTTTATCACATCTGTCGAAAATATTTCCCTTACTTTTTTGAGTCTGTTTCATTTTTGCGAGGCACAGACACTCGCTGCTGTCCACTTAAATCACAAAGTGGTGATTGACAAAAGAGCTGAAACCTTTCCTCCAGACATCAGAAGGAACAGAGATGGTGGTACTAATATCACAAGGTTAGGAATGTTAGCTGTAAAGTCAAGGCAAAGGATTTGGGCAGGGCTCTCCCAGTGAAAAAAAGGGGGTTCTGGTGAAGATTTCTGTGAGTTCCAGAACTTGTGACAGCAAAGTGGTGTATCCAGCAGAACATTAATATAGTTAGGGTAGGATAAACAGTGAGTTAAATTTTCTGTTTCCTCTTCAAAGCGTGGTTCAGCACAGTCACTGTAAGCAGGGAAAACACCCAAATAAGCCTTACACTGTTAGTAGGAACTTGCACTGTGCATTCCCCTTAAATAAAAATTTAAAAATACAATTTGTAGATTAAAATTGATTTAGTTCTATTTAAATATCTATTCAATAAATATACCAAGTTGAAAAGGACTCAGGTCTGCTCAAAGGGTGTATTTTGAACTGCAAGTTATGAAGGATATTACTAGAAGAATTATGTGAATAACTGGAATTTCAGGTCACTGGTTGAATACAAATATCTGTGAGTTTTGCTGCAGATCATGCTGAAGTGAATTTGTGAAGAGTTTTCCTCCAAAATGAAATACTGTGCTTCCTGTTTACTTCCAGTCAGGGTTGAAGGGTCCTTTCGGAGTCCCTTCTCCTTGGAACTGGATACTGACAGAAGCAGTAATTTAAGACCGTCATTTGCTTGTATTTGAGTTTGGATTTAAAAGGAAAGTAGAAGTATGTTTGCTTGAGGGACTCAGAAGGGCATCTGCACAATCAGTGTTTGAAATAAGCCCGAATTTGGAAAGGATGGGCCCAGTGTAACATTTCAGCCTGCACAGAGAACTTGGTTTACAGGTCACCACTTTTAGAGTGTTGGCACATTTCATTCATTTCTCCAGGTTTAAACTTTTCACAGTTTTCACAGCATCTGATCCATTAAAAGGCTTTTTTACTTTCCACGGGGTTTTCTTCCATTACAACTCCTTGAGTCAAAACCAAAGAAACATTTTATTGCAAAAATGCTCAAAAATTATTTTGCATGCTAATTTATTCCCATATCTCATTGAAATATTTGTTTAACCGCATTTGCTCAGGCAGAGTGGAGTCTGGGCCATGTGGTTTTCCACTGAATGTGATAAAAACGCAGCGTTGTTCTGGCTCCACCTATTTTTGACAGGATGGAAAGCCCCACTCCATTAACACGAACATGCATTTGCACTCAGTTTAAACGTTGCATATGGTTGATGTCTAATTCTAGGTGACTCTGAACATATGAGCTCTCATTTGCTGGCTTTCAGCTGTGCATCCCTAAATGCAAAATTAAAAATAACTGTAGCCATATAAAAGCAGAGTGCTTTTCTCTCCTGCCTGTAAAGTGTTATCTATTCACAACTCACACACCTTCCCATGTGTGTCAGCTGGTCACAGCCACACGTGGGGATGGAGCACTGGAGACCCTGTGCCCCAGATAGAGCAGTGAGTGTTGGTCCTCTGAGGAAAGCACTGTCAGGCCCTTGTGGTTGTTCAGCCCAACTTACTCATCCTTAGTCCCTGGTTTAAGAGGCAGCCTACTCTAAGGAGAAGGAATGCCAGTGTAAATCAGAAGTAGTACCTGCCCTTCTATTGGAATAAAGTTTTGTTAAGCTCTCTGAGGATCAGAAAGGTCTTTACTCCTCAATTACTCCTTTCCAAGCTGTTTAGCTTGTTAGATTTGTTGTAAGAATAGCATACAGAGCTTTTATTTATTGATGTTCCATATAAAGTGTTTTAAGCTTGTTTTGATTTTGCTGGGGTTTTTTTTCCACAAACTCTACCTATTGGTAGTGTTTTCAATATTGTGCATTATAAAAATAGTTGACTGCACAACATAGCAGATCTTACTTTGGAAGCAAGTTTTCTGGCATCATATGGAAAACCTGCTGTGGACAGTCTTGGTTAGTTTTGCTTTTATTGTCCATTGTGTACTACATAGGTATTGCAGATGTCTTTTGGTTGCTCATCAGAAACCAAATTAATCTTTTGGTGCAGCCACAAGTGGTGTTTCAGTTTCATCTGAAGAATCTTCTGTGAGTAAGATTCAGTCCTGTTGGGGATGGCAGGAGCCAGAGTCTCAACAGTAGCACTGAGTGCTTGAAGGAATAATCCAGTCTCGGAATACATGGACACACATCTGTGAGTGGAGTTGCTTACAACAGATTAATGAGTGACAAGTGACTTCCAGAAAGCTTCCTGGGTATTTAGGGTAATAATGCAGGCACTCCAAGAGGGAGCATCAGCTCATTGCATGTTTGCAGGATCAAACACTGGGCCTGTGGGTTTGACAGGTGTGATAAAAGAATAAATTTTATTTTATAGCACTGATGTATTCTGTATCCTGAGAGACCTGACTTCTTAAGCAGCACCTGATCTCCTACCTTAAAAGCAGAGGCATATGGCAGAGGTAGGATGTTTGATGTGTGGAGACATGTCTGTTGCTCACTTAAGTAGTCCTCCAGGTGCACAAACTGGCTCTAAATTTGACCTTTGTCATGACTCATTTACACTTCAGCTTGTATCTAAAAGGATGGTAGTATTATCCTCTAGATCTTGATGTAAGAGCACGGTGAGTCATTTGAAGTCTTTCAGAAAAGTAATAAAGGAAAAAAATAAGTGCATTCTTTGGGAATAAGGGAGGGGGACCTCTGAAGGGCGATTAAAAAAAGAGAGAGAGAGCGAAATGTATGTAATTTGTATGTTTAATTTCTGTAACAAAAAAATGGTGAAGATTTGTGTAAAACCATACCTATAGTGCAGTTTCTGAATCCACTTATTAAAATGCCCTTATTTCTTCAGTATTACATTTCATGGTCTGCTGAAATCATATTTAGGGGGATAAAAATAGTATATCTTCTGTTTTTTGGCATCCAACCTCTAATTTACAAATATAATTTATGCTAATCTTGAAAGTGCTTCTCAGATACAAAGTAAAATGTGTCATCCTTAGTATGTGTGTGTATAATTTATTCTGATGGGGAATAGACATTTCAAAGCCATTTCAGTCCTTCATATGCAGAACATTTGATATGAGGAACTGGGTGTTTATTGCTGTAAGAGTAAGGAAATGGTTAAAATAACAATAGCTACTCTCTTAACCCAGAAAATGTGTATGCATCATGGGATAAACTGTTGTTTGCACAGCCAAGCCAGTTCATATAAAATCCTCGAGTTAAGTCTTTTCATTCCTTTTGTGTTTTTGCTGATGATCAGTCATTTCCACAGAAAATTCTTCCTATGTTATCACAGTTAATTTTTTTATTACTTTTCTTCAGTCTCTGACTCATATGGCTTCCCTGATGGAATAGAAGCATGTCATAGGGGGTTAGCTCTGTGTGGGCTTGCAGCTCCCCAGGGAGAAAAAGCCTAGCCATCCATGTGCATCATTTGCCCTGTTATTTAACAGTTCTTCCCGTTTCCACACAGGAGCCCAAAAAGACTCCCAGCTCAGTTTCTGGCAGCTAACAAACCAGTATCTGTGAATGAGCCTTCAACCACAAGAGGCACAATTGAAATAATTTCTCGTGGTTCTCTGGAATGTCAACATTTAGAAGGATGGTGAGGCCCTGTGGTCCCTGACTGGTGTGTATCAAGGCAAAGAAGTGGCAGAATACCTTCAAGGATGCCATGTCCTCAGCCAAGTACATTCCCCTTATTCCTGTTTGGGAGGCCAAGTCTCATAGTCAGGTGTAGCTCCTGTTTTGAACTTGTGTCTAAAAAGTCAGAAAATCTCATGTAAAAAAGAAGAGGGAGAAAAATAGAAACTACAAATGTGAGGGGAAGTACCAACTGGTTCTTGGTGCCTGAGGCATGAAACTGATCCATTGTAAGTCTGAACAGATAAGACAATTTTTGCATGAATACCAAAAGCAAGAGTTGATAGATGGCTGGGAAGAAAATGTATCTCTAGGGTATTCTGACTTTATGGGACTTAGATAGTCCCAAGAATTCCACTCCTTACAACTGCACTGAGGGATTTAATATTGTTTACATTTAAACAAGTAACAGCAAGTAAAACAAAAGTTTTCATACAACTATTAGTTTGTTTTCCAGGAATTCATTCAGTTTCTGGCTGGACCAAATAATGAAACTGCATAGCAAATTATAATTGTTTTTGCGATGCTGAGTAGGAACAATGCAAACTAAAAAGACCACACTGACTGAGGCAGCAGCCTCTGGATACTTTTTCTTTGCTATGTATTTTTGAACAATGTAATGACAACTTATTTGTCTTAGCTTTCTAACCTAACAATATATTCATAGTCAATAGGAACACTATGACTCATGGCAAAGCAAAGTGGACATGACCTTGCCCATGCAGTGTCCATTTAGAGTACTTTCTGTGTTCATTTTAATGTTTAGTCTTGTTCTATAACTTACCCTCTTGTGATGTGTAGTAAAATTAATATGAAAGATTTCTCCTCTGTAGCTGGTCAGAGATGTAAACATTTCCATGATTCTGTGCATTAGGTCAATGCTCCAGTACCTACCTGATAGAACAGAGCAGACAGGCAGAGCATCAGAGGCTGAGCTGTGATGTGCTCAGGACTGCCATGATTACAGCTTATCTGCCAGCAGGCTGATACTGTAGGTAGGAGCAGCAAGGCCAGCGTGATTTAATGCCAGCTGAAAAAAATCTCAGTGGACAGACAAAACGTGTACTGGAGACAGGACAAGACTCCTCAGATCCATCAGCTGGGTTTCTTGTTCATATTTTAGAAATGAAAACTGAAATCCACTATTATTGGTTTAAGGCAAATCCAACCATTTTGGTATCTGTTGTAGTGATTTCATTCCAGTAAGGTGTAGAAGAGGGAGAGGGATGGGAAGCTTGCTTGCCTTGCAGTGCATCTGAGAGGAGAGCATGTAGTCTGGTAGCACTCAATGGTCTACATAGGCCTTGTTAGGAAGGCTTTGAAGAAGTCCTGTAATGTGTTTTTGAAAGGAGAGATGCTTCAGGACAGTCTTCTTAAGGGTGTCTGAAACCAACCTCTTTGCACTGCCCTTTCCACCACCCACTGCAGCATCAGTCACTAGACCTTGGCAAACACTG
The DNA here is from genome assembly GCA_013396655.1 of Campylorhamphus procurvoides. Taxonomy (NCBI): domain Eukaryota; kingdom Metazoa; phylum Chordata; class Aves; order Passeriformes; family Dendrocolaptidae; genus Campylorhamphus; species Campylorhamphus procurvoides. Next base: position 554,349 of record WBMV01007221.1, read on the forward strand.
AAGTGCTTTTTCAGCACAAAGTCAACTTTGATGTAAGTGTGTAACGTGAGTGATCAAGGATTAATTTTGTTGTTATATAATTCATGCCTCTCTTTGGAGACAAATATTTTGCATTTTTAACTGTTATTTGAACACTATGCATAATTCTTTGTCAGAGAAGCAGTTGGTCCTGGCCAAGTTTGAATTGAACCTTCCCAGTGGAATAATCCAAGTCTGTATTTCCATATATATTCATAAACTATGTAATACTTGCAGCCACTCACGTAATACCGTTTTGAAATGAGATAGAACTCATTATCAGTACAATGAGGAGCACAGACCCTTTCCTGTCAGAAATAATGGAGTGAAATCTACACAATTACTTTCCCTCACTGTCTCTGCAGTCATTTATGTAACAAGGTGTGTGCAAATGTTTCTCAGCTTGTGCTGTAGTGGGACATGCATTGGCCCCAGCCAATTCCTACGGTTGCAAGCAGGAGGAGTATATAAATAAATCATTTAATTCTGTCGAGTTTCATGATGTACCATCGGCAGCACTGTGCATTGCACAAGTCCAAATGAAGCTTCAGCTTTCTGCTGCCTGAGGGTAGGGGATGCCATGTTTGAAATCTGTTGTCCTGCTTTTGGACTTTTACCCTGGGCATGAGACTGAAGTGATTCCTTTCTCTTTGCACTGTGGAGGACTTTGGTCTGTATTACTGAGCTGTGAACTTGGCACTCCACCCTATGTTACACTGGTATGTGTTAGCCAGGCTCTGCTCGTAAGTGCTCACTGCCCAACACTCAGGAATTGCTGCCAGCCTAAGGAACAAGCTTAAGCCTTTTGAGATCTTGGTCAGTGACCAGGGTCTAGGACCAAGAATGAAAGACTAGTCTTCTTCAGCTTGGGGTTTATAATGCTTAACCATCAGCTGCAGGTTGGCTTCTATGCCCAAATGAAAATGGACTCTATTTTGAATGTGGCTGAGAAGGGGGAAATGGTGTCCTGCTGTTTTTGTCCAGTAGCTGAGGAGAGGATGTAGAAACGCAAGACCAGATCCACTTCAGCTGTGAAGCAGAACAGCAAGTTCTATCCCCATCTGTAACTGCAGCCTCTCTCTGACCTGGCTATGGGCTGTTTATTCTGACGGAAGTGTAGCAAGCAGGTGAGAGGTTTTCAGCTGTGATTTTGAAAGGAATTCAGTAAAAATTAAAAAAAAAATTAAAAAGGGAAGGAAAAGAAATGATGTGGTTTAATTATTTAATAAGACAGTGCATTTACACACCAGACTTATATTTTAAAAGTTTTTATTTCTGGAGTACAAGATGCAGCAGTTTGGCAAAAAATCCTCATGCTTCATATAAAAGCAGTTATGTGAATTCTTAGGAAAAGGATGAAACCTATCTCCTCTGTGAAATTTGTGCAAGTCAATCTGGTACAGAATCAGGCTTATAGTGTGTGGTTTAAACACCTTCAAGCAGCAGTGAATTAAATGCACTAGTTAAATAGTGTAACCTGTTAGGAATTGTAATGTTGGAAACTGGCAAGTGGAAATTCTGTTTGCTAATCGTGATTTATCCAGTGGATTTAAGGAAGGAAGCAGACTCCCCACCTGCATTCTTCAGCATTTTTGGATAGTAATCTTCTTTAAATAATTTGAGAGACCCTTTTTGTAGTCCAGTGTCAGAGGATTATATTATTTTCAGAACAATTTATAAAAGATTAGTAGAGGCATAGTTAATCATTTCAACTAGCTACAGCTTTTTTATAAATATTCAAATTAATGAATTCTACCATTTGATCTGGAAATCCTTCTGGAATTGATGCCAATTAGGATTTGGTAATAACTTACATTGATCAGTATGTGCATATGTGTGGGATGCCTGTGTGCACATGTGTGGCATGCCTGTGTGCACACATTTACATTTGTGGCTAGGTGTCAGTGCCCCTGGAGAGTGGCACATGATCAGTTAGACCTGTTCAGTTTTCAGCCAGTTTGGAAAGTGGGCATCTCCACTCAGACAGGAAATTGAATAAAAATCCAAGGACAGTAGTAAGCAAACAAAATTCTGCTTTATGATGTACAAAGTTGTGCACTGCTCATTGCCAGTCTGATGTTTTTAGGACAACTAGATACAGCTTGTGTTTTACCTACAATGAAGATGAGGACTGTATTAGGAAAAGAAGTGACCTTGCTTACTGTTCACACTAAGAAATGTTCTTGTTTTTAAAAAAGGAAATGTGTTCCAGCACCAAATAAGCTGCACCAGCACAAGGCAACACCAAGTAAGAAACTTTCAGAGAAGCACACTGACTCTGATTAGAGCTTCACTCTGTGTGAAGAGGGAAAGGAGCTAATTAGGGCTTTCTGGGACTTCACAGTTCTTGTACTAACATTTCTATATGCCCACAGTGGTACTATTTCTAACCGCCTTGCAAACAGGCCCACATTGACCTGTGTGTGTTGCTGAGTTTCTTTGCATAGTCACTGAATTGCCTTAATTGAAAGGTGCTGTAGGCTCACAGCATAAGCATGAGCAAGAGCTGTTTTTCAGAACTGATAAGCATGCATGAGTAGAGCAGGAATAATACCAGGTTCTCAGTCCTGCCACCCACAGTGAAATGTAGAACGTGGTATGACAGCACTTCTTTCAACTGAAGTTTCCTTCTTCTATACCTATGTTTCTGAATAGTTGGAGGTTATTTTCTTCCTGGTGTCCCATAGCCTATGGCATTTTCATCTCCTGCATTTGTAACTTGCTAGTCCGAAGCTGCTTGTGTTGCAGCTTTATGTGGATTTTATGTTAATGTTCAGTTTCCTATATCCAAGTAATTTTTAGAATGTTTCTTTCTCTACCATTCTCTAATCCCAAGGGAAATGATTGATTGAACGCCAAGAGCCTTGTTTCCCAAGCTGCATGAGTATCTGTAGTCAAAGATGAGTGTTGCGGAGTGTGGATCAATATGAAATATTGTATTTCTAAAGCATTATTCTCTGCCCTGCTCACAGTCTCTTGTCTTCTTGAAAACTCAGTTCTGATGTTTGAAATTTTTTCTATAGACAATTTCTAGTCATGATGCCGTGAAACCTGACAAAAGCTTTTCTTGATGTCTTCTCATTAAATTTTGGGTGCATAGCAGTGTATCTGTGGCTCAGCTGTTGGCAGCTTATGTTGAAAAATAGACTTCTAGTAGTCATCTTGTTTAAAGAAAAGTGCATTGCTCATTTTCAAATTCAAAAGCACAGCCTGCTCGTTACAGGCAAAACTGAGACTCTTCTTCCAGGTACAGTCCAGGCAAAGGTGGATCATTTACTTACATTCGTACTTCCTCTTACAGCATAGGTGGAGAAGTAGCAAGAGGAAATGAAGGCAGCTACGTGGGGAAACATTTCCGCATGGGATTTATGACAATGCCGGCTCCTCAGGACAGACTGCCACATCCTTGCTCCAGTGGCTTTACCGTGAGATCCCAGTCTCTTCATTCTGTTGGAGGAACCGATGATGAAAGTAGCAGCTCTCGTAAGCAGCCACCTCCAAAACCGAAGCGAGACCCCAACACCAAACTCAGCACGTCATCTGAAACAGTCAACACAGGAACAACTAGTAAAAGTGGGAAACTACCGGACAGGACTGAAGGTAAACACTATAATTATTAGGACAAAAAGGGTTTTGGTGATTGTTAAGATTATGCAGTTGATAATTGTGCATTTAAGAATTGTATAACAGCGCCAGCACAGTATCTAGATCACTATTGTCTAAATTTTGGACCAGTGGATAGGTTTACCTTTGACATTTGTCACAGAAATGTACTGCTTACATGATCTGGTTGTATACTGGGGAATTAGTTGAATTTATTCAAAATGAAGGGGAAAAGAGATTACTATCGGGTGGCGTGTAGATCAATGTTATCTGCCCACCAGCCAAGGACCACTTTCAGTTTTTTAATTTATTACAGAAGGAGAATTCATGGCACAGACTTCTTGATATTTAGTCCTAGGAAGGAATATGTAGTCACGTCTCTTTTGACAGATTCAAAGTTTGAAATTGATTGACATTTCTGTTTCCAAAGACATTTTGCATCCTCCACTCTGTGCAGGTTGAGCTTGATCTATCCTTTTCCATCCCATCATGGTTATGAGTGACATGCGTGGTACTGCAGCCATGTGCACTCTGGTTAATCTGTGTGACAATGGTACTACTATAACATAGTGCTAAGTATTGCAGAGCACCTTGGATTCAGTATTGTAATCAAGTGCTGAATATTCATAGCAAGATCTCTGGAAAGAACTGATGAATGAGTAATACTCCATCATTAGCATAAAAGATAATACCCAAATGTTACATTTTAGTGTGACTAAATGCCTTCATGGATCGTTGAGAATTTCTATGACGCTTAATATACGACTTGTATGATACTCATTCTGCTGCTTTGTATGTGCAGCAGCAATGGATTCTTTTAGGCTAAAATGATGATGAGCCTGGAGATTTTGAATTGACACAGTGTTGTTTTCATGTGTTCAGAATGTCTGCCCTGTTCCTGTGTATTTAGTTACAGGGTTTCCAGCAAAGAGTTTAATACACAAAAAGATCAGATTGTAGGACTTTTTTCTGAAGTAAACAGTCAAATTTTGAAGACTAATATATGTTCAAGGGTGGTACAATATGGTGCATGAACAGACTGGATTTCTAAAATGTGTTGCTGTCACTAGAAGAGGCTTTGTTATCACCTGTGCGCTCCAAGGTAACATGTTTGTTTTGATGAAAGAATTTTCACAGTCATCTGGCTAGCATAGGAATGTTTATATAAAAACTATGGTCATACATTGATGAGGACATCTAAAGATGAGTAGAACCAGATGGAAGTCAAAGTTCATTATCTGCAATATTGATTGATACAAATATTAAACAAGCTTTGACACTGAATAGGAAATTATTACTGTTGCTCTAAAATTAATTCCTAGAAAATGTAGTGTCTGAAACTGTGCCTAACTCAGAGACTCCTATGAAACTCTGATTCTGCTAGTTTGGGTTTTTGTAGGCAAGGGTTATATTTTTCTCTATGTAGCAGTATCTTTCCAATTTCAGGTGAGATAGTCCACAGGATACAATATTTATATCCTCCTTGGAAGGCTTCGGAAAGCTCAAGTCCAACACATAAGTTTAACTTTCAGTCACTGTTGTCCATATTGTACCAAATATTTGTATATGCATGTGTCACACATTTGCACATACTTGTGGTGTTTACAGGCTGAATGACTACAGCTTTTCCAAGAACTGTGGAAAATAATGATGAAAACCTCTATTGTTTCTCCATCAACTACTGTGTAATCTCTACAAAGGAGTTGTCTAAAAATTGTTCCCAGCTCAATTTTTTTTATGACAATGCAGAATCATTCAGACAATAATGTCTATTGTCTGACTCTGCAGCTACTTTGAAAAGTAATTTGCTATATTTTCTAGACAACCAGGGACAGTCTCACTGCTCATTTTGATTGAACGTGTTTATTTTTTTGCTTTTTAATAACAATACCGTTTACAGAAAAAAAAAGGCAGTAAATTTGGTTCTTTTTCTGGTCATGGTAAAGTCAAAAATCATCCCATCATAATAACTGCTATAACATTATATTGGTTTGACTTTTCTGCAGGAGGGGCAAAAGAAATTTGGTCATGAGCTTGAAAGACCTCTTTTCCTGCTGAAGCACAAATAGCATCAGTAACACCCACACTGGTTCTGTACACTCTTCCTGTAAATGCTCTTGCTTCCGTATTTGTGGGAGTGTGAGAACCTTCTTTTAAGTTGCAGTGACACAAATTAACCCTGTCTCGTTGTGCAGCAGCAGGATAACACCTTGGTTTGTGTGTTTCATCTCAGCCCACTTCGGCTTCGCCTGCAAGAGCACTCTCCAGCCTGAAGGCCTCATTCTCCTTAACTTAACTTTGACTCTGTTGCTGTGTTTCCACGTTCTGTGTCCCTTCTTGTGCTTTAACATGCCATTTTTCACTCCTCTGGCTCCCTCTCATATGCACCCACTGAACGCCTTCCACCCAGTGCATTTCTCCTCCATGACAGATTTCTAGAAAGTTGTTTTTAAAAACGTAGGTTGTCATTTCTTCAGAGTTTTCAAACTCTGGTAGGAACAGCAAACAAATGGAGCCATGCTCCATACATCACACATTGCAAGTGAGAAGTGAACTGAAAAGGGTAATTTAAAATAACATTTCAGCATGGAAGGCGTATCTAATCTTGATCCTGAAAGGCTCTGTATTGAGAAAAAGCAGGAGCGTAATTAATTGATGTGTTTTCAGCACCCGATCTTACAGAAAAAAGAAGTAATAAACCAGTATAATTGGCCAATGCAACCAGCCTCAAGCAATGTTTTTGATATGATCACTGCATGTCCATAGAAAAGGTTTGCAGATCTGCTGCAGGGCAAAGATAAATAAGGAATTATAAGTGAATTGCATTTGGAAAGTAAACTTTTTATTAAAATTCTGCTTACTAGTATGGAGAACTACTTTATATAAATAAGTGCACATAAAATACATGTAATATATTTAATTTATGTATTCATAATTTACACAACTATAATGAAAATGCAAGTTGTATGTACTTGCATGCACGTATAAACATACACACAAATGCAAATTAAAACTCAGAGCAGCATTTTAAAAATTATATTCATGGTTGTAATTTTGGTCCTGCCAGAGGGAAATATACCTCTGACATGGGAAAATACTTGCAGGGGACCTATCTCTTGAACCCACTCAATTTGTTTAGTATTTTCTTTCCAAGTGTCATGTGGAAGAAGATATCCTTCTTGCTGCTGCCTTCTAAGCCCATGCAATGGGCTCAGCAATTCCTAAAGGTGGGCTACTTGTAAGGAAAATTGTCCTCTGGAGGAAAGCAATTAAGGTAACTGTAAATGAGGTTGCAGTCCAGCTGGTCTCTCTCATAAATCTAGTTTTCTGTCAGCTAGGCTTGTAAACCTTGAACTTTTGCTACTCTTATTAAGCAGAGTTTGGCTTAAAGGGATTTAGCACTTTTGGTGGTTTTGCATGGTGCTGATTCCTTTTATTTCTCACCTTGGTGACTAATGTATTTAACCTGAACTTTGAAAAAGTGTCCATTGCAGTAACCATGTCATGTCCTTCCTTATAGCAAGATCTTATTCCCAGATCTTTTTATCCATGCCTGCTAAAGGAAGAAATATCATTAATGAGCCCTGCTCAGACCTAGTGAGTATAAAGGAACTGACAGATGAGTTCTAGTGGGTTGAACTATGGGCAGCTTAAGATGCTACTGCTCTGGGCTGTCTGCTTGGCCTCCTGCCTGTGTGACAGCCCAGCACTGACATAGCAGAATGCAGTGTTTTAGGGATGTGTCTTTGAAACACAGGTGCTGCTGCAGGGCAAGTGCTGTGGCAGAGCAGTGGGGCAGGCAGGTCTGGTGAGCAGCATCCTGCAGTGAAGTCTGTCAGAGGCTTGAGCAGTGAGTATGAGACTTGTGTGATGGCTCTTACAATGCACTCCCTCTCAGCAAGGGCCAGTTGCCATGATGGCCTGCAGTGCTGGTGCAGTGCTGGGATGTGGATCTGGGAACAGGGGAAGGGCAGCCTGTGTGGCCGTGGGAGGACAGGGTTTGCTGCCTCCTGAGCTCCAGCCTCCAAGGCATTTTCCCACAACACAGGCTCCTCAGCCAGATGTTCCACTGGAGCTGCAATGGGTCCCTGTGCCCAAGAGGCCTGAGTGCTTGTATGTTGTGCACTGTATGCTTTTTAGCTCATTCTCCTCTTTTCTACAGCCTGCACTGCATTTCAAGCACAGCTTTTGCCCCATAGAAAGCTGCAGCTAGTGTTCACATTAGCTGTATAGATATAATGCAAACCAGTACTGAACCATGTGTCTGCTTTCCTTCACACACCTTAATCTGATTCTTGATCTCAATGCTGCCTTATCCATTGTTTTTTGTACACTGCACTGTCTCTGTTGCAGCCTGTGAGGTTTGAGAGAGCTTCACTTGAAACTGGACACTTTGGGAGAAGGCATCTGGCAATGATGGAGGGAAAAGTCAAAGGCGGTGTCAGAAATCACGGGCCCTGTTGTCAATAGAGTGAGGTGGAGTTCTTAACTATGATAGATGACTCTGGAGAAGTGCCCCGTGTGTCCAGATGGCACAGGGAGGGATGCAGTGCTTTCAGCAGTGTTACAGCCATGCAGTCTCTCCAGTAGAACCCTTTGCTTATTCCTGCCTCTCACAAGCCATGCTGCTGCAGGGATTGCAGGGGTGAAGGGCAGTGCTGGCCTGACTTTGCCTTGGGACTTTGCCCAGCAGTGCTTCTTCTTTGTGTTTGACCACTTTGGTAGCTGAAGCAGCTTGTTCCCAGCAACCTGCGTTCTAGGAGGTAGGACACAAAAAATATTTTAGTCTGTTCTCTAGCATTTAATAGCTTAGAGATTTTTAAAGGCTTTGCTTTTTGGCTTGGTGGTGGTGGTAGTTTTCCAATGCTTTGGGATTTGTTTTTTTCTGCTTTTGCTGAGATTTCGGTTTGGCCCTCCCTGCAGTGAGCTGGTTTTCAGATTGCAGCTCCTAGAGCTGGGTTACTTTCCTGCATATACCACCTCCTTCAGCCCTTCATCTCTTCACATCTGTTTTCTGGTCCCTCCGATAAGAGAGGGCAAGGGGAAAGGAAGGAATGAAAGCAGCAGTTCTTATAATAGCTTTCTGTGCAGAGCAATGAACACAATGTGATTTTGGAGGGATTTCTAAACAAGTTTTGAAGTCACAGAGGGAATATGTTCTTACCCTCAAGGCACATATGCATACTCATTAACGTTAATGGAAGCTGCAAGCACTGAACAGAAAATAGACCATGCAGTGGTAAAAGACACGAAGCTCTAGTTACCCACTTGGGAATCACACAGTGGCCAGGACTTGTCACTTGGTGCTGTAGCTATCTTCTGCTAGTCTATCCTGTGTACTTAAGTGTCTTTTCTTTTATTCGTCTTAATTTAACAAAGTTGTTTTATATGTTCCTCCTCTCTCTTTTCACGATAGGGTGTTGCTCATTTGCTGAGAGACTCTGCACCTCTGTAAAAAAGTACAAAATTAAATGTGCAGGCCCCCTGCAGTACAGCTATTGCTCTGCTCTCAAGGGTAATGGAAGCTGTGATGATAACAGAAAAGCCTTAATAATGTGAGTTCAGGGAGTGTTGTGCTGGTTTACCAGATTGACTACAAATGCAGCCACTCCAGGAGGAGCTGCCTGCCCTAAGCCAAGGACAGCAAGCCCTGCTAAACACTTGTGACACCTGCTGTGAGTGTGTGGGCTTTTCTTCACTCTGTGTCCCAGTGTGCCAGCGCTCAGGAGAGTTTATAAGCCTGGTCACAACCGCAGGCCCAAACTGTGCTGCTGAATTCACATCATTCTGCCCTGGAATTACCAAAACCATTTCAGACCTAAAAGCAGTCTTGAGTGTGATGCAGACGTGCTGTATAGGAGATTTTCTCAGGCTGCTGCCAGCCTGAAATCTGCTGACTGTGTAGAGTCACTATAGTCCCCTGGACACACCAACAAGTCAAGAAAATGTGAGCGACTTATTCATGCAGTCAGCTGGGATCTGGGAGTGAGTATTAGCACAGGTTTCACATCGTATGAAAGTCACTAGGCTGCTTTTAGAGCCAACCCAGCCAAGGAAGTACTTCAGATATGCTCTTTGAGGTGTCTGAATTAATAATCTCTGCCAGAAAGACCACAATGCAGGGAGAGTCTCTGAAGAAAGCCACCATATGTGTGGTCTTGTTCACTGTATGGTTAATTTGCAGCCTCAACAAGCAGCCCCTATGTAACTGCAAGGTTATAGTGTCAATAAACCCATTCACTGTCAGCAGGTCACTGTAAGTCATCATATTTGTGACTCTATTTCATTTTTTATTTTGTTTATACCTCAGGGAACCATAATACTGGACCTTTTCAGCATTCACACCTGTGAGCTGAAATACAACGAAACACTGGATTCTAGCATTATTTTGCTTCACTGAATGGCTCTGAAGTCAAGGCTAGGAGAGGAAGGGAGGAGAAATCCAGGTTAATTCTCTTGCCTTATTTTGACAGCACATCACAATTTGTTAAGTAAAATGAAATGCCTGTGAAACTACAAAAATAACTATTTGAGAATACTCCTACTACAATTCTGTTTTGCATACTGTCTTTGGCATTGTCTGTTAAAGGCATTGTGGACAAATGAATGAGGGCTTGAGAGATCAAACTGAAATCCTAAAGCCTCTGTTTACTCTCAGAGCTGGTCTGTCATAATAGAGATGTCTGGCAAAACTCATTTAAAATTAAAAGGAAAACCACAAAACAGCAGCACTTTTTGTTCTACAGCAAATACATTGCATTCCTACTTCTTTGTCTTACCTTATTGTTAACTGGTGCCCTTAATTTTTTTTCTTGCTTAAACAACCAAATGAGACAAATCCTTTTGGAGTGAAGCATGACTGAGCTCTCAAAGCATTTTGTGCCAAGAGGTTTATATGTGTTACACTCACATGGCCTTCACTGGGAATGCACAGTGTTTACAGAATTACAACCCAAGAGATTCAAGTCTAGCTCCAGGTGAGATCCTGTCACGGCTACCCTCTGCGTCATCAGTAATTTCTTTCTAATGACTGTTTGAATATAGTACTCTTGGTTGGTGCACTGGTTTGCTGCTTTCATCTCTTCCACTTGGCGTAATGTTGGATGGCATCAGGCAACATATGCCTGACATGCTACAACTGTGTTTGGCACTCTGTGCTTTCCCATGCCTCCATGTGCAAACAGTGCTGCGCTGGGGTAATGTGCACGGCAGTGACAGCTCAGCAGAGCACAGCTCCCTCTGTGCAGTGCCATCAACCTGCCCAGAGGTCACGGTGTATCAGCTTGCGCTTTTCATAGATGCACAAGGGGAAAAAATAAAACTAAGCACACACAATTTTGGTGCTAATTTTAGTGGCCTAGCTTCTGACATGTCAGACAAGAGGCATATACCCCAAAGTCTGATGGGGTGTGCAGCTGGCTGCTAGTTCAGGGTGAGGGCAAACCTAGATGTGGGCAGTAAAAAGCTGGAGCATGGTGTACTTCACATGAGCAAGAGGCATAGCTTAATGTTAATTCCCAGTGTAGTGGCATAATATTTGCCATGGCTGCCATAATTTTGCTGAGATAATCATAAATAATACTCTGCCTTCAAATTCATCCATCTTGCAATAGCAATTGAAGAATTCTAGCTCCCCTTATGCTTAGTAGTAAAAAAAATCCCAGTACTGCAAATACGGGACTCTCTGAGCAAAAATATGCTTGGAGAAACTCAGCTCTGTGTTGGGAGCAGTATAACCTTTGGGTTGTTGGCCCTAACAGTGTTTTGTGGGATGAAGGAGATTCCTGGAATAGTCCCCTCCATGCATGACTGCAAATGGAGCTGTTTGTTATTTCTTCTTGGTGAAACACCAAAGGATGGCTTGGCTATAAACCTTGTCTTAGAATCAGAGGGCGGACGCCAGTAGTCTCCTCAGTTGGGAAAGTTTCAGTGTTGTTAGGTTTTTGCTTATGACAATGGAGATATCTTATTATTTGGATTTTAATGAATAAGATGGTAAGTAACCTTTTCATTAACAGAAGAAAATTCACAACGAAAAAAGAAAACATACAAATGTGTGCCAAGCACAAATTTGAAGATAAACCACTAGCAAGGATGCAAAAACTTGATAATATGTTTAGCCTGCTTATTTTATTAATAATGAGGGTTTGCAAGCAAATGCATGAAAACTTAGTGTTCTGTGGTTCTGAATTTGTTATTTTCTGTTAAAAGCAGAATAATTTTTGCTGGTGTTGTGGCTAAATATCTGCAGTGACTAATTGCCATATGATCTCAGTTCTGAAAATGCATACTTGTATGTCAGTAAGTGTTATGCAAAATGAAGACTTCTGTAAATAATACTACCCATCTTCTCCCAGGGGTGTAAGTGTAGGAACAGGCTCTTCACTGCTCTACCCCTGCCACAGATGACCTTGAGCATTTCACTTGGCTCTCAGTGTCAGAGTCCTCCTTTGTAATACAGAGATAGTGACAAAAGCTTTGTTTAGTGGAGTAGTTTGCAATCAGCTTATGATCAGAGTGGTTTCGCTCACATTCAAAACTTGAGCTGATAGGACATGTGTCAGTGCTTTTGTGAGCAGCACTGTAGAAAGAGGCCTCTAAGTGGAGAAGGGAATATGTGAAAAATACTGTCCTTGCTAATGTGAAATTCCACACATCTGGCACGGTTTCATTTGTGAACTCAGGGCAATCACTGTGGAAACCATGGCTTCAAACAGCTACTCAGCATAGGAGCTGCTCATGTTTCCTTTCCCAGCCTCCTCTTGGTATCACTGATGCTGCAGACTATGAATGAGGATGGCAAAATGTGAGCTGCCATTATGGTCCAGCTCTGTGAAATGCTGAATGCCACAGGTTTACAGAACAGATGGTCCCAGGAGATGGTAGGTAACAACCCACCTTGGAGCTCAGGCTGCTCTGAGCTGTGCTCTACTATAGACTATGCCTCGATAGTGTGGTTGAATTCCTGCAAAGAGCTTTGCTTCTGGACAGCAACAAAATAAAACAGTCTGTAAACACCAGGGTGTAGCAATAGTTTCTGGTTTCCTGTTCTTTTTTTTGTGGTTCATCTTTGCTTTTTCATCCTCCATCTTGCTTCTCAGGTGGAACAGTGAGGCCAAGCCCAGCACCTGAAACAGGAGAGGGCTCTTCTAAAGCTTCTCCTGCGCACAACACTGTCAAATGGTGCTGCGCTCTGCCATACCAGGAGAATTTATGGTGATTAGGCTCGGCTGCATGACCCTTGGAGATCAACACCATTACGGGCTCTACTAGTTTCACTACACCACTCTGCAAATAAATGCAGGAAGAAATGATAGATGCCAGGCACACAGAGAAGCTCCAAGTGGGAGGCAGCTGATAATGTGTGGCTTTGTAATTTTGTCAACACTTTATTTAGAGTTGAGGAGGAAAGAGGAGTCAACCCAATGGACATGGAAGTAAAATTAATATCTGTGAGGCATTTTTCCTAAAGCTGATTACAATCAGTATTTCATACTATTCAGCTCCTGACCATATTGCTGTTGCTGTTACATCTCCAGGCACTACTGCCTGCCTGTGAGCTGCTCTGTCAGTGCTCTGTCCACTTCAACTATCATCATAGGTACCGAAAAGATGCTCAGTGACAACCTACAGGAACTGCTTCTGCAGGGTCACCTTGTGTCCTTTTGGCAGAGGAAAGAGTGCCCCTTTAGATGAACTCTTGTTCATTGTGGCTCGTTTGCTTTCTCGATGCTGCTGCTGTGGTGACTCATCTGACCTCGGCCATCAACTTTGTGCTGTGTTTTGAAATGTGAGCTCAGTGGCGGAAGGAAAGGCCTGCCGGATGTGTCAGTCAGCGGCAGCAAGTGCTCTTTATACAACAGACAAAAGGAAAGAATTGCAAAAATCCCAGGAAACTTCTGGGAGAAAGAGGGTTAGTGGTATCTGTTGGTTCTTTGTTGCTGATGGGAGATGCCAAGGAAACACAGGAGCCTCTGTGGGGCTGCCATGTCTGTGAAATAAGTGGGCACAGTAGACCTCATGCTGAAGTCCCCATGAGCTCAGTATTCTGCACAATACCACCTTGGTAGGTCTGCCAGCTTGATTCAATGGGCTGCAATTATTTTAGAAGCTCAGCAAACAGATTGTTACTTATATAAGCAAATAATGCATTTGACCTACTTATTGTAGCTGTAAGTAGAAGATAGGCGTTGCTGTGGATCTGAAAAATGAAATGTCTCATATCTCTGGATAAATTATTCAAGTCTTTGCACATAGTAACCGCCAGTGTTCTGGTCTGGTTGTTTGTGAACCAAAACAATTAAGTAAACAAATACAGACTATTTTTCTGGATAAATACAGAAGGTGAGTTAAACTTACTGTTTCATGAAGCATTTGCTCTTTCTCTAGCTTGATTTCCTTCTTTACCATTTCCCCAGTAAATTAATCTCGGAGTCCACTATTTGGGTGCATGTCCTGGTTTTTGAAATCCCCCAGAGCCAAGAACTCTTGCAGAGATCAGTTTTGTTCAGTGTCTCTATGAGCACTGGGTCAGAAAGCCTGTGTACTGTACCTTCTCCAAGAAGTTCATGAAAGTTCAGCAAATGATTTCCCACGTCATCGCCCTCAGCTACGGTAGCTGGTAATCGATAGCAGTGTTGCTCCTGTGAAGCCAGGAGTTGCATTGACTGGAGTCTGCCATTGTTTACATGAGCATTGCCAGATGATACCGCTGAGACCTTCAGTACCCTTAGGGCAGCAGGTAACATATGAATAAGCAACTCAGCCCTCAAAGGCTTACTGGTATCATAGTGGTGTCCTCTACATACGTATCTGGTGTGACGTTGGTGTCTAAGGCGTGTATTGAGGGGACTTAGCTGTTTACACATATGCAGAACCATCCCTTTCTGAAGAGGAGATCTTTTCTTTTTACAGGCTAACAGAAATGCTGCTGCACTTGCAGTCATCCCATGGCACAGCCTGTAGAAACCCAGAGAAAATGCAGAGCCTCACCATCTTCTGTGTGCTATTCAGAGAATAGCTACAGGGTAGCTGCAGAGAGGGAGAAGGAGCAGCTAGTGCAGGATGACAGCTCTGTGGGAACTGCCCCACAGCAGAGGCGCTGGGCTGGGGAGATGCTGGGGGCTGATGCCACCCATCATTCTCTGTGTGAAGCACAGTCAATTTGTGGGGAGCTGTAAGAATAGAGAAATAGCAGTTAGTTCGCAGTAAAACAGCAAACTGTTCAGGTTTCATCTTTGAGATGAGAGTAAAGATTCCATAAATGCTGCAATAAACTGGAAAGGCTCTGCTCATATTGCTGATCCATGGCAGTTTTACTGTACTCTGTTGTGATCATGTGTAACTCTTCAGTGCTCCAGCTCTGTACAGGATCCTGCAGTACCAAAACACAAACACATACACTTTGTAAATTAATTTCTCTGCATGATTCAGTAATTCTGTTTGCACACTCTTCACTAATGATGCTTGTGATAGATAAATTCTCATGCCAATTGCCTTTCTATATCTCGAATTCCTTCAGAGTATATAGAGTTGCAGAAATTTTTATTGTCACTGTTCCACTGGTTGCAAAATCTGTTTTGCATATTGCAGACTGCAGGCTGTCTGAAACAGAACGAACCAGCACTTTGAAAACACTCCTTGCATGAGTGGGCAGCATGAGGATCTTTGAGGATCCTTCCCCAAGAATCCTCCCTCCTCAGAGCCTCTTCCACTGTAACTGTCATAACTTACGCCCATGTAATGTCATAGATCCTGGCCCCTTGTGTCTGGGCATTTTAGTTCAGGGATATTTTTCCAGATGGATGCTCAGAGAGTAACGTAAAAGAAGTTACTGTGAGATTTTTAGTTGCCTTCATTTGCACACAGCTCATCAGTTTTCCTGTAAAAAGAGGATGATTAAAATTGACTATTCTTTTCTTACTTATCCAAAGTCTTGCTTTTTCTGCCTTTGAGGGCTGTGCCGACTGACAATAACTTTTAGCCTCAGTGAATAGTACAGAACAGCTTGATTGCAAATAATTTGTAATTATTGCTCAAATACTCTTTTCTTTTTTTTTTCTTTGCCTATTCAATTTTATGTGAAAAAAATCAGGGACATCAATTACTCATTCTTTAAAAGAACTAGGATGTGAAGTTCAAAATAAATGAGAGCACAACGCTGGGCACTCAGAGGGAAACTTAGTCATTTTGTAATTTTTTTCAAGTTTTTGGAGAACTTTTCACAGTAGGAAAGGCTAATAAGCAGGGCTCAGTGTGCCAGGTGGATGCACAGAGAAGTGGAGGTCTATGGAGGAGAAAACCTGGAAGCCAATCTGCTCTGGAATGTGGCAGTTTGGGAAGGGACTCTCTCTAGCATGCTGATAATCCAAAGGTTTTGGTGTATCCTGGCATCTCTGGGTCTGCCCTGGTCTTGATGCTGCAGAGCAAAGGGCTGGCAGCCCCTGCTGTGCTGGGAAGAGGCACTGGTAGCAGGGCAGTTGGTGCTTCTGTGAATCCCAGACAGGTGTGGCAGCCTTGGCACACACAGTGCATAAAGAGCTGGGGTGTTGCATCTGAGTTCAGTTTTGTGGTGCTGATGCACAGCCTAAGCTGAGTCTGGCAGCAGAATGTCTCAGCCACAGCACCTATCAGCTGCAGCAGTTGTACTGTCAGAGTAATGCAGAACTGAATTCAACTGCAGGGCCCAATTCTGCTCTCCAATGTACTGATGTTTAATTCTGAAATATCACTCCCAAAGCCACCAGCTTTCCACCACTTTGAATTAGAGCAGAAATCAATCATTTTAAAAGCTAAAAGAAGTTGTAGCTAAAATAAAGGGACCTGAATACTTTTGAGGAAGTCTCCTTAATCATAGCTTTGAGACATACAAGTAGCACGCCAGTATTATTTTATGACACTGACTTTTAGTCCTTTCATTTTCAGTATAGTTTTGTCTTCTTTAAATGCCCAAATAATTTCCAGTAAGAGCTAATAGATTCAGGAGGGGGAAGAAAAATGTACTGCATGAAACCACCGTGCTGAAACCACCTATTGCCTGTTTGAGTTAAACAAATGGTTCTTTTTTTCCTTCCATGTGCCTCCCCTCTTTTAGAGCATCTTTTAGGAAAGGAAGAGGTAACCTGCAGGGAACGACCTTGTGTCTATGAGGACAGTGGTATTTTGAAAGCCAGGGTTTTTTTTATGACAGAGACACATTCTCTGATGTTACTTCAATCTGGTGATGCTGTTTCTATAATCACTTGCTAAGATGCATCTTTGTGTGTATATTTTCTGGCTGTTCACAGTATGTGAACATTTGCCTTCAAATATTCCTTGGAGAAGAAAATATGCATGTTCAGCACTGCATGTCTCCAATAACTACATTTAAATTTGCTTTTGTTTTCTACTGTTGCTTTCCAATGATAGGAAGCTCTGCGCAAGTTTTGGTATAACCAAATGAATTAAAATAAAAACTTTGTGTTAAAAAACCATTGAGCCTTAACTGGCAAAAGATAGATAATGAAAGGAAGCACTAAGGGGTAAAACGACAGGCAAAGCTCTGTGGCCTGTGACAAAGAGATGAATTAAACTCAGGTCTCCTGAGTGTTGATCTTTTGCACAGTTCAGAGGACTGTGTCTTTTCAAATTCACTTTCACTAAGAATATTCAAACTTCATCTATGGAGATAATGAAATCCAACCCCATATAAGCACTGGTGCACAAATGCTCTTAAGATCATGTGCGACTTTGAACAAGCAGTTCATTTCGTTAAAGCCAGTGGGGTTACTCATAGTCTTGAACTTGCATACACATATATACATACATATAGGCTCTGTACTACCCTAGAGATGGATTTTCTCTGTTGAATTATGTGATGTAAATCAGAATCTTTGGATCTGTGATTCAGTATCCAGCACGTTCGGGGTTTAATTAAGGAAATTCTATTTCCTTTCACTCCTAGAGGCTCTTTTTGATAGAGGTATCCCTCAAAATACAGCAGGATCAATTCCTTCAGCATTTAAAGTTATATTTTTAAGAATTTAAAAAAATTTTAGGCCCAATTCATTCATTCATTTAGAAATAAATTGAATCCTATAGCCTCTCATAGAAATTGAAAGGGAGGAATTTTCCTGTTACATGTGTTTTTATTCTGTTTGTTACAGTGAACAGCACAATTCATTGGATTGTTCTGTGAAATGCAAAAGCTGGAAAATACCTGAAGGACAATAGAAAAATTACAAAAATCAATTTTAATTTTTAGATGTTTTCACTCATTCCTTATACAGTGAGCAAATAATAAATAACAGTATGACAACACATTTTCATATTTCAGTCTCTCCTTAAAGAGTAAAAAATAATACTTGGGAATGATAATACCCGAAACATGCTGTATTTCCAAAATTAACTATGAAAGGCAGATTATCTGGGCATGTCTGAAAGCTATGAGTAACCTTTGAGCCACAAATATCGCATTTCAAAAATGTCATATTCTTCTTATTCAGTAGGGCTTCTGTGAGGCTATTTTAAGCACTGCGCTTCTTGCTTCGAGACAAGAACTGAAGTTGCTAGATCCTGCATCTCTTGTTTTGCTTGCAGTTTGCCAGAGCTGGGCAATTGCTTGGTAGCAGGACACCGTTAAATACAGAGAGTTCCTGCCCAAGCAACATAAAGTCTGTGAAGTTCACTTTTGTTTTCAAGGATTGCTGTGCATCCAGTTTATCAATTATGGTAGTTTGGATGGTTCTGATGCAAACAAGGAGCTGCTAGCACAGCATTCTGAGCTCCCACAGCTGGGGCAGCAGCCCCTGTGAGGGGAGAGGACCAGGGAGCAAGAACTGAGTTATCTTCCTCCAAGCACGTCCTGTCTGTTCAAACTCCTCGCAGGCCTGGTGGTCCCTTGTGCTTGTGTGTGTCTGTAACAAGCACTTACAAGGGGTTTGTGGTGCACTTTGAGATGGGTGTATAAGGGAAATTGCACCTGGCAGGGAAAGAAATAGATCTCACTTTCATTTCTTCCATTTAGCTTTGGATCAGGACCCGTGTGCTCTGACGTATGGCTGGCAGGGTCTCCACACAGGTTACTGGCAACAGTTGCACCAAGGACATAGTAATTCATGTTGAAAAACTCTTAATTATTTCATGTTTAGAGCAGACAACACAGCAGTATGTGTATCACCAATATGTCTATGTGGTTTGCTTTTCATAGGAGTTTATGTTCCCAGCAGGCACCGAACACTTTTCCTGCCTGATAAATGTCAAGTACTTTAAGCAATCTTGCCTGTTCCTCTCTGGAAATAATCTCCTTTCATGGGGTATGGGATCTTGCCAGGGCCTCTGTATTCATGCACACCTATCTCTACCAAATGTTAGTAACACAAGAACTGCACAAACACTCCCTGCTCCTTTCATTAGCTTTGCACAGCAATGTTATCTGCAAGATTCCTGGTTTTTTTCTCTGCTGTTCTGGGCTGGAGCGGTAGTTCATGATCCATATTCCACTATCAGGTGTGCTGTAAAATTCAGTCCTTGCCATGGAGCTGCGTTTCAGAGTAGAAGCCTTCATTAAATTAACTGAAATGTCTTGCATCATAGCCTTCTTAAAGTTCAGTTTGCCTCCTCAATGGCCCCCTGCAGCCAAGGGGAGTTCCTGGTTTGTTGTTGAATAATTCCTCTGTTGCCAGTCATAATAAAAAGACTCCTTTCCTATTTGCTCTATCCATTTACCTGTGTATTTTCACTAGGAAATCATATAGCACCAAATGTTCATGCTCTGTGCAGCATATGGGAGTTACCTTTTAACCTTTTAAGGTTTATGAAATACTTAAAGCATTTAGTTTAAAATTGTAATTTGAAAAGTCCAATTTGTCAGTAACACACCGCTTCCTAGAAATAGATGGTTTAATAAAATAATCTATGGCAGAAGAAAAATGCTTTAGACAGAAAATGGAAAGTAAATCACATTGTCATGTTTTACTCTGTCTCATACAGCAAGGTTGGGTCATTTGACCTTTTTGTTGATAATGCCACCAAGGTATTTTAGGCTAATGCTGCATATCATGCAATGGCAGATGAGGTTCTGTGTGTCACTGTGGTACTTAATTGCAACCCATGCAAAAATACAAGACTAGATGGCAGAATGTCAGTCACTTTTCCTTGACATTTCTCATTTCCTCATTTGTAATGTAATAACCTGTGATTGTTGTATATGCAAACTTCAGCACATAAGGACAGGTTTAGACTGTGTAGCAGAACCTCATTAGTTGGATAAAAACTGTGAAAATGGAAGGAAGGGAGAGGAAAATACACTTTTTCTAGAATTTTTTTTAAAACACAGTAATTGTAACCACTTGTGGCTATTTTTAGATAAAAATATCAGTTAACAGTAGCTTTGAGTGGCCAGTGGCACAAGACCACCTCATGTTTTGATTATTTTGTCCATCGTTAACATCTCTCCAGATAAAGAGGTGAAAGAGTGGGGATGTGGCTGTGAGACAGAGCACATTCTCAGCGTGACACCCATGACACAGAAGTTGTAGAAACCAGCACAGGGAACAGGGATCTGAGACAGAAGAGGAGCAGAAAATGTTTCTTGTCTCAGGTGGGAGCATGATGCACAGGGAACTGAAGACTCAAAGAAGCCTCTGTGTACAAAATGCACAATTTTCAAATGCAGCTAAAATAGAGTCCAGGTCACATGCAACACGTTCACAGGTGATCAGGCAGTTTGTTCCACCAGGCTCATTGACTGTCTCTGTTATAATGACAGCAATCTGAATAAGATTGCTTTTGACAGGGCTGTAAATGAGATTAACAGAGGTGTGGAGAGAGGATTGTGATAAAGTTTATGTCAATAGAATATATACAAGCATAATATGCAAATAACAGACAAAACAGTGAGGAAATAGTGATTTAGCTGGAAGCCCTGCAACAAAAATCAGCTAGTATTGTCAAAGACATCAGGAGTAATATTTTCTGCAAAGCCCAAATGATTCTGGTAGCCTACATCTCATTCCCAAAAGTCTAGCCTAATGCATTCAAGAAAATTAATTTGGGTTAATTAAAAAGACAAATTTAAAATGCATTAGGATATATCCACATCGTGAAAAATTATCAAGCTACCAAACATTCTTATCTGTGGTAGCTTTTGCATGTCCCTAGCCTGCTGTGAAGTGGAACACGTTAATTAGAACCATCACGAAAGCATAGTATCATTTTTGAGTGCTTTTTTTTCTCTTAATTTTGGCAAGATTTATTTTTCTTTTTGCTTTGTTGTACCTTAGTTATATGTTAAGCTTAAACAAATGCTGCCCAAAGAGTGGTCTCATTACTTCTTATATGTACACATGCATACATTCTATGCCTTGTAGGAATTGAACAGAGGTTATTTAGCTGTTCAAAGCAGAATTGTGACAAAGTGATAACACTGTGTTTGAATCCTCCTTTGCTACTGACCAAATCACCTTAGTAAGGTGCTTTAATGCAGGTGACTCCCAGCCCTGGGCCGGAGTCCTCACATACTCCAAATACTGTCTTTGAGCTGGCAGAGCAGTGCCTCACTCTGGCTTTAATAATATGTTTTAGGCTGTTTCTAAAAGAAGGGTTTTGACTCCATGGTACCACCTGCTTGGTTTAACATTAGACACTTGCTGGCTGTTTGCTGATGGTTCAGCCAAAAGTGTCTGGAAATTTCTCTGAGCACTCAGTTTGAGGTGGCAGATCTCTAGCTGTGAATTGCAAGGAGCACCAAAGTTTGGGAAGATGGGAAAGCTGCCATTCTAAACTGGCCTGTAGTTTAGGGGGGAGGGTTGTGGAGGTTTTTTTGGTGGGGAGGGGGTTTTGGTTTGGGTTTTTGGTTTGGTTAGCCTGGCTGGTTTTTTTTTTGTTTGTTTGGTTTTTATTTGGGAAACTTACCAGTGATGTGTCAATTACCTAGTAGGAATATAAACTAACTTTAATGTATGTGGTAAACAATTTCTGAATACGTTTGTTGAATCTGCTTGGAATTAAAACTGATTTTTTAAATGTTTTAAAAATATTTTTTTCAAAACATTTAATGAGGCATTTTATTAACCCTAACATTTAATGAGATGTTTTATTAGCTCTTTGTACAAAGTGAACAAAATGCAATTTCCATGAGTTTCTTTATTGTTTAATTCATAAAGGATAATTTCTAAGAAACCCTTGACCTCCCATTTCAAATGGATTTCATCACAATGTTTTGATTTATAGTTTCAAAGACAAGGTTTCTATAAATAACCTGTGTGGAGAGGATCTGAATCTGTGAGATGCTTTTTTCCTCCTTGACTTCACTGAGATTTGTTAATTAGAGGATAGAGTCCAGATAAATTATTAGGATTATCTCAACAATAGGTTTTACAATTTGTGTATGAGTATTTTCTTTCTTGGTCAGTGCTGAGAGAATTGTTCTGTTTTATGCAAGAAGTTACTATAAATAAAAAGGTCTTGATTCATCACTGTGTCACTATAGAGTTACATCACTGTCATTCCATTATGAATGTCCAGGATCTTAACTGTTCTCCTGGAGCCAAAAGGAGTTCATTTTTATACAAGGTGTTGTGTATTTGGCAACTCTCTGGATCTTTAAAATGCCACAGTGATATTTGAAAAGCATAACATTTAAAAATGGAAAGTTCCCTGTCCCAAAGAGTTTCCGAAAGAACAGATGTCTTGGAGGAAGGAAAGTACTCACTAACTACTGGAACGTCAGAGCATTCTGGGGGAACTCTTGAAGTGCTTTGAATAGAGTCTTATTTTTATAGTGTTCTAATGATGTAATACCAGAGAAAACCAGCAACAATCTGGTCTCAGAAAATCTATTCAGCATTATGACACTGTAATGGAGATCCTATGGTTGACATCCTAAGGTGTGTTACATGTTTCTGATTAGTTTATACTTTGTTCTGTTTTCAGTGTCAGCCAAACCAAGACCTCACAGTGATGAATACACAAAGAAGATTCCACCTCCTAAGCCGAAACGAAATCCAAACACTCAGCTAAGCACATCTTTTGATGAAACTTATATCAAAAAGCATGGCCCTATGAAGACAACACTCACTAGGGATGCCTCTTTATCGCAGGTCAGCAGTCCTGCTCCAGACACAGAGGAAGAAGAGCCTGTTTATATTGAAATGGTTGGGAATATTCTCAGAGACTTCAAAAAAGATGAGGATGACCAAAGTGAAGCCGTCTATGAGGAGATGAAATACCCTATATTTGATGATGTAGGTCAAGATTCAAAATGTCAATGTGAATATGACCATCACACTTGTTCTTCTCAGTGTGCTACTCCCACAGTGCCTGACCTAGATTTCACCAAGTCTTCAGTGCCATCTACTCCCAAGGGCTTGCTTTGTGATATACCCCCTCCATTTCCAAATCTGCTTTCTCACAGACCTCCACTGCTGGTGTTCCCACCAGCACCAGTGCAGTGTTCCCCAAATTCTGACGAGTCTCCTCTAACTCCACTAGAAGTTACAAAGCTTCCTGTTTTAGAAAATGTGTCTTACATCAAACAACAAGCTGGAGCTTCTCCATCTTCACTGCCACCTCACACACCAGGCCATCAAAAACTGGAGAAAGACCAGACAGTATCTCATGGAACTAGCACTCCTGGGCATACCTCCTCACCTCCTCATCCTTCTACCTTATACAGAACACAGTCTCCACATGGTTATCCTAAAAGTCACTCTGCCTCACCTTCTCCTGTCAGTATGGGTAGGTCTCTTACTCCCTTAAGCCTCAAAAGACCTCCACCTTATGACTCTGTACATTCAGGAAGTCTCTCAAGAAGCTCTCCATCAGTGCCTCATTCTACAGCCAGAAACACATTGCAAGAAGGAGGAAAGATGGTAAATGCCTCGGTCAGTACCTACGGGTCATCATGTCAGAGTGGTTCCCGCTCTCGGACACCCACCAGTCCTCTGGAGGAGCTAACCAGCCTCTTCACCTCAGGACGAAGTCTCCTGAGGAAGTCCTCCAGTGGTAGAAGATCTAAGGAACCTGCAGAAAGTAAGTCCTTGATGTAATTTTTCCTCATTCTTCTTTTTACAATATATCTTTCACCATATTTTACTAAATCAAATGCTTGCAAAATTAAACAACTCAGAAGTCTGAATCCCTTATGTAAATTTCTTGAAACAAAGAAAAATTATTTTCAAAACTGTTTTAGTCTTCATATTGTTGTATTTTTGAGATTTTTAAATATGCATACTGCATTAGAGAAGTACAAGTCATGGCTTGGTCTTGAGAAAGGAATCAGTTTTCATTAATTTTTCCACAGCTGTAAGGGTTCTGTGTAAGTAGGGATCTTCCTACCAAGGCACACCCTTCCTTTTTTTATTGATGCTAAGACACAGTCATTGTCCAAACAGCTTTTAGAAAAATAAACAAACAGTAGTTATTTGGGTATTTTTTTGCAAGGATCCACTGATCACCTTTAATTGGCCAGTGATCTCAGCAAGTATGATGGCAATCAGAGGTACCAGCTTAACTTTCATTAAGCCTTGGTCAAAGGCTGGAGTCGATGATCTTGGAGCTCTTTCCCAACCTAAATGATTCTGTGAGTCTGCGTAAACCAGTCTGTTCCTTCCCTCTGCCTCCTTCTGTGCTATGACATGGACTATCTCTTTCAGCTGGGCTAGTGGGACCGGTTGGGAAGTGATGCCGTGAATCAATCTGAAAAGCAGCATAATCTATGACACACATACCCTACAAACACACACACAGAGAAAAGCACAGGAGGAAATTGTGCAGGAAAACCTTAAGCCAATATTGACTTGTCATATGCCATGTCATAAAATCTCTGTCCCATGTGCATTCAGGTTTATACCATATTTTCTTCTGAGCTTGTGAAACATAGAAACTCATAATGAAATCAACAGGAGTCACGTGTATGAGTGAAAGCATAACCTGGCCCCAGTATTTCTGCTGCAAAAACGTTCCCATTCAGTGGTGCCAAAGGTAGTGTCCTGCAGTGGAAAATCACTCTAACACCTCTTGTCAGAGTGTAAAGTGGGCTTAAGATGTTTTATCCATCAGCTTCAGTAAAATCAGTTTATGACTTAGAAATCTTCTCACCTGCCTAATGGCAAAGCTCTCTTAAGAGAACAGCTGATCTCATGTTTGTGTATGTGCTGTATTATGGCTATTTGGTAGTTGTAACATATTAAGTATGATATAATAATCTACTCTGGTTTATACCTGATAAAGGAAGATATTCTGGTTTCCAGGCTACCGTATGACTGCCAAAGAGAAGTGAATTCCACACTGCCTTTCAGTTGTGTTTGTGCCACTCTCTTACATAAGTCATTTCAGCATGGTCATGTCACTTTGGGGCACACTCAGGGGGCTCACAAGAACACCCCCTCTGGGTTTCTAAGAGCAGAGATTGTCTGCCTTGAAACTCTGTAGCTCAGTGAGTACATGCCAGTGTGTAAGTATGGGGAAGCTTGGTGCCAATGGGTTGGGTTGGCCTACAACATGTTCCTCCTGATTCATGGACTCCACTGCAAGAGCCTCAGCAGTGTTGCTTATCTCTGCGCACGTCAGGAATAATTACTCTGAATTCAGAAGGTGGAGGTGAGAATTGACCTAGCAAGATCCTGAGAATACTAGTTGGTGCAGCAGTTTGCTTAATTTGGCTTTATTATTTTCATGGCTGCAATCGTTAATCCTGTTTTGTGAAAGTTTCAGCTACATGATTCAGTAGGGTTTCATTAATTGATTACAGTAGTAAAAATACAGTAATGCCAGATTTGTGTGCTGGATGGGAGCAAGTTGGTATCCAAAAGGCAAGATGATTCTTGTAATTGGGAACAATTGTGAGGGATGTGATGTGACATTTATAAATAATTTTAGTCAAGCATTAGAGAGATTTTGGCAAAATGCACAAAATATTGAACATTATTAAACATGCTTCTTATTCAGAAGTGAGCAGAAATTCCCTGCAAACCCCATGCTACGCCAGGTCTACCTGCTGAGCTTTTTAAGAAGGTTTTACACTCACCAGTATAAGCAGGTTTGGAATCTGCAAAAATACCTGCAATGAGAAGTTCTAAGAAATTTCAGTATATCCATGCTGATGTCTCATACCTACCTCCAGAAAGATATTTTTTATATTCCACTTGACTGAAATTGAATGCAGACCTTTCAAGGGACTTTTTTGCTGATAAATTTAAACTAAATATTGCCCTACAGGTCTGTACCAAGAGCAGCTTTCTTGGCCTCCCAAGGAGCATTCTGTATGCTCCTTAGGAAGGGGAAATGTGCTCCTTATTGGTCACAAATGGTAAGGCAGCAGATATGAAACAGAAACTGTGTTCATTTGCTTTAAGAAAAACACATTCATGTTATAAATAGACGCCAGTGGTGAAAAGACTCTGGAATGCAGCTGTGTTGAGTAAATGAACAGACTGCTCACCTAATCCAATTGTAATTTGTCTGGTATTTACAATATGACTTAATCCTGTGGGATTACTGCCCTGAGCAAGAACCAGGTTTGTGTTTTGATATTACAGAGGTAGAAGACACTCCAAGATTTATAGAAAAGACATACAGGTCTAACATTTTATGTCTTGAAATGATGCACCAGAAATAATCTAACTTGGGGGATTTGAACATAGCATTTTACCAGACTGTCACATTTACACATCATGATTATACAGAGTGATAGCAGGGTAAGCTGGACTACTCATAAAATATGTTAATGAAACCTTGCTCCTGCAAATCACCCTGGAAGCCCCAGGCATTCATACCACTCTGGGTTATGTTTTTTAAGCAGTGGCAGAGCCAATGCACAGAGTAGAACTGAGACTGCCATGCTTTTACAATTGTCACTTCAGTGTAATTTGTTCTCAGCCTGCAGAAAGATCTCCAGAATCTAGAGGATAACAGACACACACACACACACAAAAAGAGGAAGGTATATTACTCTTAAAAAATCATGCTAGGAAATTAAAAATATTTGCCTCTAAAATATAAAATTATTCTGACCACATCTCAAGCAACTTTCTCAATTAATCCTCCAAGACTTATCCCTCTGGACTCGCCTGAAGCTCTCACTACCATATGATAGTATATAAAAAAAAAAGCACAATAATAAATTTTGTATTCAGCTGAGTCTATTTGGAAAATACTACAGCAGTTACAGAGATAATTCTCTTATCTTTATTGTTAGTACAACCGATTTGGTGGGAGTTTGGCATCTGAGTCTAAACTCTAAATGTATTTGCTGGCTTTCAATTTGTGGCATTTTTGAGAGTTTTGGGTTTTTTTGTTTGGGTTGTTTGTTTTTTTGGGGGGAGGGGAAAGGTGGGACTGTGCAAGAATTATTTCCAGATTTAATATACAAGCAAAGCTGCCCTTTTGGTCTGACCGTATTATTTTATTCACTCTTCAGCCATTTTTATCCCACTCCATTTTATTTCTTTAGAGTCCTTTTGCACTTTGGGATCAATCATTAATACTAAGGAGTCTGTCACCTCAGGGCCACATTTTCTGAGCATATGAGCTTCCATTGAAGCTCATAGACAGGTTGCTGAACACACTCGGCATCCACTGGCTGTAGCTGTGATGTATCTGGATTTTAAAAGCAGCTCACTTATTGTGCTGTGTTCTTCTAAAAATCCTCTTGTGTGCTGTTAGCATCTTAAATATGCATTACAGCACAATTATGAAAGCGGAGAGAAAAGAACAAAGAGAAATAAATTGTAAGGCCGAACCAGGAATGGGAAAAAAGGTGGAAGATGATTAAAAAAAGAAAACCAGCAGAAAATGTCACTGACTGTTCCTTAACCCTTCCTGCATTTGTATGGGTTAACATTGGTAGTGTGCCCTAACAGTTGGCAGACCCCTGTGAAATATAACTTCAGTCCACAAAGGTTAGAGGAAAACTATTTAAAGGGTTCTAACTCTGCCCGGTGTCCTTGGGCTGCTGCAGTGTGTCCTTTTCTGGTGCAGTTGGAAGGTGTTTAAGTATGACCACTCAGTCCAGCTGTGTTCAATGACACATTCCCTTTGCTGTTACTGTTCACACTGAGTGTTTGTGTTACCTGTGTCTTTCGATAAAGAGGGAGTTAACGGAGGGAGAGGGAGGGAATGGTCTTGAGGTTTTCCAGAGCTGTATTTGCAGTTCTGTCTTTTCTGCAGCATGGAAACGCTCTGTACTCAATGAAAATGTAGCACTGTGTGCCTATAGGCATACCCACATCCTATAGAGCAGAGCAGAGAAGCTGCTGTGCATCTGCACTGCACTAGCTCCAAGGCTGCGTGTGGCTTCAAGGCTCTCTGTGTGAGACCATCCTGTAAAACCTTGTTAGGACCTTCAATTTCCTCATAATTTCCTGGGAACTTCATGCCAGTTTTGAGTGAGTATTGCAAATATTCATCCTGATGAACTACACAACAGAGTGCGTGCCCTGACTGTGTCTGTGCGTGAGGTGTGAGATCAGGACACATGATGCACAGCAGCTGGTGGGGGTTTTCCTAAGCTACTCTGAAGTGCTTCAGAGCTGCTTTGGCTTTTGCCCATGCAGAGTTTCACTCTTCAGCTTCTAGTCACATATAGGAAGGAAGTTTGTGACTGTGCTACTTTGAAAAATCAGTTAAAGTGATTGAAAATTGGGATAATTATTAACATTTCCTCTTCCTGGCTGGTACACACTGAATTAGGAATCTAGAGCTGTCAAATAATGTGAGGAGGGGAGGGGTGCTGAAGTGGTTCATGTGCTAAAAAGGAGCTCAGGCTGATTTCAGGCAGCCGAGACTTACTTAGAGTGGATTCTTTTTTTCTTTTTTTTTTTTTTTAAATGGTGCTGCTTTCCAGGAAGCTGGAAAACCCAGAGAAGTTGTGAATGTCCCATCCCTGGAAGTGTTTATGTCCTTAGATCCCTAGCCATAGGAGGTGTTCTCTGGACTAAATATTTCAGTCTGGATCAGGTATCCTGGCCAGCTGGAGCCTCTTGTTGAATCTGAGATGTACTCCTCAATTAACAATCACAAGAAATAATTGGAAAGAAAAATAATTTGTCAGTAAGGTCTTTCAGGTAAGCCCGCAAAAGGTAGGAAACCAACATTTCACCTAGGTTTACTATAAGTGAGAAGGAGAGAGCTACGCAGAAACGGTTCAAAGCAGAAATGTGTGAAAGCATTCACGGCAGCTCCAAGGCAGCTTGCACATCCCTAGGTGCTAATTCCCTGCTGCAGCTACACCATCACTGCCCCCTTTTGCCTTGCACTGCAGTAATTCCATTCTTTCTCAGCACCAAGGATAATGCCAGGTTTGAGAACTTGTTTCCAATGGATAAATCAATAGGCACCTGTTCCTTGATTGAAGTGCATATTATGTTGTTTGTTGTTTTCTTGCTGCTTTCACACAAAAGCCAGTATGTCTGTTTTAAGGGCTTTTAGTCGTTCAAGTCACTGATGGTGGGACATTCCTTCCATTTCTTAGATGAAGGAATGTCTTTGTTAGATGCAGTTATTAAAATAGAAAGCAAGCATTTTGAGATTATATGCAACACTTTTGCTAATTGGTGCCATGCCATTGTGTCCTCTTGTAATTCAGCAATTTAGGTTTATCAGGAAATCAAGTCCTCCTGGGATTGTGACAGTATACAGAAGCATTGAAGGAGACATAATTTCATAAATAATTGCTCAGGTTGTTCTGGAAACAGCTGCTGTTTCTGATTTATGTATACAAATTTGTTTATTCCTTCTGTTTATATTACTTGACTGCTTGATAAAATTTCTTCTTCTGAATAAGAAATAAAATTTTAAGGGGTAAAAAAGAAACAATAATAGATATAAGGCTATTCTTTTTTTGTTATATTTCAAGTAAAGAGATGGTTTCAGGTAACTGAAAAAGACATTTGCTCTTCAGGTTTAATGTACAGTAAAATGTGAGATATCTGAAAGTTGTTAAAAATAGAGAGGGGAAAATGTCTTAAATTCACTTACTGGAACCTACTTCACTGTGTTGTGAATAAGCAAAGTAACATGTGCTGCACTTAAGGACGTGGATAATGCTAATATGTTCTCAGTTTTAAGTGCCATTGATTTTTCCCTCTCCCCTAAACAGAGCTTTCTAAGCCAGAGAAATATCTTGACCTTTAGACCAAATCCTCAGCACTTATAAATCACTGCTTTCTATTTGAAATCATAAGAGGTACTCCAGTTTATACCATCTGTGTCTCTGGCTTCAAGAAAATAAATGCATCCTTTGTGACTAGAACAGCTTGTATTCAGAATGGTGTAGTGATACAGCAGGACAGTGAATCAGGGAGTTTATTGCCTTTTTGTTTCAAGCAGGACTACACAATTTATGACCAACTTATGAGTGTTCAGTCTTAATGGTAAGAAATGCTTAATCAGGTAATGTTTTCCATAAGCATATATTAACCTCAGCAAAACTGATAAATACAATTCCTCAAATTTTCCCACTGTGTTTTTGGTGGTTGAGGGAGGTGGTGTCAGTGTAGGGTATCAGGTCCTCCTGTGGTGAAAGAACTAAGGTGAAAAAAAAATAAAAAAGAGGATAGGAATGAAACTACTTTGATTTAATAGAGTGGTGCAGGGTTATTTATGTAGCTTCCACTCAGGATGTTGGTGCAGATGCACTGGATGAAGCTGGCCAGGCTGACAGTGCCAGTGGTTTGAGAGGACAAGCTGCTCGGTGTTTGAGAACTTGTCTTTATAACCAAACATCGACCCTGAAATGCATCTTTTTCTGAATTAAGAACCAGATTCTCTTTACATTACGATTCAGCTGCATTTTTGTTTGTTAAGTCCTCAAAGTAAAACTAGAGGTTATTAGTAGGAAGGCCTGTGTTTGTTTTTCAGAAGCCCCTTGTTGATACAGCACTTTGAACCCCTTTTGACATGTTCCATAGGCAGGTATGTAGAGATAACACTTAAATCTCATTGCTTAGCTAAATCACAGGGAAGGAGATGACAGTATTGTTTGGGAAAAGAAATCAAAATCCCCTAGACCGCATCACCACCACTAAATTTAGGACTGTGATCTTTAAGATGGTGAAATACTGTGCAAGTTTCAGTTTCCCTAAAATTAATCATGAAACTGAAAAAACAGTTTTGCAAACAAAACTCGTAGGGTTTTTTTCTCCAGGAACTGGAATATCTGCATCATATCTAGAGGAGCTGCCTGAGAGCAGTTAAATGGAACACTTTTGTGTGCTGGCTTATGATTCAAACCCTGATTCAGTGATTTCTTGAGCTGCTGTTTTTGCATCTTTACAAGAGATGGATTTTAATTATATGCCTTATCTGTACTTACAGTGACATGGCTCTAGCTGTAGAACCTCTGTGATTTAAGAGAAGATGGTGAGAACTTTGGGGGGAATAAAGGAAACAACAAGGTTTTTCCCCTTAGTTCCAAAGACTTGCAGTACTTCTGACTGCTATTTCTCCTCTTGTTATTTCTTAAAATGCCTTTATCTTACTGGCAACTTCTTTGTCTAAGTCGTTTATATATCCTTTTTTAAAGAACATACTTCTTTTCAGCCTGAGTTATTTGATTCTGTGCCAAGCAAATTTCATTAAAGACCCAATCCAAAGGTCCTTAAGGTATGAGATAAGATATATGTCAGGGGATCCCACTGTAAATTATGGCAAGAGAGGTCCTCTCCTTGTCTTAGGCTGCTGTTCCTGCAAAACCACTCTGCGCTTTCTAGAATCTAGCAGAGAATAATACAAAGATTAAGTAGTGAATGAACACATGATATGTTACAGATTTTTGTCGGTATATTATCTACCCATAGAGTCATTAAGGTTAGAAAACACCTTCATGATCATGGAGTTCAACCTTTGACCAAACACCACCTTGTCAACTAAACCAGAAATGTCATGTCCAGTCATTTCTTGAACCCTTCAAGGGATGGTGATTCCATCGCTTCCCTGGGCAGTCTGTTCCAGTGCTTGACAACTCTTTCAGTGAAGAAACCCTTCCTGATGTCAAATCTGAACCTCCTCTGGTGCAGGTTGAGTCCATTTTGTCTTTTCCTTTCGCTAGTTGCCTGGGAGAAGAGATATTATTCTGATAAAGAGTCTTAGACTCCTAACGGAAAAAAGGTGAATACGCTTCTCCTTAAGTTTTCTCTGAACCTTCCAGGACTCTATCAGTAAGAACAGAAATCAAAGACCTAGAAATAACTTTATTTGGGTTATACATGTAAATTATTCAAATATCAAAACACGACATTCTTGAGGTGTACAAATATGCACAGTATAGAAAAGGTGAAAAGTACTGGGATTTTGAGGAAATAATTGTCAGGATAATCACGCATATTAAAAAATTAGGTTCCTTTACATTCAATTTGATGTGAAGGTTCATATTCCTTTTACTCCTCTGAACAGAATTATCCATCCCTAATAATTATTTTATTGTTGAAACAGTAACATGCAATTAGCACTTTATCTGGCATTTAAGAATGAGTAAGGAGAACTATTGTTCTTGTAACTACCCATCTGAAAGAGAGAAGCTGTGTGTTTAATTTTGTTGGAGATGGCAATTACTTTATTTTCCTCTATGACTTTGAGTTCATGATTCAAAAAAGTACCTCCTTCACAGGAAATCTATAGCTATTTTACTGCTCTGGCAGTGTTCATGTAAGGTGTATGTAGTTTGTATGTGCTGTAACACATACAGAGAGCCTTGTGCCAGCCACTCACTTGTGAAGGCAAAAATAGTAAGGCCTTCCAACACAGCATTGATCAGAGCTGCACAAGGCCCTCTGCAATTGGACTTATTTCCTCAGGATCGGAAGTCTGTGCTGGCACAGCTCCACAGTTGCTTTGCTAGCAAAGAGTGAAACCAGTTCACAAAATGAAACCTTTAATTAGAAAGTGGGGAGTGTCTAAAATAATTAACTGTTAAAAGGCCTAGAAAGCCAGAATGACATCAAGGTTCTAATCTGTAACTGGGAGGAACCCAGAGCATTAACTCACAGAGCAAAAAGGCCTGGGACCCTGACCCAGCCAGGCTTGGCAAAGAGGCTGCACAGAAAAGTGTGTGCTTGTGCCTGGCTCTGCAAAACAGAGAGCAAAATTCAGAAGAGGCCAGTGTTAAGGCAATGTCAGGATTCTCTTTTACAGGTAACATATTGTGGTAGGAGGGAAGCTGTTTTAATAATGAAAGGCAAATTTTCTAATTTATTAATGAAGCAAATAAGGAGAAATGCATTACTAAGAATTTTTTTTCATAATATTTAAATAAAGTATAGACGAAATAGCCAGGGAAAAATTCATTTTCACTCCAACTTTGTAATTGTTTTTTATGTGAAATATGAAAGTGAGGGTTGCTGTCTCCATTTTTCACAACCAGTCTCCATTACTGTCTCTGCATGTTCTGACTAACATTCACTACTGTATCTGGATAAAGACATGTGCTTCAGAAGAAATGAAAATGGCCAAACAATGCAAAAACCCTGCATTCAAACTGCTGAAATAGTTCGAAAGCTGTTTTCCAGCAGAAAACTTGACCAAAAAATGTTGACAACTGTAATATAGTCAGGATTTCTATGAAAGACTGATGTTTTTGAAATGAAGCTTTGAAACATAAGGTCATGAACTTTCTACAGGAACATTTTTCTTGAACTATGTACTTTAGCTCTTTTGCCTCACTCTTGCCTTCTGATTTCTTGCCATACTGTGCAAGAACATGTGCAGGGCCTATCAAACCATCATGTCCTCATCCAAACATGAAGGGTGTATTTTATGAACCTGAATAACAGAATGAGTATACTGTGGAATGAACAGGGCTGAGGAGGAAGACCTTTAAAAAAGAGTAGGCACCATGTTCTCTTCAAATCAAATGCCTGATAACAGTCGGGCAACTTTTTGCAGTCACTGATTTCCACAGTTTCATTGAATGTTTCATCTAAGAGTGTTCCATCAATGTGGAGTTCTTTTAAATGACAAATAGTGCCAGCTAGAGTTTTTGGAAATGTAAAGAATTCTGTTCTATTTTTTCAACTGGAA
Organism: Campylorhamphus procurvoides; assembly: GCA_013396655.1. Lineage (NCBI taxonomy): Eukaryota > Metazoa > Chordata > Aves > Passeriformes > Dendrocolaptidae > Campylorhamphus > Campylorhamphus procurvoides. The sequence continues at coordinate 587,964 of WBMV01007221.1, forward strand.
GGTAACACTCATAACATTCATTGAACTATTTTTATTCTAAATCCTTGGTTGATCTTTTGGTATAAATCTATCCTTTCTCTTGTTAGTCTTCAATTAATTGCATTGTGGCTTTTTCTTTTCCTGTCTTGTTTTCCAAGCCAGGATCGCACACTTAGCAGGTTTGAGACAGATGTAGAAAATCACCTAAACACATTTCTTCAGCAATCCCTCCTCCCCTCCCTTTGCTGTCTGCAGCAGGCAGATGTGATCTCTGCTGGATAAAACAAAACAAACCCTACACTGCTCGCAGAAACATGTGCTCCGTGAACACCGAGGAACATTTCAGCCATGTCTTCTTAAAAGTTAGATGCTTTGTGAGACTCTTTCAGGCTTTATATTGATTTTGAATGGAACTAGGTCAGAGCTCCTCTTAATTGAACAAGCTGGCTGTTGCAACTCTCACTTAACTGTAAAAAATGAGTATTAAAAATTGATATGCAAAGCAAACTTCTGCTTAATTAGCAAGCAGATGAAGTCAGAATAGACAAACCACCATAGTTAATAAGGATGAGAATATGGGTTTCACTGACAGTAAAATACAATTTTTTTTTGTTTTTGTTCTTTTTAAAAAAATTACTTAAGCACTGAGCATTATCCATGTTTCTTGCATGTAGTATTAATAACTGATTACTTTTCTTTGGGAGAGGATGGCATAAATTTACAGCTGTAGAGATCAGACAAAGCACCACACATCAAGAAACTCATTAAAAGGCAGCTCTCATTTTTAAATGTGCGATAAAGGTGCAGAAAGAAGAAACTCTGGGATTCTCTGAAGGGCTTAGTATTGCTGCACATCCAGTGTGTGTAAGTGGTCAGTTAGAGGGGTGCAGGCTGCTGTCATGCTGGCAGTGTCACATGGGACACTGGTGGAGCTGTGCCCGGCCGTTCCCCTGGTCAGGACCCTGGGTTAGGCACAGCTCACTGGGCAGGGCTCAGCAGCTCTGCCCCAGATCCAAGGGTCGGAGCCACAGCCTGGGACATGACTTAGGTAGCTCTGATCATCACACACACATGCCGGCTGCATTCTAATCCTGCACCTCCACCCCTCCTGATGGCCAGGGGTGCCCTTGGGAATTCTGTGCTCCTGCTCCCTCAGTCAGGCCCATGCCTGCATTGCAGCTAGGTGAGGTGAGGTGGGACATGTTCAGGCTGGAGGAGATCCAGAGTTCTGACTCACACCTAAACTTCATCCAAAATTACTTTGCTTTACACCTATATGTAGATGCTGAATTTTAGACCCTGTGAGCAGTACCATTTAATTCCCCCAGTATGCAAGTTCTGTCTAGAGTGATGTTTTATTTATTTAGGTTTATAACAAACACACAGAAAAAAAAGGAATAAATTAATAATGTATGGATTTGTTTATACATTTCAGTTCACAGCTGAGAGAGATGCAGAGGGCAACCCTCATTTTAAGTTCCTTAAGACAATTGTTTTTCTTTCTTCCCCCAAAACCCCAAGCAGTAATAAAGTTTCTGCAGTTTATCACTTAGCATTACATTAAGACGCCACCTGGAACTGAAATTAATTTGTGTTTAAAAGCAGAGTGGCAGACTGGCCACAGATTTACATTTATTTGAATGATAGCTTTTTAAGTAAGATGTTTTCCGTAGCTGTAATTTCAGTTTTCTTTGGTCCAAGTCACAACTGGCTCAGTTTGTTTCTCACTTTCTTCAGCATTTCCAAGTTTTCTGGTACCACAGCTCACGTGCCAGCCTTGCCAAGTGTGCAGCAATTATAGGACATTTCATTGAGGGGAAATTGTACATGCCAATTATTTGTAAAATATGTACTCCATAAGAGATTTTAGCCACCATCTTATTCTTTAAACGGAAAAGCCCGAGATTCAGGTGAAATAAATAAGAAAAAAGCATACCTTTGAATGTTGAAATACAATGACAGCTGGAAGTGCTTGAAACATTTGAATGCCTTTATGGTAGTTTAACCAACTGTGTCCATAAATATTTAAAGCAGTGAATTATTTCTTGAAATTTACATTTTTATGTACCATTTTGGCGGAAGAAGTATTGAACAATAAAGATGCTTTCCATAATAATCTCAGCTTTCAAAATACAGCACTTGACTGCAAAAAGATTTGCCAGTGGCCATCATATGATTCACTGAGCTCCCAGCATAATACTGAGCTTCTATATTTCATAACTCTAAATTGGGGGTTTTAACAGCACTACATAACCTGGATCCCACCTGCATTTCTGCACTTCCCAAGTTAAAAAACAAGAGCCGTGCAGCAGCTACTGTTACCTTTCAGCAGTGCGTGTGTGTATACATATATATATATACAACTAGTAAGAGTTCATGTTTTCAGTATGGGATCAATGTGGACAAATTGGCCATTTAAATCCTACTGTAGATGTTATAAGGGATTACTCCGTTTAAAATACACTGGTGGTTTTCCAGTTGATGAGAAGGTCACCAGCCTATGGGTAACTATAGCCTGCAGTTACACTCGTGTTCTGCTTTCTGCCAAGGTCTCATGTGAGGCTGCAGGAACAAAAACGGGGAGCACTGAATGTGCTGCTGTGAGACACAATGATTTGTGCCACTGAGCTTGCTCTGTGGAGCCACATTTGCAGCAGGGAGTGGCTGACAGTATAAAATCATCCAAGTGGCTGGGACAGTCAACAGATGTGCCAGCAGTAGGCTGAGACCTGGGAGGGGAGCATTCTGCGTTCCTGGAGTTGTCCTGGCCACATTAGAACTGAGGTGCTGTTTCACTTGAGCAAGAATTTGCACAGTGATTCATTTTTTTAATTGAACTAGAGTATGATACTCACTGATATATGTTAAGGCAGCTGAAATTATTATAAAATCCCCCCAAAAATACTTGAGTAAAAGTAAGGCATTAATTTTATTTTTTTTTTCATTTTTTATATATTCCCTAGTGAGCGGGAAAGTAATATTACAGAAAACTATATAAAACACTGACATGTTGTTTTTCTGTCTGTGTATCAATGTTACTGATAATGATCACCAAATAAGAATGATTCAGGCTCTGTGATGGGTTACATGACGTTATAATCTGATTCAATCTGCTTTTCATTTTTAGGATATATTACTTTTCAGATAAACTGTGAACTGAAAATCCCCAAGAAAGGATAGTGGAATGTAAATTTATAAAGTCTAGACAGCCAGCTGAAAACTGATTTTCTACACCTTATAAAGAACAAGACTGTAAACGAAATCTTTATTTAGTCTGAATAGTTCCATAGTTTCCAGCTGGTTGCAGGGACCTTTGATTCAGCGGATAATAAAACTAAGAATGCACAAATAATTTTTATCAGACAACAAGTACAAATGCTTCTCTGTTAAGTAATCTGAAGTGGAGAAATCCTTAGCTCCACACTCAGCCAGAACATTTCCACTGTATCAAGGTCTGGCTGCATGAGTGTGTGAAATTTCAAGGGGTGGTGTTCAATGCGGCACACACAGAGAAGGTTTTCACTGAGGTAATCACAGCATTTCCAGGAGCAGCTGAATAACATAGTGAATTTATTCTATTAACTGATGCATTAAGAGGGTAAGACACTAGCAAGGCCCAATTCTGAATTTTTAAAAACATATTCTCATCTTTTGGCTTTCTCTTTGTTTTGCTGGGAAGAATAAGCTGCAATCTAGACAGTATCCTGTATTGTTGGGATATGGGTTTGTGTGTATTTCCAAAGAGTTTCGAAACTTTGAGGTAAGTAGTATCTTAAAGAAGTGAACGTTATTGCCGTAAAAAAAATAAAACAAAAACATATATGATTGTACATATCTGTTATATGAAAAGGTACATCACTATTTTTGATAGCTCAATGCTCAGAAAAGAATGTAAGAGCCTTTTTGTTTATAACTGTAGCAGTCCAAATCTAGTAATAATTTGAGCTCTCCCTCTCTTTGCACAGCTCTTTGCATTAGCAAGTCTCTCTATGCAGTCACAGGCAGAGCTGTTACAGACATCCCGTAGTAAAGGTCTCTGAAAGGCAGATGCCATGTTATATTGATACAGACTGTTATTCGACCTTATACCCTGCTGGGGCTACCAGCTAGGAAAAACAAACAGTCTGGATTTTCATGGCAGTGTCTTTTTGCATACATTAAAGTAGGTAAGTGACCTAGAGGTTCATGCAAGAGGTCTGATTTTTTAAGGTCTTTATCACATAAAATGTCACTGAATTCTATTTATGATTCTTAAACTAGAGTTGTTTGATCATTTTCTTATGAAGTGTTACTACTTGAAGGTTGTGGTAAGATATCCTTAACATTCATTTTTACTATTGACTGATAGTCATTCACAAAATACACTAGTGATTACATATTGCACTGCATATCTTAGTAGATATTTTTACATTTCCTATATGATGTTTCATTAAGGAAACCCCAGGCTGCACAGCCAGGCCACTGCCATTCAACACAGGTGCTCTGGGGAACTGTTGGCATCTCCTGCTTGTGAATGGGCTCCTGGTGTTTTTTCTTTGCTTGTCTCTCAAATCTTATGTCCCATTTAGCCACAAAAAGTTTTTGAGATAGGGCTCAAGGGAGGGTTGTTACCTCTATCAAATATGGATTCCAAGACTCCAGATACATACAGAAATTAAGGTACATCAGGATTAATAAACCTGTATAACCAGAGCTTACATCCTTACATGAGAATATCATGTAAGGTTGTCTTTGGTATTTCAATCTCAGAATTTTTTAGGGTTTTTTTTGTTTGTTTGTTTCAAAAAGAGGTAAATGGCAAGCTTTGAATAACTGACTAGCACAGTAATTAGCTTTTACAACTAAAGAGCAATCTAATGTTCTTTTGTATCTGGTCTTCCTTGTGAATTTTTCACGGCTACAGATGGAAATGAACAGGAATTAACTGTTTCTCCATGCATTGCTTAATGTGCAAGAAAAGAAATTAGGGTCTTGAGAAGAGAACAGAAAATCACCAGCCATGAAGAAAGCAGACACCACTGCTTCACTTGAGAAATTATTCAATCATGGTTTGAATTTCTCCTTTTAACATTGACTCATGGAGTTACAAGCAGAAAGTAATTTTCTGACTCCAAGGATTTTACAAACAAGGGAAATTTCATTTCCTAGGTTATGGTGCTGGGCACACCCAGAACGGATTTTTGCTGGTTTTTTTTTTTTTTTGATTGTGTGCTTTTGTTAGAGTTTATGAGGAGTACAGATATGTTACTTGCACAATATTGCCTTAGGAGAGAGCTTCCTCAGAAAATGCCTGAAGAAGAAGGTGTTCCCAAAGAAATGACAGCTGAAAAGAATCCAAGTATTTCTATAAATTTTTAATAAACCGCAATTTGGTAGGATACTGTTTTCAAAATTATTTCCTGGCATATAAAAGTTGCAACAGAAAAGTTACATTTTATCCATCTGCTGCATGGGCATGGTTTTGATAATTAAAAACTTTATTGAAACCTACATAAACTACTGGGTTCTGGCCTAGATGGTAAAGTTATGCTATAAATCATCCTTACAATATTTATGATTGGTATATATGAAGTATTGTGCAAAAGATTGTTACATAATGTGGGTTGTTAGCAGACACTATAATGAAATGTGCTCTTGTGTATTTTGTAGAACCACTAGATGAGCTGAAGATTAGAAGCCACAGCACGGAACCACTACCAAAGCTGGAAAACAAAGAGAGAGGACATCATGGGACAGCTTCCTCAAGGGAGCCAGGGAAAGCTCAGGAATGGGATGGAACGCCAGGCCCACCTGTGGTGTCCAGCAGGCTGGGGAGATCCTCTGTCAGCCCAACCATGTTGGCTGGAAGCAACAGCTCAGGTAAGTCAAGGAGCAGAGCCAGGAGGATCTAATGATCTCCTTGTGAGAGGAAGGATCTCTAAATATACACAGATGTGGGTTGCGCCCAGGTTCTTTAGACTTCCAGATATCTTCTGGCATCTGCCCTGCCTATGACTGTGGCACTGATAAGCCTTGTGCTGTCTGCCTGTGCTCTGTGCTGGAACAGGTTGGGATGGTGGCAGGTGTTATAAGCATGTATACATGGTGTTCATCTGTTTGAAAGGAGGAGTTCCACATGACATTGAAAAGGGACACTATGGCAAAGGCACCCCAGCATGGCACCTCATAAATTCAGGTATCACACAGAATAACAAAAATACACTGTGCAGAAGCAAGGTGGTCGTAGTGATGGGCACTGTGATTGGACACAGGCAGCCTTTGCTTTATGGTTGTACAAAAATTTTCCAGAAAAGTGACTATGGATTTCAGAAGTCTCAGATCACACCTATCCATTTTATTCACCAAAATTTTCTGTATATTAAATAGTAAATTGCCATAAACCATGGCATTATAATGCAACTTTTACTGAACTGATACATGAATGGACATCTATAAACAGATTTCTATGGCTCTTGCATGAGTACTGCATTGTTATTTTGGAGATTTGACGGCTCTTATTAAAGAGTAACTTGATTGCTTATTAGTTGGATTGTGAAAAATATCCACTTTAAAAACAGTTGGCACATACAGTGCTGGAGCCTCATGGTCAATGTTCAGTAAGCATAAGAGCACGAATGAGCTACTCAAACAAGAACTCATTCCTGCAAGAGAGATCTGCTGGGCAGTAAGTGGCAGAGATGAGTCTGCAAACTGCTGAGCTAGTGGAGATGCTCACGCCTCACCCCGAGCATTGTTTCCCTGTGTGATAATGGGACTCACATTGTTCCTGAATCGCTGAAAATAATACCTGAAACTCAATAGTCTTTGCTGATGTGACATATCATTTGCAGCAATCATGTAGTCCAGCTTTTCTTGCTACAGACCCCCCAAACAGTCCATCCTGGGGCAGCAAATGTGACTTTTCTGCAGATATTATGAGTCTAGCACAGGTTATTTGGGTGTTACTGCCATTTGCTTACCTGTCTGTTCTCACAAAGCCTTCTGTTAAGTAGGAATTTTCCAGATTAGCTCATAGCTTTGGGTGAAAATTCTGTTCCCAGTGTATTAGAGCGTCATCTGTGCTAATGCAGGTAAAAGGGTGGGTTTAAAGCTACCACATCAAAGTATTTGGACACCTGATAATTAGACCAAAGGTATGTACCAACCTTTTCAGTTCTACAAGATGACAGTATGGAGCAGAATAGTAAAGAAGTTAAAATTAAAGAGTAACTTCTTAGCAAAATATAATACTGCTGTCCAACCTTTCTGCAGCAGTTTTATTTCAAAGAGTTGGTTGATCTCCAAAAACAGACAAAACATGTTGGCCTCAGTCTTCATTTGGCATCAGCAAACTATAATAGTTGTTGAATCATGCCTTGATTTAGTTAACTGTGACTTTGTCTTACACCGCTAGGACTGTCAAAGAAAAAATATTTTTTCTTGGCTGAATTTCTGACTCCTTTTTATGATTAAAATCTGAGAGCTGATTGTGACTTTTGTTTCCCTGCAGTTTTTGATATTTCATTTGATGAATATTGCCTCTTATCTGCTCTGAATACTTTTTCCCCTGTGTCTCTCACTGTTGCCTGAGCAACATATTTTACCTTTAATCCGTAGGGCAGTGCATTCAAAATGTATACAGTTCTCCTCAATGAACTTGTACATGAGCTGTAACAGTTCATTCTTTGCAATTAAATTAGAACTGTAACAGAATGCAAGAAGAGAGTTTTAATCTATCTGTATGAATATAAATCCTTTCTGGAGTCAAGGAGATAAAATAATTCTGTACTAGGAATTAGAACTTAGATTTACCGCAGGATCAAAGAAAATCAAGGCAGTCCCCTGTAAGGTTGTCTTTGCTGTTGCTCTCTTTCCAACATCACAGATAACATGCAGACATGTCCTTGAACCACCACAGTTTGCTGCCTGCCTCCTAGTTCACACTGGTACAGGCATTTATTAGGGCAGTGTTGGAATAAATTATAGAAAATGGGGTTGAATTGCTCCGTTGTAAACCAGAAAGTGTGAAAGGACTTCTCACATGTTCTCATCAGGCAGCTCTGCTGAGGCACAGGTGAATTGGGAATTGGGGTGGCCCCACCAAATACCTCAGTAAGAATACTGATTTTTGGTGTGTTCTTTTTTTCTCTGAACTGCTGGATCAGAGGGAGAATGAGCCCTCTCCAAAAAGAATCTTGAATTTTTTGTCCATTTTATTCAAAGAGCCTGGACTGTCTGCTGCACACAGGTATTATTGTCTCTAATGGCTGATTGTTCTGTGACATGACTTGTCAAGGTCACTTTCTGTTTCCTGCCATTCCATCATTTCTTATGGAAAGCAGTGTGATTTGGGGGCACTCTGACTTTTAGGGAAGTCAGTGCACTTGTAGTGGACATCCAACTGGGTTCTGTAAAACAGAAGGCTGTATAGCTTCACTCCAGGAGACTTAAGAGTATTTTCTGGAATGTTGCTTCTTTTTTCCTAACTGCAACCATGAAGCATTTTGCACTGCCACCTGCTGCTGGAGACAGGCACTGCCCTGCCTTTTAAATGTCAGATACTCTGTTGTGTCCTGATTTTGAATTGCCACCAGCTTGTCACTCAGCCAGCCATTAGTATTCCAGCTGAAAACATTGTAGATAATCAGGAAGGGAGTAAATGCCCACACTTCACTGGAATTATTTGCTATCATTGTGAATTTGCAAATGTAATGAATATTTAAGTTCAGCTGTTTGGAAATAGGGCAATGTCTGGAAAGCCCAAGGTGCAAGATGCATCAGGAAGGGTGTAGCAGCAAAGTACCAGTTCATGCCAGTGAGGTCTGCTTCACACAAAGATGACTGAGTGCTCCCACTAAAACCTAGATTTTCTCCTTACAGGCAATATCAGAGTATAACTGTGCTCTTAAAGCCACAAGGATTCTCCAAATGAAGGCAACATTGTGCTGGAGGTATATGTTACTGGGCAGCCTGCCCAGTGAGGTCTGCGCCTCGTCTGCATTGATCATTCATGTTCTTTGCAATAAGCTCTCACCAAGCAGTGCCTGTCACCTAAAATAAAATTATAATACTGGGAGCTGTACCCTGAGGGCATCCAGGCAATGCCCATGATCCAGGTGTGTGACCTTCAGGCTGTGGGATCACACAGATCCCAACTGGAGAAAAATTATTGTCTAGATGTGAGAAAAATACACAAAAAATCTGAGCAAAAATACAAAACACTTACTTGTGTTACAAAGCAGCCGGGAAATAGTAAACAAACACAGCCAAATCCTACAAAATATTTACATAGAAAATAACCGCTTGTACCCAGGATACAAAGTATATTCCACTGACAGCTTTTCCCTCTGGGCAAAGTATCCCCTAAACCTAAACAGAAGGTTTCTTTCAGGCATAGTTTTACTTATTACCTGATGTGGTTTCGAGACTTGCTAAGCTTTTGACCTATGGATATCTGGTAACACTGAGTTCCACAGGTTCAGTGTTCTGTGACAACAGTGCTGCTGTGCTATTTCAGCACTAATTGGCTTCTGCAGGTGAAGTTCTAAACACTTTTTTTTTTAAGTAACAGAATACTGTATAGTGTATTGCACCTTAATTTTTCATAATTTCAAGTTATATTTCAGCTTACTCATCTCTTTTAAGAAGACCAACATGGCTAGGCCAGTATGAAGATAATACTGTGATTCATTTTTCCAGTATGCATGTTTTCTTTATCTTCTTTTTTTTTTCTTTTTTTTTTTGCATGTGATTGCTCTCAGCCTGTCACATTGCGTTGTTTAATTCAAAACCCGTTTCTTGGCAGCTGTAGCAAATAAGCAATATTTCTCTTTTCATGTGCAAAGAAGAGACTGTGACAGGATAAGAAGCTTCTCCAATATAAGTGACAGCCAGAGTATTTTTTTGAATTAAGATTAGGATAGGCAGAATGAAGGCTTCCTTGGATGAAAAAGAACTCTTCCCATTACAATCCAAAAATAAAAATCTTGCAGAGTTGTTGTACTTCTGGAGAATATAGAAAACCATAGCACATTGGTATAAAACTGATTGAAAATATTTCCATAAAATCTTGTTGCATTTCAGCACTGTGCTTTATTGAGGAAAATCCTATAACACCCCCTGTCCCAAATGCAACCAGCCAAGCCTCTACATCTTTAGTAATGATGACAGCACTTGCACTTTTGGAAAACAGGCCATTTATGTGGGTGCTTAAATACATGATTAAGTACACATCTTAAAGGCAATCCTATTTGTGACTGGAAAGCCTGTATTTCTGCATCGGACAGTCTCTCCTAAGATTCCCATCCTTAATGCTGACCATTTGCTCATGTTCACATATAATCCTACTGGCACTGGTGGGACTCAGTTTAAACCTGAGAGTGCAGTAATGCTCATCCCATTGCAGCTGACTACATGAGTGGGTTTGCTTCATGTGAGCTGGCTGTGGTCCCAGCCACCAGCCATGTCAACAGTGTTGTGGCTACTGTGGGTGACACAACAGGGAACACCATCCCCTACTAGCACTGCTCTGCATTTGCAGCTGTCTCCCAGAGGTGAGCAGTACATTTTTCCTATCATGTTACAGGATGAGAGATGCATCACTTGAAGCTGTGCACATAACACCACCAAAGTTCCTGCAGTTAAACAGAGCAACTGAATTTGATGAACATTTTTGTGCATAACATAACAATTTGCAGCTTTCTGGCTACCCCCAACAATCTGCTGAATTCAAACCTCATGCTGCCCACTGATTGCAAGGGGCATCTCTAATGGCTCCTCACGTGCCATGTATACCCTGGTTCTGCTCTCAAGAGGCACCTGGACATGTTCCTGTGAGTTCCCTGCCTTGGCAGCAGGCTGTTAGCCCTTTTCTGCATTGGAGTCACTTACAGCAGTGTTGGTGGCCCATGGCTGTGGATGCAGAGAGGGTCCAGTGTTTGGAGTGGAGTCTCTAGAGCCCCCTTGCAGGCAGGTTCCCTTAGAAACAGAGGACCCTCACCCACAGTGAAGCTCAGTGCAGAGATGGGGTGCCATGCTAACTTTGTCAGTGTGGAGCTAGATGGATTTTAACTTGAGTCTCCATGGACCCTTCAGAGAACAGAGCCCTCCCTGTGTGCTTAAAGGATGGCTGATAGAACTCAGCTCCACACCATGAATTACTGTCACAAAGGGGACTTCTCAAGGCTACTCATTACAGATGTTAATACTCAGCTGTCTCAATATCATCCACAAGAGATAAACATGAAGTAAACACTAGAAATCATCCCTGAGAAATGTTGGGAGTAGTTGTTGTACCTTTAAGATTCTTGGCAGTAAATGGGAAAACCCATTTTCATTCCAGACCCAGAACTGGTGTTGATATTCAGGCCTTGCAGACAAACTGAAATGATCATTGAAAATATGAAAATCAAGAAATAAAGATACTGAATGTGATGGGCTGATGGACATACTTATGCTAGAAGAATTCTTCCTAGTTTTTAGATAGCCTAAAGCAGAAATAATTATTTGAAGTGCCCATAATTTAGAAGTGATCAAAACCCAGATAGTCCCAAGACCATAAATAAGGTGTCCATAGCTGAGGAATATGCTGCAGAATACAGAACAGTGAGCTGGGCATCACTCATGCAGCAGACCATTTATGGATGAGGGTTTTTTCCCCACAGTAGTGTGTAGTGTGAAGAATTTACTCAGACCACTAGTTACAGTAAAATATGGTATTTATTTGATCTAAAAATATTGCCACTGAGACGAATGGATATTAAAAATAATTCCTTCCACTACATAACCCAACTTCTGAACTCAAAAAAAAAAAAAGCTGGATGGACCCAACTCTGAAACACCTTTTGGTGAGAAACACCATGGAAAGCACAATAATTTCTTTAATACTATAACCTATATTACAGGGAGATAAGGGAAGTTATACTTCATCTCTGCATGATAGGTTTGATTTCTTTGATGCCAGATAAAAGGAGTCTCTTTGGCAAGGAAATGGTAATCTCTTGTTGTTGCACATAAGCCCAAATTGGAAATTATGACACTTCTCTCTGCCTTCTTAAAGCAAAGAAAATGATTCAGAAGCAGAGGCAGACAGTGTCATGGAGTTTTTTATGTGCTGGCTGTCTGATTCTGCTTGTCACAGCAGAAACAGAGTCTCTATTTAGCAGTACAGAAAAACAACTGAAAAAAGACCCAAATCTTGTCCTCTCTGAAACCCCAGCAAAATTCCAGGAGATGAGAGATGAGATATAATAATGAGATCCATTTTTATACTTATATTACTGAAAGGAACAGTCAGAAATCTGGCACACAGACAGTGTGAAATCAGAACAAAAACAAATCTAATCAACCTTCAGAATAACTGCCCAAGTCCAAAAAAAGCAAGCTGACAGATTATGTACAAAAAGCAAGGTTACAGACAAGACCAGTCTGCTCCTTCTGTGCCTATTGCTGTGTTGACTCGTGGGATGTTTACAGACTGACTAGGAGTGAGTGAATTGAATAATACATTTGTAGAACAGCATAAATATTTTTGCTGTTCAGCCAGCTGGATGTTAACCAACCTATTAATATTTAGTTGATGAATATTCACCCATACAGATGCTTTCATTGGTCTAAGTGCTTCAGCATAAGTGGGGAGCTCTTCTCCACACCCTATTGAATACTGAAATGTCTGAGGAAAATAAATATTTAAGGTGACAATGAGAAAGCATCAGTAAGTTTGTAAGAACCCATTTCAGAAAGTTGATGGTATGTGGAGTAATGTGCCAGCTGTCGTCAAGTTTCCAAGGTGTGCCAAGTCACCTTAAGGATGTGCTGGTGATAGACACTCTTCCTTTCAAACCATGGCCCAACCAGTGGCTAGTGATGATACTAGAGATCTACACAGGAAACAGAGAAATTAGTGTAAACAAACAGACAAAGCAGCAGTGTAAATGAGGGATGAGAAAATAAATTTCAGACAGACACAAGCAAGAGATGTGAGAAAATAGGTGCTTTAGAAACAAACTTGCTAAACCAGGGTTACACAAGGCATAGGCCCTCCCTCTCTTCTTGAAAACATGCAATTGAATAGGAGGAAGGCTTTAGCCTTACTTAAAAAATTCTTTAAATTGTAATGAGACATGGTATTATAATTACTTGGTTTTCATGATAGAACAATACTATAAATGCTAAAAATGAGTCTGGTATTACACAAAGTGTGCCTGGAGAGTGCAAATGTCCTTGGTCTCAGTGTTTGCCCATGAAAAAAGAAAAACAAGTACAGGCTTGGGAGGAAGGCTTATGAAACATGAGGAGAATAAACACACTGATCTGAGCCAAGTCATGGCTTGAGAGGTGTTTCCTGAGCCATATAAAGGAAAGGTAGGGACAAAAATATTTCTTGGGCAGAAAAAGGCAGATGCTTTTCTCAGGAAAAGGCAGTTTCCTCTAGACTAGATGAATGCTGGGGTAGCACATGGATGTCAGCATGGTTTAGATGTAAAACCTTACATCCAGGCCTTCTGAGCTGCATGGTCACCTCATGTCAGCACAACAGTAACCTGTGCTGGAAGTCAGTGGAGAACCTTCTGAGAAATGTCTCCATGTAAACAGCAGAAAGAAAATGAAATAACTAATTTCTGTGCAGCTCTTGTCTGAAATGGAGATTTCTCTCAAGGCAACCTCTGCTTCTGTTATCACGTTGATTCTGGGCAACTGAATTTGCCACTGCTGGTGTTCTGATTTGTCTCCTTCCTTCCTACTTTATGTCTCTCAATTTACTGCCTCTGACATCAGATTTCCAAGTATTTTTGGTGTCATTCCAAATCCCGAAGTGTGACAGTATCCTCAACACTTTCATACACTGCCTCCATTTTCTGGCATTTCTTGCTTTCCCTCGGCTCAATTGGTCTTTGGGCTGCCATGTCCCTCAGCTCTGGGATGGAAGGATGAAACCAGAAGTTACTGTAACTGCTGTATTACTAGAGAAGTAGAAAAGGCACTGGAAAATGGGGGTGAGGCAACAAGAATGTTTCTTTTATATTCTTCCTGTCTGTCTGCTCGTTTATGCTCTATAATGCAACTTTAGAGATGCTGGAGCAGAGAGGACAGAACATGGGATGGGTTCTGTCTTAATCTCTCTTCTTCTGATCTCAACTTCTGTTCATGGCTCAGACAAATGCCCAACTTTTACTAGTAACCAAGCCTGGAGTCCCCATTTCTAGGGAATCCTGGGTCCAGCATGTTTCAGTTTCCTGCTGCAGTAACCCACCTCCTGCTCACTGGTGTTTCTGCTCTCTTCCTTTTCAGAGTCTAAAGCAAGCTGCAGATTAGGTCGGTCTGCATCCACATCAGGTGTGCCTCCTCCCTCCGTTACACCGCTCAGGCAACCCAGTGACCTTCAGCCGAGCCAGGTACCATCGTTAGCCAATCGTGAATGACTTCATGTGCTGCAACATGCCAAATGTTTCTCACCTCTGTGTCTGTCATTTGTTACAGTAAATGATTTTTTTGGGTTTTCTCCTTATTTTCTGTGTGTGTGCGTGCATCTGTGTGTGCGCATCTCATTGGCAATGAAATTCCACTGGCCACAGCCAGCAGAATTTTCTTTGCTCTTAATTCCTTGTATCTTTTTCTGTCTTCATTCTGTAATGTAAATGTAGTAAAACTGTACTGTATGAACTGGCTGGGCTTTTTATTTTTTCATGTTTTCTGTACTTTTTTACTATCTTAAAATTTATCAAACTTTGATAAATTTAATCAATGTTTTTATGTAAATTTCTTTTAAATGTCTTGTCTAAAGCACTTACACTAATGTTTGTCAATGACTTGTACATACTTGACTTCTGCTCAGTTGTACTTCAATATTTGTGCCAGTCTCACTTTTGATTGGAGCTTAATGCATGATTGTGTTACACTGTGATTTATCACTGTCCTGAAAACTGCTCTTACAGCAAGTGATTTTGTTTAGTTAAGGCAACTAGACTCTCTTCAGCTATAGACCATGTAATGCTTACAAGACTATTAAATAGTCCACAGTAGTTATATTTATTGTATATTGTTAGGAATCAGAAAAACTAATCAAAGGGACAACATCTCTTTTTTTCTCATCAACAACAAAACTGCCACATAGAAAGTGTTTGGGTTTGGCAAATTTCTCCAATAGAGAGGAAATGGAAAAGAAATAAAGACATGGGAAACCTATACTTACCTTTATTTTGTATGCTAATAGTGATATTGTAACATTTTGTTGCACAGATCTGTATTATTAGTTTGACAGAACTAACTGAGAGTAGCAATTGAGAGAAGAGGTTTACTTAAACATAACGTGAATGCCTTCTGTCAAAGCACTCTGGTATCACATCACTTCTGTGTGCGTGTGTGGGCCCGCACATCACTGTGTATGTGTGCACAAGGACACATAAACATATATGTATTTACGTGCACATGCATATATGTATGCACACACAGAAGCACCCTTATGTAGGTGGTGAATTTTCAGGGAATTAATCCCCAAAATCCCACTGAATGTCAGCAAGGTTTGAGTGAAATACCCTGAGGACTGCTTTGCAATAATCACATATTTGCGCTGTTTGTATCTTGGTGAGTTGGTCTATAAGGTCTTCACCAAAGTAAAGACTAGGAGAGTAAGGTTGATTTACTCACTCCAGACAGCCAGCTACTTGTTAGGAAGGTTATATTTGGATAGCCTAGTCCATAGAGGTTACAATTCTGTAACTAGTATGAACTGATGCTATTGTATTACTTCTGAGCCCTGCTGGACATGAAGACTGACAGAACCCTGCACATTTCTAAAGCATATTTTACCTAAGCAAATCAAATCCGTAATGGAGATTCAAAATGACAGCCCATTTAAGTAACTGCAAGTGTTCCTTCATTTAAGGAAGAAATGAGGGTAATTGCACTTCCAAAGGTTTTGAGTGTCCCAGTGTTTATGTAGTATATATTTTGGATTAAATGGGTCTTACAGTGCACATGATGTTTAGCTGTTTACTCTGTGGCAAAGGCACCTTGGGTGTTTTGAAGGGATTTTAGTCTTTCAGTTTATACTAAGAACTAAACAATAAGCCTTGAAAGCAGAAGCTGGTGTGATAGAAGAGATAATGAGTCTTTTAGAAGCTGTGGCCAGGGTTCACTGAAACTGTGGAGGAAAAATCCACCTCAATTCAGAGGAAAGGAACTAAGATGATAAGAGAAATTTTCAAGTGACTGAAGGAGGGCGATCTTGTTAATTGAATAATGTATGGTATGGTCATGACTTTATGAAAAACAAGAAAAACTTGTGCAAGCTTTCTCTCCTTAAATCTTCCCTTCAAGATGACAATATATTACTGTCTATCTATTATGTTGCCATTTATTGTGATAACATACTTTTTAATGGTGTGGATTTGACCCTGATTTCAGTGGAATGACAGATTGTCTCTATAGCAGATACAAATATTACTTTGATTGTGTTCTTTCAACACCTATTCTATCTCAATATGCAAATAATCTGTGACAGGTGAAATGTGTTTCAAATGGTTGGGTTGTTAGCCCATCCTCAGTCTGACAGATTGTGGCATACAGGGTATCTGTTTTTGTGTGCTGTGGCTATTGATTGTATTGATACTGGTTTCCTTAACCACATCGTAATGAGCAGTTAGACTTTGCAAAAGATTAAGAGGATCCATTGTGTTATCCACCTCTTTGTCGATCAGATGGGCACAGCTAACGTTCATACAGGGATACAAGATCTAGGAAAGGGCAGATTACTGTTAATTGGTTTTCTCAAATCTTCATGGATACCAAACTGGTGGTTTTCAAAATGTTTAATTTGTGGAAGAAGACAGATTTGCAACTGAGCTCTCAAAGCCCATAGCTTTTAAAGCAGTAATTCAAGGAAGTGATGAGGAGCCTAGGTCTGATCTAAGGAAACCTATACTATAATTCCAATCAAATATTGGCTAGCTACATAGCTATTGACATTTAAATCCCCTATGCTTTATTTTCTTATTCCATGTTTGCTTATCGGTGTACAGATTGTGAGAAGTAACCGGATAGTATTCACAGAACATATTTATGGTGCATTGATGGTAAGCATGAGAGGGATCACTTATAAATAAAATGAAAGTGCTTATGAGCCCTGTAATACAGTGTCAGATAGCAGTTACCAACATGCCAAGCCCGACAAAGAGCCTGCCATTAGTTCTGGGAAATAGGGAGAGCATTTGGAAAGAACTGGTTGCAGAAAGCAGCCTTGGATGAAATCGTGAATTGTCTCAATTTAAACTGAAAGATAAACATAAGTTTATCTTGGAACTGAATTTATTGATTGTGAAAGGACAAAGTTTAAGAAATTAAAGAAGTAGCAGGGGAAGTCTGGTGAGGAATTCGGAACTGTAATACAGCAGAAGCAGGAAACATTTTTGCACTGCAATAGGGTCATATAGTTGTATTTCCTAAATGTATATCAATATAAAGAGAGAAGTGTAAGCAGCAGAGAAGCATTCTAGATATCACATATTACCTTGTAAAGAAAGGAAAGAGGAAGGAAAGAAAGAAATCGTAAAGGTACAGGAGCAGGCCATCCTCACATGCCAAATGATGAGCCAACAGGGAAGAAGACCTGCCTGTCAGAACAGAGTCTTAGCTGGAATTCAGGAAAACAAGAGAGTTTATGAAATTTGGAAAAAGGGACAAGCAACTTGGGAGAACAAAGGTGTCATGAGGTTATGTAGGGAGAAAATTAGAAGGGCCAAGGCCTGACTAGAACCTAATCTCTCTACTGCTGTAAAAGACAATAAAAAATGTTTCTGTACATACATTGGCATCAAAAGGAAGGCTGAGAAGAATATCCATTCTTTGTAGGATGGGAAAGGAAATTTAGTGACAAAGGATGAGGAAAAGGCTGAGGTACTTAATGCCTTCTTTGCCTCAGTGTTTAATAGTAAGACCAGCTGTTTTCTAGGTGCCAGCCCCTGAGCTGGAAATGGGAATGGGAAGCAGAATGAAGCCCACATAATCCAAGGGAAAATTGCCAGTGAACTGCTATACCACTTAGACACACATATTAGGATATAGTGCATTTATATTAGGAAAAATTTCTTAACAGAAAGGGTTCTCAAGTAATGGAACAGGCTACCGATGGACGTGGTTGAGTCCATTCTACCACCCCTGGAGGTATTTAACAGCGATGTAGATGTGGCAGGGGACATAGTTTAGAGGTGGACTTAGCAGTGCTGGGTTAATAGTTGGACTTCATTATCTTAGGGCATTTTGTAACCTAAATGAGTCTATCATTCTATTAAGCTTCTCCACTACCTCCTGAAAGCTTACAGGGAATGCAAAAATGTTCTAGAAAGTAGAGCAAGTTATATCTTACACGTAAGAAATGTCCGGCTAACATTAGCGATAGTAAAAGTCTGTCTCCGTTTGGCCTTTATGTGGAAACAAAAACAAATAACAGTCTCTTGTTGCCACCTAAGTGGACATGGAACAGTAGAATTTAACCACCATGTGATGTTTATAAAGTACAATAAACATGGTCCACAGATGCCCCAGTAAATAACTCCTCACCTATATTGCTGGAGCCTCTGTGTTGGTGCCTGAGATTTCTGTACCAGGCACAGTCAGGTGTTCCACCCTGCTCAGTCCTGTCAGGGGACCCCCATAGTAAACAAAACTGTTCAGTTGTGTGAAGCAAGCAGGATTTGGAGTCACAGGTATCACTGCGATACAGTGATGATTCCCTGCCATCCTATCATTCCCCACATCTTCACCTCAGGGTAACAAAGGATTACATTCTATTGATGGGCTCAGACATCCCTGTCACTTAGAGGATATGTGTGCACTGAGCGTATCTGTCACAAAAGAAGGAAACATTTCAAGCAAGCCGGGCTGAGGAAGTCCCTCTGCTGGAGAGCAGAACATCTTACATCCAGAATTTTAATGTACATAGAATCATCTCTAGGTCACTGCCATGCTTCTCTGAAATAGTGTCCAGCACAGCAAAAGCCCACTGATTTCCATCTTAAGAAAAAAGAGATGATATAACTATCTGGATTTTTCTGCAAAAAAATTTTGCAAAATGAGGTTCATTTTCATTAAGATATAGACAGTGATTGGAAAATCCCATGTACTGAGCTGGATAGCAGCACAGCAGTGCATGTTTATAACAAAGATTCATGGTATGAAGGAAAACACACTGTTTGAAAATAAAACTGCTGATAGCTAGAATTTGGTATTTAAGCTTGTCTGCAAAGCAGAGCATATTTTCCTAAAGATTTCCAAAAAATCATGTACCTTATCTGCAAATGTACAGCCTCTCTTCATGCTGCCTGTCACTTGCTTTTCAGCAGCCAGGCAGCACTGTCCTTTCCTGTTGCCTGTTGAGGTATGCTATCTTAATTCTGAGGGTTTGTATGCCTCTTAAGGTCTGATGTCTTCTTGTGGGAAGACCAGGCAGTGGTATCTAGCTCCAATTTAGGCAAGGAAAGAAGATTTAAACTTTGCAGTGATGATCAAAGTAAAATCCAGAAGCCATGCTGAGATTAGAAGGAATAACTCAGAGGAGAGAATGAAGTTACATGGACAGCAGTGAATTAAAGAGTTTCAACGTGCATTGAAGGAATGAAGCGAAAGCTAGAAAATATATCAGCATCAACACTGAAATTTTTGTGGTTTATTTACAAAACAAATGTGTAGCTTAGTTTATTACTTCCCTGGTATCTGCCTGAGCCCTCAGAAAGTTGAGATGGCACTTTTCTTTTCTCATACGACCTGCCTACCTCTGAGAAGTCTAGGTCGGGGGTATAATACAGCTTCCCATGGGTGGTATGAAGAGAGAGTGGCCTGCAGAGAGAATCCACCTAACTAAACACTCAGTGAGCACGTAGAGCTGCATGTCTGTTCCCTTGGACAACTTGGTAATTCAATTTATTAACCTGGAAAGTGTGTTGGGATCGTTCCTTCTGTGTGTGTGTGTTAGAGGCTTCTGGACAAATAAACAGTCGCTATGATTTCCATTGCTGGGTTGTAGACATTTATAGATTTTCACACTCCATGGGCATTGAGTGTTAGGGAGCAGCTGTATGGATGATGTGGCTGGGTCCTGGTGAAAGTACTCTTTGAAATTATGCACTTTTGGCACCTTCCCTCCTGCCCAGGGGAGCAGCCATGGCAGCAGTGCTGGGGTGGCTGCTCTCTGGGGCTGGTGTGTGACCTCACTGGGGGAGCTGTGGTAAGGACATGGAAATCCAAGTTTTGCAGTCAAGAAGCAAGACACCAGGAGTTTTCCAGCACAGTTTTCCAACATATTAATGCAGATAACATAGCAAGAAGCAGATTTTCTTCTTTGGGTATGCAGCTGGTAGGGTTTATTGCTGTGTTTATGTACTGTTGGCTTGGGACAGGTGTCATGCACACCTGCATGTGTGAGCAAGGAGGGGAGGGAATGCTCCAACCCCTTGGTGTTGTTTGGGTCAGTGCTGGGGAGGCCTGGGTGAAAATGCACTTTAGCAACTGTTCAGAATGAATGGTTTGGCTGATCCAAAAGGATTAGGGAAAGTTTTATTTATCCAAGAGCCAGGGAATTGAAGCAGGGTGCTGGTGGAGGTTTGAATCTCATGCTGCTCTGGGCAGGCAGGCTCAGCCCTGGGCTGAGAGAGAGCTGGACCCAGCCTCACTGCCCAGCCCAGTCCAGCCCAGCCCAGCCCATCTTGCTAGTGCATCCTGCATCCTGCATCCCTCATCCTGCATCTTGCATCCCACACCAGCAAGGGAGGAAGCAGCATCCATCAGCGCCACCTCCCACTGCTGTGTCCTGTGCCAGGAGGGAGGGAAGGAAGGAGGAGGAGGTTTGGTCCAACCTTGGCTGTTAAATGCCCGTTCTTCCACACCTTAGATAAGGTTTTGTTTAATACTCAGTGTTTCGGTGCTAACTGAAATGCAATCAAAACGCACACACTGTATTGTGAAAAGAAAATCTAGCATTAAAATTGATGCGAGGCCTTCAGGGCAACTATTATTTAATTTTCTACTCCAGCTGGAAAATCCCAAACACCTATTTTGTGTTCCATTTTAAAACAAAAGCATGATGGGAGGGAAATGTGACAAAGACAAAGCTGAGATACATATTTGGCTGCTTTCCACATATGCATCACTAAATACATACCTTGTACTTTTAGTGCAATATAAGCTCATTGTAAGAAATATACAAAACTTTAGAAGATTAATTTAGAATTGAATTTTGACAAGTACTGAGTATTCTTCAGCAACACAGCTATGTATTTGTCTCATGTCTAAGTTCATTAATAACTCTGTATTGTGTCAACTAAATATCACAAGCCCAGCTTGTAATGTCTCTAGCCTTAGTTGTGTATAAAAAGCATGTTATAGTCTTTGTATGCCTTGTAAACATTGTGGTCACCCCGTAATTAATGAATGCAAGCAGGGTAAATTGTTACCATTATGGCTATAATTATTTTTGAAGGCACCCAGACAAAGTACTTCCCCAATGAATTGACATTATCATGCTTTAGTTGACAAATGTGCATCTGAAAGCAAATACTCCGTGAGCATAAACAAAGCATCTGTGCTCTGCTGTTATTCTCAGCTTAAATTTGCCATTTTCGCTAGCAGTAGTGTACAAGAGTTCAAAGAGTCAGCAAACACCCTGCAGTTGTCAGGCACTGTAGCAGGGCTGGGGTCCTGCCTGCTGCAGTTAATGAATTCTGCTGCTGAAAAATGAGCACCTATAAATCAAGATCCACAGTTCCATATGTGATCACAACAGTCTTTTTTTAACTGCCATTACACAAATGAAATACAAACATTGCAGGTAGATGGAGAACTCTGTGGACTGAAGTATTCCTTCATCCAGTTTGAATCCTAGGGAAATGGTAGCACAAAAAATAAAGCGTGCTAGTAAGAGAACTTGTATGTTTTACATGGCATGAACCTATGTCAGTGCTCAGTACTCTAAATCTTTCCTAGATGCACTCCTCGATGAATCTCAAACTGGTACTAGCATCAAACTCTAGTTTGTGGTTCTTGCAGTGCAGAAGGATTTGCAATGAAAGAACCAACTTCTGTCATACTTGCTCTCTGGACCAAAGGGAAAAAAGATCTCTGTGGGCTGCTGGTTAAAGATCCTAGGGAGCATGCAGTTCCCAAATTTGTATTCAAAAGGAATATCTAACTACTGTCCTAATTGCCGCTCTGGTATGACTTTCTCTGTTGCTCTTTTGTCCTCTAATTTTCCAAAGTTTCGAAAGTCTATTGTGTATTTTGGACATAGAATAGAAAAACATATGAAACAATTCATGGGGTGGAGGCAATCGTTTTCTTCTCCCTGTGTGTAAATGCCAAGTGTTCCCCTAGAAGCCAGTGCAATGCCTCTGAGATGTCTGTCTCTGCTCCTGGAGCCAAGGTTATGGTTGTTCCTTTTTGATACTTGATCTTTTTCTTTATTCAAAATATACATCCACTGTGTGGGAAGAGTCCCATACCACTCACTCTGTAATCAGAGCCCCATGGGGTTTTGGTCTGGACTTTCTATGCACTATTTATTACTTTAGATGGTAGCTTCTATTTTTGCCTGAGAATCTATTCACTTAAAGGGACTTAATTACTCCTTATGTTTAACTATCACATTTAATAAGACTTGGGATAGTCACTGGCTCCAAAACCTGTCTCATGTTGGCCAGTAGGATCTACCACAATAATGATTGTGGTGGTGTCTAAGAATCATAGTCATAAATAAGGTCCCCATGTTGGTAGACAGTATGGTAGAACAGAGACTGTTCTTACCCCATGGATTTGTAAGGTCAGTATAATAGATGAGAAAGTGCTTGCAGATGGGAGTAGATTGGTAAGTGTGTGACTGTCAGGAATTCTTTAAGATTTGGTTTTTGTGAAATTAGAAAAGTGCAAAAACTATTTGGAGTGCAATCTACTGTATCTGTGACTGATTTCACATAGTTTTATATGTCACTGATACAATGAAATGCAGCAGGAAACCAGGTATGTTTGGCGGAACACTTTACAAATTACTCTCAAATGGCCCTCTCATGGAGCAGTCCTGCTCCTCCAGTGGAGAAATCTTTGGTGTCTGTGTAGGCAAAGAAAAAGGAATGTAGGCATAAAGTGAAATTTGTGGATGCAAGTTTTGCAGATAGCTGAGATGAGACGACTCTTTTGGGTCCTACCTGGGGGGATGGACAGAGGAAAAAGAACCCACGATGGGGTACAGAGAGAAGCCCCTGGCACAGGCACTTCACTAATGGGACAGGGACCAACTTTTACCTTGAGATCATGTCTGGATTTGACCAGTGTGTGGCCTAAGTGTATTTGAAAACCTGAATCATCCAGAGACGTAGGACTTTACTTTCTTGTTCAGGCTGAGAGTTCATAAGAGTCAGGGATGAGTCACACTGACTGCCACAGCCTCGAAAGAAGCACCAGGGCGTGAGACATGAGCTGCGTCCTGCAGTACCACTCAGCCGTCTGGAGAGGCTGCACTGCTAAGAATCTGTGAGACTTTGGACTTCCAAGAATGCTCCTGTGCCTTTCGGAAGTGCAGCAGAGCCCCGTGCCCACGCGAGGGCGCCGTTGGATCACGATACACAGTTCTGGGTTGTTTTAGTTTTCCTGCAAAGACAAATCTCTTGCATAACAAAAGCAAAATTCTGCTGTCGTCAGTCCAGCTAAATATGCTGTCAAATTTTGGATGAGAGCAACAACAAGAATATTAATGCTTTGGGGAAGGCTCCACATTGCATTGTGTCGAGTTTCTGCTTGAATCTGATCTTACATAATCAGTGCAGGGATACAAAGCATTGCAAATGGTTTCTAAATATGCAAACTGCAAATAGGGAAAGCTTATTTTAAAAAAAAAAGGAAAAAAAGAAAAAAAAAAGAAAATGCAAACTTTTAAGTGAATGGAATTGCCACATCCATCATCCCTCACCTCCAAGGCATGCCTGACTGATTGGCACAAGAAGCAAATGTCTCAAAGCTGTCTTCTGCTGGCAGACAAGTCTGCTGTTGCAGTCCCAAAATCTTTGCTTCCCATTCAGCTGGGTTGGTCGTGCAGCAGAAGCAGGTCAGTGCACTGGTGGGTCCTGCTTTGCCAGGACTGATTTAAGTGCCCGCCCAGCACCGTCAAAGCAGCCTCTGGTTCTCAGGGCAGAGGTGGATCTGAGCAGGTGCTGCTGTTGCAGTCGGTCCCAAGGTCCAAGCCTGGCTTTGGTGGCTCTCCTTTTCCATACAGCTCAGTAGCATGGTCTTTAGGCACAAATTAAATGTGTTGGAGAGAAGCAGTGATGGGTGAAAGCAGGTCAGCTGTAGAAAAAGTAACAGCATACCAAAGGGGTGGCAGGCATGGGAGCAGTGACCACTCTCTGAGCACCACACTCGTGCCTTTCCTTATCCTTGAGTGCTGGCGTGGCTGCCACTATTTCAGTTGTGATGGAAAAGGGGGGAGGAAGAGTATTCCATTCCTTTACTCTGATCTCTTCTGATTCTTGCACAAGCTTTGTAAGCTTGCCAAGCAGAGCAAAGAAAGAGGCAAGATCCCTCACAGAAGTTGTTGAAACCCTTCAAATATAACAATATTCTGACAAAGAAGGAAATACAGCATTTATGAGGTTTTCATTTCCTGCTCAACATTTTCTTTTACCTAGTTGTTTCTCAGATTGGGAGTTACAGTTTCTTTTAAAGGGCACAGGACAGGCATGAGAAGATCTCAGCTGCGTGATCTGTGGTTTCTGGGGGTGGTTATGTTGTGCCTCGTTATGATAGAGTTGAGTTGGTGTGTTTCAGCACTTTGAAAAGCAGTCTTAGCTCAACAGAGAGATTTATGGGGACAGGTGCTGCAGCCAATGCAGCACAACGTAGGTGGTTATTCCCTGGAAGGTGATGTACCCTGGAGGTTGCTGAGAACTGTGTGCCTCTGGAGCCTGAGGGCTTGAATATGGGACAACAACCAAGCATGCATCTGCACGCAGACCTTTCTTCTGATAGTCAGACTTGAGCATGGGCATGTAGAGTGGCATACACAGGAACTAGTAATTTGTATTTCCGATAAAATACTTATGCAGGTCAATGAGATGGAGAGATACAAGCTTTGAAAATCTTGCATAATCATTGAGCAAGCGTGCTTGAGCTGTGGCCCTTGCAGCTTACTGAATCAGTGAGATCATTGTCCTGTCCTGTCCTGCCTACTACAAGAAACTAGAAATTATTTGGAACTTCCTAATCTCATTTTTAGCTGATCTTACAGAGTTGTATGCGGTTCTACTAAAAATAGGTAACAACTTGCAGTAATACTAAACAAATATATAGTGTCATTTATGTGAAATAATTTCAGTCCAAACACGAATAAGTTGCCTATAAAGGAATTTAATTCAGTGGCATTCTTTCCTCTTCAGGGAATCTGTCTTTAAGGCATTTCTCATAAATTTGCTTATTCTCTTCTAAAACTTGTAAATTCACTTCAAAACTTGTTCTGAGACTTTTGTGTGCAAACAATTAGTTTAGTCACAGTACCAGAACAATAGCAATTGCTAAGTTTATTTCAAATGGTCTTGCAACCACTATTGAAGACATTGTGCCTTGGTTAAAAAATTATTTAAAAAAAACTCGGAAGCATGCAATTTCCTTTTCCCCTGTCCCCTTTTATGTGTGTATTTATGTTTAACTCAGGGCAAGAATTTTATAATATTCTTAAAGGAAAAGATAGAAATAAAAATGGCATGAATTCATGAAAGCATGGGTTTATATATAGGCATTCTCTGTAAATGAACCAAACATTCTGTATCCTAGGTAGAACAACCTTATTTGTCTGCTCATACACATTTCAGTTACCTCCAACACACTCCCACTTGTCCTCCTTTTTTTGTATATGAACTGAATGTATTGTACCATGTTTCTGTTTGAACTGTGTGTGCCTGATGCATAAAACACAATGTGGAAGGGTCAGGCTGTCCCCACCGTCTGCGTTAAGTCACAAACCATCCAGGCTGTGTTCTCATGGTTGTCACCACTTCACCAGACTCTCTCAGTGTTTGTGTAGCCTTATACAGTATATTGCACTTACTGTACCTGTATAGTATCTTGTCTGTATACTGTATGCGCATAAATATGTATATTCACTCATGTATGTATGTATGTATAGTACATTTCTATATCTCTGTATATGTATGTGTGTTTGTTCATAGTCTTTCACTAGAAATGTGTGGCTATTCATATACATTATGTGAATGTCAGTTATAAAAAAAGTATGAATGCCAGCATCCACTTTTGATAACCTACTTTTATTCTCATTTTGTCTTGTTAAACAATGAAAATAAAAACATCATGTATTTTAAATGAGAACTTTAAAAGATTATTATTTTTACTGATTTTTAAGGTTTCTAGTTTTTCAGAAAAATTGTTTGAACAGATCCAAAATTGTAAATATATTGGTGTTTCTCCTGACAATTTTCTGTAGTTGAAAAATATTTGGTAACAGCTCACTCCATGTAGGTTTGGTTCTCTGTGTCTTATGCTGGTCAAGTGCTTCAAGTTCTAGAAATGTCCTAAACCTGATGGACTTCTGTGCTGCAGATCCCAGCTCTGTTCACATGAGGGACTTGCCTCAGTGTAGGCGTGACTCATGTCTGTAACATCTTGCATGAATAAATAATGGATATAGAAGGGCCTTAGGTTGGAAAGAATGTTTCTCCAGTGCAGGTGAGCCTTAGGAATGGATAAAAATACCCGAATTTATTAGTCAGTTTTATGGGAACATTACAGACACAATTTGTCAGACCTCTTATGCTTTGAAGCTCACAGTAACATATAATTGCCAATTGATTAGGCATTTATTAAAACAGCTAACAATCATTTATTAGCCCTTTGTAAAATTAATCACATACAGCTGTATGAAGGCTCAGTTATCTGGCCCTGAGTCAGCAAAATATTGGCTTATCTTAAATAGCAAAATATCTCTGGAAGTCAAGGGGACGACCAATACATATTTTCCAGTGGAGCATGTCTTTAAGTTATTCACTGAATTGGAGCTTAAATGATAATCATCTGTGTTTCTCTACGAGACCTAGGAGTGATAAATTTGCTCTCTTTACAGTTAATTTTATTATTATACTAACTTGTCCAGCTGGACCAGTCTCAGTGTGGAGCAAGTTACTGCAGCAGAGTGGCAGTAGCAACTCAGAAAAATCTCTGAAGACAGATCTTTATGCAGTAAATAGTGAGAAACTTGTAGGATGATGGAGATGATGTTAGGAAGAGCCTGCTTAGATGATGAAATTGCATAATAGAAAATCCTTTCCATTTTTTAATTTAAAGTTATGGGGTTAAATTCTGACCTCACAGCAAATTCCCATTTCACTCACAAGCTGTAACTGGAATGTCCAAGGAATGTTTTTCCTCAACAAAACAAAGGATGGAGAAAGGACATATTCCACTGATTGAACTTGGAATTTTTGGGCCAGCAGCCTGATCTTAAACCTTCGCAAGTCAGTGACAATTAGTGGACTCTTGGAGTAGCTTGGTCCATCTCTTTTCTTACAGTCTGGAAAAGCACATTTGCTATCTGGGTTTTCTAGTAACAATTGTGTAATTCACAATAGAAAAGAATAAAAATAAGAAAAGACAATATCAATATATGCCTTTTTTAAATTAACATTGGTGAGATGATAGGTCTTGCTTGATTTCTGCCCCAGACTTTAAAACACAAATATAATCAGAGAACAGCAGCACTTTTTTGCTGGTTGACAGTTTGTTTGCTTATGTTACAGGTGATCTGTGTCTATAGCTTAACATGAAGCTCAATGCTTTGTTTACTGCATTACTGGCATTGTCAGTAGCCATTCCCTTTAAGCTGGATATTTAAATTTCCTTTCTGCTCTGGAGATCTGAGTTTGAACACAGCCCATGCTGTTGGCACAGGCTAAGCAGAGTTTGCCAGGTCACTCCTTGGGTTCAGCAGGCCAGTGTTCCTGGTGTAGTGTGCTGCAGTCTTCTTTAGGAGTTAATGCTGATTCGCACACTGTATCCACCTACATCACCCCTTTGGAGATGCCTTTTAAACAGAGAAACAGAAGCAAAGTGCAGGGAATGCACCCAATGAATCCCATTTTCCGAGGCATGCAGATGCAAGTCTCAGTCTCTTGCCTTTATCTCAGCTATTCTGTGTGTCAGGAAATCATGTCAATATAGGATTTGGGTACTATGTTGTTTGACCATTGCTGATATAAATGAAATTGCATGAGCTTGCTGTGAGGTAGTATCAGATGTGGTATCTCATCCTGAGGCAGACTTATACATCTTTGGATTCTTTAGAAACCCTCAGTACAGTTTACAACTGTAAATTAATCAGTAAGGGAGATCTCTTTCTTTTAATCATGTTGTTATGCATTTTTAAATGAGGATATGACCACCTACAAGAGTATGATCATCTCCATAAATTCAGTGTTGGTTTTAGTCATGTTTTCCTCAACTATTTTCCCTACATACAATCAGTACAATTTTTGAAAAATGGAAGTTAGTCAAAGAAAATTATCACTCAATTTCACCATCCTAAATGGAGAAATGTAAGAGTATATTTCAAAATTTCTCATAGGTAAAGCACCTTTAGGTAAAGAAACTTTAAACTAAAGGAACTTGGAGTGCTGAGGCATTTCCCCTTCATATATTATTTCACCAATTTTATATTTCTTTTATTTTAAAATTATTCTCTTGACAATTTTGTTGAAAATACTAAAGGAATATAAAGACTTTGAAACTTTGCTGGTAAACTGGTGTGGTGAAGTTTCTTGTCTGTCGCAGCAATAAAAGTTAATTAAAGATTGGGTTCTAGTACTGAGTGGAGTAGGAATAGTGCTGAAACTCGTGTACTTGTTTTAGCTTGGAAAAAATGAGGTCCAATGAAATGGGGAAACTAATGGACTTTGTGGTGTCCCCACATGTCCCATTTTTGTAACTTTAGGACTCGCCTCGATGTCCCCTTTCTTGTATTTGTTAGTTCTTCCAAAGTGATGGTCTAGTTTCCACTCATTTTCATTCTTCTACATTCAATTTTTGGGCCCTTCTTGATAGAAGCAGTATCTAAAGAATGCACCCTGCATTCTTGCCCACCAGCAGCTCTCACTTCTCCATGCCACCTCTCAGTGCAAAGGGACATGGGCTGTTCCTCTCTGTATGAGACTTGGAATCTGGCAGTTTTTCAAAACTGTCACGATTGAGAGTAAGAAACCCTAAAGACAGGTGAGTTGTACTGTGGACAGAGTTACTCAGCCATAGGCAGGGTCAGCTGCAGTGGTCATTGAGGTCACTGCTCAAACCCTCCCGCTGTTTCAAGTCTGGTTCAGGAGCAGTTAAGGCACACATGCCTTAACCAGCAACCTCCAGCAAGGGGAAATGCTGGAGAGACAGAGTCAGGAACCCTCCAAGGATATGTGGGGTATGAGCGTGTTACCCTGCAGGTGCTGCACTGTAAGATGCAGTGCACAGATCTCTGTATCACTGAACTCTAGCAAAGTATCTGCCCTTTGTCTCTCCTGTGACTGACCTAATACAATACTGAACTTTCTATTTTACAGTGCACCACAGGATGTATAATGGTGGGTTACTTGAGACCTGCATTTATTGCTTAGCAAAAGCGTAGATGAAACTTTGATTTTCCATTAGTGTTCTCAATAGGAATGCACTTTGGGATGAGCCACTGCATAAATAAGATGCATGAGATGACTTTACACAATATCCCCAATATCAGTTATTTTGCAGGCTCTTATTTTGAGTGTACTATCATTTACAGAATGTGTTAACAGTGATCAAGCACTACATTTCAGACAGTTGTTTGGTGTTAAAAAAAAAAAAAGCTTAGATGAAAAGAATACATGTTTCTAAAGCAGATAGTAATGCAAGGTCGGGAAGATCTATTGACAAACTGATTGCCACCATAAGGGTGGAAAGCAGAACAGTGAATTTATCATTTAAAATTTGCTTTGTTGGTAGCCTCACCAATAATCTGAGGGTTACCGAAAAACTCAAGGCATAGGAGTATGTGCAGGGCTTGAGTCTGTGTAAAGTAGCTGTGACATTTAGTAATTGGAAGCAATGAATCATGAAGCTGGAGGTCTGGAAACAGAGGTGCTGAAGGTTTACTAATCATTTGCTAATTAAATTTTAGAAGAAGTATTAATTGCTCATAATCTTGAATCTTTGGGAATTCCTGGAGTTCCAAAGATTCTTGTCAGTCATTTTTAAGGGGCGGATTAGCCAGGTCATAAAGTGCAAGATAATATAGTCAAGTCTTTTAGTTAGTTTTATGTTTGAAAAAAAGGTGTTCAAAGTTTTTTAATACTGCATTATGTGATGACATTAAGTGATAGTGTAGTTCTTACAGGGACTCTACTTATACAGTTTTTATAGGGACTCTCATTTTCTTTTTTTCTGTAGTACTGTCATTTTAAATAAAACATATTTCCAGAAGTTTAGAAATTCAGAATAATGTAAATCAAAACATTAAACACAGCAATTCAAAAGTTACAATGCCCTTAAAATTTGCTGTGTATGATGTTTCATAAGTTGAAATGAAATGTGTCAGTGTATGTTTAATGTTAAACATACAGGGAAAGATTACAAGGTGCCCTTCCTACCCATTTTGTCAAAATTAAGACCAATGTGCTGGGAAAATTCTTTCCCATGTTCTTAGAGGGAAAATAGAGATCTTCTGTCCCTTAAAAAGAAAAATTCGTGAAAGATCAGAAAGGGCAGTTTGTGTAGTGCTTAACACCTTGTGTGTGTGCTTGTGCTTGTGATGCGAGTATGTAAATGCACAGGATCATTCTAATTTGGTTGCTGGCTTCAAGTCTGGTTGCTGACTTCATAGGGAGCCTTCCAGAAAACACCTGAGGCACTCCTAGGGAAGAATTTGCAATTACTCTGCCCACTGTCCCCAGGGAACGTTACCATGCACTCCCAATTGCATGGAGAGTGTCTGCTTTCACAGCTCACCTTGCACATCCTGCGTGTTCCTGAACACAGTGTTACTTTTAATCACCTTTGTATTAATAATCAATTCTTGTTTTGACTTTGACAGTAACAGGAGAATGGTTTAGCAGTACCGAGCTTTATGAACAACTAACTATCCTGGGCCAAATTATGCTGTCTTTCATGGCAATATTACTCCAGAATACCTCTGTCAAAGAGAAAGAAATTACTTCAGCTTTAGGCTGTAGTTCTAGCCTGACTTTTGCAGCCATTGGAAGTAACAACATTTAAACGTGCAATGGTTATAGCTCACAGTTAGCAAAACAAATCTTGTCTAACATAATTTTCCAAGCGCGTCTTTGTAAGTCTTTTAAAATCATTTTTATTGAGGTTGTTTTTACTGTTTTAACAAACTGTAGTCAAATTCTTGGACCCATGAAGTCAGCTGGTACATTCCTGTTGGCTTCAACTGGGTGAGGATCTTGCTGCTAAGATTTTCTGAAACCTGATTCTGGCTGAACTCCTTCCTGCCTTGGACAACTCCCCTTTTGCGAACGTGTGCTAAGAGGACCTCCACGTCAAGCCCAGAGTATCAGATAGCAGACCATGAACTGTTGCTACTTAACATAGCCCTCCACCACTTGCACCCGTGACACATGACTGCCTTCTAGGAGTGGGATTTCACACCCTCCCACTGGAGATACCTTACCTGGCCAGGGGGATGGGAACCTTCTGCACCAGAGAAAGTGCCGCCAAGAGTTTCAGTGGGAAAGAGAGTTTGGAAACCCCTGTCTCAGAACAGGCATGAGGGAGGGAGTACCTTTTCATTCCAGAGGATGGTAAGTGGCTTTCAGAAAGCCTTTCTTCTTCACTTACTGCAGCCTGCCAAAACAAACCAGCATGCTTGGCTCTGCTGAATGGTGTGTAGCACTGCACACAGATTGCACTGTTAGAGACCACTTTGTTTACAGTCCAGGAGACATTTCTAATAATCTCCTCCAAATGTTGCTGCTTTATTTCATTGTATTTTGTGTTAGTTTAAGATCACTTTGTTATAGCCTCACATCAGCTGCTGGGCTTTCATTTTATCTGTGATATGCAGTTGTGACAAAGAAAAGGGTATTTGTGTACGTCATCCATGATTACATATGTGTGGTATAGTTTTTCCCATTCTTCAAGAGTCAGCCCCTCTGCCCATCTAGCAGGAGAAGGAAATGCTCACGAGGGCTGAAAGCAAACAGCATCTTTCTCAACCCCATAACCTCTGGAATTTCGGCACAGTAAGTGGTGACCTATATACTAGGAAAAAATTATGGAAGCACAACTGAATTATGGGGCTGTCTTGTTGCCCAGAGCTTTCGATTTCACCTCAGACAAACCAACAGCATTAAAACCAGGCGAGCTGAGAAGTTAACAACCTAAGATGTCATGAGGAGAACCAGCTGAAAAGGATATGGTGTTGTCTAAACTCTTCATGTAAGCTATAGTGGAAGATATTTTTTTAGGTCATTAGAAGTTCATATTCCACAAAAGAACCCTTTCCTCTTAGAAGTGTCCAAAGCATGAAATATCATGTGGTCACTTCAAATGTTAGAAAAGTTTCCTCAAAAATGAATGAAAATTGATGACATTTTCTAACTAGTGACCAGTATTAGAGCTATGTACAATATTTCAAGCATTTCTTCTCCCACATGACGTTTTTAACAACACATGTTCACAGGCACTCATGTGAAATTTTACAGTGCACCTTTCAACTGAGAAGTGTTCCTGAAACACTTTTCAGCACTGGGAACTAGCATGACTTTATCCTCCCTGCACTTCACCCCAGTGGCCTGACTTTGGAGCAGCAGAACTGCTCCCAGCGCTTGCTCTTCTCTTGTCTCCTGCCTGCCTGGTGTGCAGAGCTGAAATTACACAAGACTCAATTTCAGACAAGAGAATGGGAGTGGGATTTACATAGTATATAAGATCTTTTTACTAAGAGAGAGCATTATCTATCCATGTATTTATGTAGCTATGTATGTCACACATGAGCAAGTAAAACTTTTCACAGCTGAGGAAGAGAGTCCCACGTCTGGTGCTGAGGATGTTTCACTCTGTATTTTCGGTCCTGCTCACAGATTTTTCTTTTCACAGCCCTCATGTTTTTCATTTGGAATGGCTATGTTACATAGGATTATTTGGTTTGTATATAACTTACAGGTATCACTGTAGTATTTTCTGTAGCATCCATGTGCTCAGGAACCTACATAGACCTGGCTGTGCACGGTACCAGTGCACTTTGCCTGGTGCACCCTGTAGTGATAGTACAGTTCCTGAAGAGCCAGAAGGTCTGATCTCATATGGTGAATAGTCACCCACAAAAAGATACCAAGATGCTTTCTACATCTGGTGAGTGCAGCTAACCAGTGTGCAAAGTTGTGTCCATCAGGAGCTGCTTAATTGTATTATTGAATATTTTCTTCTATCTTTTTCCATCTGTAACTAGGACTGTCTCTGCCAAACCAAACTATCCTGCTTAGTTAAGAACTATTTCTCTTTCTCACTTTAAGCACCCATATTTTGAGCACTTTTGTGAGTCTGCTGGAACAGGCTGTGGTCAGAGGGGGTCCATGCCAGGGCAAGAGAAAACAGAAATAGTCTGCTGTGACACCAGGGAGATCCTGACAGTGTGAGTCACTGTCTGTTCCCCAAAGCCTGTTCTGAGTTTTCCCTGGGATTATGTACTTTTCTCAATAAATTCTGATGTGGCAAAGAGCTACAGCATGTACTGACCTCTGGCTTCAACTCCTGGCCTCTGAGGGCAAATGAACTGGACATGTTCTGCCCAACAACCATCTGCTCCAAGGCAGTTCTGTGGTCTAGCTCAGGGCAATCTAATTTAAGCAATACATGTACTTGTAAGGACTGCTAATTATCTTTCTAGAATAGTACAAAATTTCAATCCTATGAGGTATGAAGTCAGGCCCACTGATAATGGAGGCACCTACACACAGAAATACACCATTTTCACTTCGCAGAGAAGGGAGCTACTTTGTCCAGTTTGTTTCTCTGACTTTCATAAAGCATTGAAACATTCACTAGAAAAGATCTTTTTTTACTTTGAAAGATTTTCTTAGGCCAAAGATTTTGCATTTTTTTCAGGATGTGTAAAGTTGTTGTTTTTTCTTAGTTGAAGGTGGGTTTATAAATTTACTTTTTGTTCCATGGCATGGCCAACATAGAACCCAAGAGTACATAACAGATCTTGATAACATTTATTTCCAATGTTTTCAGAATAAAAGTATTAGAAACTGAAGGCAAATAGTAAAAATAAGGTGGAAACATAGACTGGTTTCTCCTAACACCTTCAAGAAAGTCAGTGATTAAAACAGATGGAAGAATCAAGTTTTGTATAGTTGGAGAAATTTCTTACTTTTTGTCACTGATGTTTGAGTTTGGCACAAACATTTGCTTGTAAGAAGATTTTTGAAGGAAAGCTAGAGACTGAAGACTAATCAAAGGTCTAGTGTGTTTACGAGCAACTTGTCAGACATCCTCATTTACTCTTGCACTCAGTCACATTCAGATGAGAGAATTTATCCTACCACACTGCATTCCTGTGTGCTTCCTACACATGAAGGTATCAGGTAACTTTTACTGCCTGCTTAGGATCAAGGATTTGAGCCTACTTCCAATGCTTCCTTGATGAGTGTCTAAACTTCTGGGCTTTTGATGGGTGTTTTCCTTCACTCTCTTGCTCTGCCTGATTTAAAATAAAAGAAAGAAAGAAAGTGTCTTAGACCCTGGATAATCTAATAAGTAAAAATTCCATCAAAACAGAAATTGATGTACAATCAGCAAATTTTGTAATCCAAAGGATATTATGTGACATAGTACCTGATACACATCTTGGAGTCTCCAGGAGGTCCCTCCTTACAATTCTAGCATTAACTGCTGGCTCTTTCTTTCCTCTTCAGTAAGAACAGGCTTTGGGCCAAGATTCTTTGATAATAACCAACTTTGCCTCTCCTGTACTGTGTTTTGTTGGCTGTTACCTCCAGTGCTGATACATTTTGTGCCCGCCTGTCTTCATCCACATCTGCAGCCAAGCTCTGACATGCTGCAGTATGTGTGCCATTCCTCATGCACTATGGGATCTTTCCCAGGAGAGCTGTATAGCTGTAAAACGTTTTGAATGCTCAACTTTTTTCCATAAATTATCTTGTAGCATCATTATTTTTTGTGCCTCTCACTGAACAAATTTCTTGTTATGATTTAGCAAGGATATTAACAACCTGGTGCATGACCAGAGGAGCAGGCTGAAGCCAGAAAGGAGGGAGTATATGAAAAAAAATTACTGCTGGAGCTGAGTGTGAGTGCCATCAGTTCAGTCACAGGAAGGATTGGGCCTAAGTCTGCAGTGTTAAACACATTATCATGAAACGCCTCAGTAGCCCTACTGAAGTCATTGAAGGCTTTTGCTTCGATTAAACAGCTGGATTGAGTCCTGGCTTGTGACCCTCAGTGCCTGTTATTTGTCTAGGATACCCTGAAAATTTAGTTAATGCTCTGGGGCTTTGTATCATCAATATGGTTATTGTCATATCTGTAGTTTATTGAGCTACAAACTGGGGATTTCCTCTCAGGTCTGGTATACAGCTTCAGGAGGGCGTGCACCTTTGTTCCAAACATTTTTATTTTGCTGCACTTAAACACTGGAACTTGGCAAAACTATCAAAAAAACCCCTTAAATATTTATTCTCACATTTAAGCTTTTTTCCCCAAGTCTTTCCACATTGTATGTGTTCACTGGGTCTGTTTTAGCAAATGACTTTGCACGTACCAGCTCTGCACATTTTTCCTGCACGCACAATTGCCTGAATGCAGGTACAGGAGAGGACTGTACCATGTGGACAGTACACCTAAGAAGATGCTGGTGTGAAGGACTTAGCCATTGAGCACAAATAGCATTAAAAAATCACAGGTAGACTTGAAAATCTGTGTCTGATAAAGTGGAAAAACGTAACATCTTCATAATATATGATTCCTAACTGTAACAAAATACAGTGGCCAGTATAAAAAAGGGTTTTGAAGTTGCCTATTCTCAGGTTTATTTTAGGGGCAATTTTGCAGGGAGTGGCAGAGTGGCTGTGTAACTGATACATTCTACAACACCATTTCTATCTTTGGAAAGTTTCAACTGGTATTTCACAAATGAGTATATCAAAATGCTGCTTCAGTCCCCTCAAATCCCACAGAGGAGATCAGCTACCAAAAGACACCGTGTTGGCAATGCACGGAATGTAGAACAGTGGTGAGCATGGGGGTAACATGGATGTAACACCACGTTAGAATTTATCATGGTGACTGTCATGTGTACTCTGGCTGGTGCATGGTGACTGGAGCACCCCACCTTCCATAACGGATTGCCACTGGCACATACTCTGTTTGCTTGTGTGATGGGCTATAAGAGAGAAGGTATTTCCCAATGCCTAGAAGAGGAATCCTGTACTCAAGCACTGTTGTTTTCGAGTCCAGCACAGGAGCTGGTGGGCTGGTGAATATTTTGTGTAATGAATTTTGTGCAGACTGTGTCCCTGTCCTTCCCTGCATAGGAGGACCGAGCCAAACTGAAGACACTGCTGTGTAAGTATTGACACGTCACTGTTAAGCAGAGTGGCAGGAAATCTGGGCCAGGTAGAGCCTTGTCCAAAGATCTGTGGAGCTGTGCCCAGGGGTGGGGAGGGGAGTGTCTCTGGTTCCATCAGTGAGTTTTGGACCAAGTCTGGGCACCCAAAGAGAGAAAGTCTTGTGGCCATGGCAGATGATGTGCCTCAGGCCCATCTGCACCCCAATAAATGTTAGATCACTCCTGAAATAAAAGATAAGTATTTAATTAAAAGAGCAGGTGTAGCAAACTTCCAGAAGAATGGCTCAGCCATTCAGGACATGTTGCAGATAAGTTACCTGAGTCATTCAAAATTCATCAGAATATTCAAGAACAAAATTCATATTTTGGTTTAAATTTATTCTACTCAGAGTACTATCTGGTATATAAGGTAAGCATGGTTTTGTTTCAGTGTAAAGAAAGGGAATTCTATCTAGAATTTTTTTTTTCTTAAAAATACATTTCTGGATTCTATTTATTTTTCTTTTTAGGTGGATCATTTATTATTACTTTTTCTGTTAGCCTTACTCACATTCATTTCTTTTGCTTTGTTTCTTGCTATGAATCTGAACATTTTCTTTATCTGTATTAATAAAGACTAAATATGTTTCAAGCTGACCACAAAAACTACGGAGGTCAATAGAATTTTCTACAGTGACCTCTAAGCAAACCAGTTCCCAGTGCTAGGAACACGGTGTATGAACATGTACTTGGCATTCTAAGACTTGTGAACAAAAGGCATATGCATTAGTAAATGTACTCAAATACCTTTAATAATAAAGATACATTTCGTTCATGAGTCATAAAATGCTGCCAAAGTATTACTGTGCATGTGCATTTTCATGACAAGAGCAGAGATGTATTTGGGCAGCCCCTATGAATGTATGGTGTGCATTTACTTGCACACAAATCCTTAATTCATGACTAGTGTGGGAAATACCTGTTGGGAGACCCAAGATATCCCTTCAAATTTGCAAAGTAAGTGTTGAGAGGAAGTTTTCTTTTTTGCAGGTATACAGTGTCATATCCAAAACCAATGAGCCCTTTCAGGATAGTTTACTATTAACGATTTCAGTTCCAATCAAAAGCCTTTGAAGCCACACACATTTTCAATAGTGAACACCCCGTTGAACTCCAATGAAGCCACAATCTCGGTTTCAGAGGGGCTGTGACACATGCTTATAGCTAAACATATGCTAACCTCCATTTTTGGATCAGGATCACATTTTCAAACATTCTGTAGTCATGAAAACATGGAGTTTCTAAACTCTTGGTGCCTTCCAGTTAATGAAATATCATCACAGAGTAGGATAGGTTAATCCATATAATTCGCATGGAGTTCATTAAATCATTTTAACAAAATTAAACAGAGTTATTTTTAGCTTGATACTCAGAAGTGTTAACACCCTGCTTTTAATGTGACAGATTGGATTTGGAAAGCAATATGAAGCATGGGTTTCAGCGTATGGAATTTTTTATTTCCACAACTTAAGGATGTTGTTAAGATCCATGTTCCTTTTTAAGATTTATTCCATCATTTAAAATCCAACCAGTCCTAGTTAGCCAAAGACATTTATCTTTATTAGCTTTCGGTGCTCTAGAGAAGTTAAAACAGGGATCTTTTATTATATTTCTTTTTTTCCTTAAAGAAGTAGTTAGAAGTAAAAACTAACATTTCTGTTGTTGGCATAGAGATTTTTTGTTCATCAAACAAATTAAAGTGTTTCAAATAAGAGTAAGTTGACCTTGCAAAGAAACAATGTATTCAATCTATGACAAAAATAGTTATTTGTATGCTTTTTTCCCTCCTTTTTTTTTCTTCTTCTTTTCTTTCTCCCTCAACCCCTCCCAACAATAGGTGACGTGTATGCAGTGGTTGCAAGGGGACCATACGATGCTGGATATGATTGAAAAAAAACGTTGCCTCTGCAAAGAAATAAAAGCTCGGCAGAAATCAGAGAAAGGACTCTGCAAACAGGACAGCATGCCTATTTTGCCGAGTTGGAAAAAGAGTACTGGGACCAAAAAATACAGCCCTCCTCCTTATTCGAAACAACAGACTGTGTTCTGGGACACTGCAATTTGACAGGACCGTGGAGGATGCCTTCTCCACTGTGTTGCATCGAGCACAGGTAGCCTGCTTTCTTAATAAGGCAAAGGCTCTAACCTAAGACTTATCTGCTGGTGGTGAACTTCCTAGGAAAAAACCCACACCGATACAGTGCTCACCTGTCAATCAAGAGAGAGATTTAAGTTTCTGACTGGATCAAGGCATACATATTTATCTAGGATTTTTTTGGATCCAGAAGATATCAAAATGTAAATATTTCACCAATATATTGAAAACACCTAAACTAATACACTGTTTAAATATATATAAATAAAAAATCAAAAATTTATGAAGAATTTTACTATATAATGTTACTGTTATACTGTTTTATTACCTATTTTCTATGTTTTATTCTACTGTTCACCCCCACCCCTGCCACCACACTTTTATTTCTCTGACCTGCCTAGATGTGGCCTCTGTACAAAAGCATGTGGTTGTACGTTTTGTTGAAGAGGACAATGTACAAAACAACTCGGTGCTAGGGCTGTAGAAGATGACTAGAGTCGTACTTGTTAGATGTCCTTAG